>BCGF01000003.1:2963823-3532033 GCA_001599175.1 Pestalotiopsis sp. JCM 9685
TATTCGTTTTGATGAATATAATGTCTTAGTCGCCCGGTAAGCCGAGCTCTGTTTTCATCCCTCGAATATAATTATTGGACGACAAGGCTTGTTCCATCTCAACACTGCCCAGCTTTATAACCGACCACCAGCAAGTCCTTCGAATGATTAAGAATTTGTTTGCATCAAGGACGCTTTGACACGTGCAGTAATTCACACAGGCAGCTTAGTGACTTTTGATCGGGTTTGTCTTATATGCGTCCAAGTTCCTTGTGTATGACGTTTGCTCACCGTACTGTAGCGCTAGACTCGAATACGGTAATCTGTTTTCATTACTATAACAGAAGCGTCACGAGAGGCCATCGCAAACGTCGTACCTCGGGCCCTTGGAATTGCTCGGTAGAGAGTATTTGCTTGTCGTTGCATCACGTCAATTGTTGCTCAGAGGTTGCTGGGCCATCATGGAGGAACGGTCCATCTCGGAAGAACGGGCGCTCGAACGGGCGCGCGCAAATTTCGACCCCGTGGCGGAATTGTTTAGAGGTACGCCTGGAGGGTTGCCTGCTCAGACTTGGGAGACCATGGACGAGCAATCGCGTATCCTGAGTCGGTGGCCTCGTCAACCGGTTCAAGGTAAGTCAGAACAATGCGTCGCTGGCTGCCTTCATTCACAGGCAGAGAGTCTCCCCGTTTGCTCTCGGCGCCCCCCTTCCCTTTCGTCCCATGGCAACCAACACGTCTCGATACACAATTCCCAGTCGTTCATTTATTCGTCCCCTCCTTCATTCATGCATTTGTGATGGGCCTCGACAGCCATTGAATTTCATTCTTTCGCCGAGTCAATCTCCACCTCAAAAAGCACCTTCCCTACCACCACCATCATGCAGTACAATTGGTCGTGGCTGCCCTATGAGAGGGCCACTACGCCGCCGCCCAACACCAACAGACGTGTTGGCTCTTCGGAGCTCGACGATGTTGAGGTGTTGGAGGAAGCTGCTGGTGGCCCGCAGCAAGACCCACGTAGTGCCTTCTCTCGCACCTTCGCGCATGACAACCAGGAGAACGACGGCACAAACGAGTTTGCCCCTCTCGACGAATTTGACGCAGAAGATGACATGATGGACGATTCTGACCTCAGCACCGAGATAGCAAGCGACGTTGATCGCAACGAAGACGAGACCGACATCGACAATGGCGATGAGGAGAATATAGAAGATGCCGAGATCACCGGCGATGAGGATCCCGATACAGGCATGGACGAACAGGGTCAGGAGGACGAGCCGCCTTTCGATCCTGCTTCCGTGGGATTGAAGGAGATCAGCAACCTCGCCAGTTTCACCGTGAGCAGCTACAAGCCCGGATGCGGCGTCAAGGAGCTGCGAGATGACGATATTCATCTCTTTTGGCAGTAGGTTGAAGACTCCCAGCCGGTCACCGCAGTTGCTAATCAAGTTGATCCAGGTCAGATGGACCACAGCCTCATCGTCTCAACATTCACTTCATCAAGCGTGTGGAAATCCGCTCCCTGAGACTCTATCTCGACTATGAGCTCGACGAAAGCTACACGCCAACCAAGATTCAGATCACTGCGGGATTCGGCCCCAACCTGACAATACCCTACACCACAATGGAGCTTGCCATGCCCAAGGGCTGGATCGATGTTCCCATCGCCGGAGCTGGCGGTGGCCCCGACGGCAACTCGCTCTGCTGCTGGTTCGTGCGCGTCATCATCTTGGAGAATCACCAGAATGGCAAGGACACACATCTACGTGGTGTCAAGGTCTACGCCCTCGACGACAACGCCGACACTGCGGAGAACAACCCGGTGGAGGACATGGTGGAGGCCATCAACGACAATGAGGACCGAATGACTCGCATGAACATCCACGACCAGGACGAAGACGCACTCCTCAGAGCCGAGGCCAACACTCAGCGCAAGAAGGCTGCTGCCAGAAACTTTACCCCGGGCGATGGCGGACTGACTATTCCTGACTTCATGAGAGAGCCAGAGATCCGCTGATGCCCCACGGAAGTGGTTGCGATGCATACTGAGAATGGCGTTGCATGGTTGACTGAATACTGGCCAGCTCCGTGTGTACCTTGACCGTACATACATGATACCCAAACAACGATGATGGCCAGGACTGTTTTGAGGAAAGATACTGCATTAGGGCAGGCTTGACGCCGAAGGAACATTGGAGAGCTGCCTTGTACAGACTCCAGAGAGTACTATAGAGTAAAAAAAAAAAGTCGCTCGTGGCGTCATGAATCACGCATACGAAAAGCAAGAAACCTCGAAGTATGTGGCCAAGAACATGCGTTTGATAGCACATGGATTGTCGTGTGTTGCCCAGCTACGTTGAAGTACGTCTAGAGTCGCGACCCAGTATAAGTAATCGTGATGACAGTGGGGCCGCGGTCCCGCGCCGAACATGGAGTCACAACTTGGTACGGCAGCATACCAGAATCTCAGCTATCATCCTTTTACTTCACATTTGGTCGCTTCCAACCTTGACGTTATTCTATTCTACTCACAAATCTAGAGACTGGAAAGCCAGCAGTGCCCAAGAGCTTGTTAGTAATCATCAAAATGGGACAGCAATTACCGCCCAACCTCGTTCCATTCTTTACCAGGGCCCTCAAGACCTTTCAGCTCTCCAAGTCCAGCTTCGAGGTGTTATGTTCCCTGCCGCTGTCGCCGTCATCGCCGTCGTCGCCGTCGTCGGAGCCGGCGGCCCGCAAACCCCAGCAGCAGCATGGACCTCCCCGGACCCTCTTCGTCCTGGACTCGTCCTTCAACCCGCCCACGCTGGCGCACCAGCGCATGGCCCTGTCGGCGGTTCGGGATGACCAGAAGAAGAAGATGAAGCAGAAGGCAGAGGAGGCGGGGACGCCCTCGCGCGTGCTCCTCCTCCTCGCCATCAACAACGCCGACAAGGCGCCCAAGCCCGCCGCCTTCCCGCAGCGGCTGGCCATGATGTACGTCTTCGCGCTGGACCTGCTCGAGGAAGCCGCCCCCGCCGCCGTCGAGATCGACCTGGCCGTGACCACGGAGCCGTACTTCCACTCCAAGAGCGGCGCCGTCGCGGGCGACCCTCTGTTTTCCCGTGCTGGCGAGGGGCAGGAGGCGGCGGAGCAGGTCTACCTGACGGGCTTCGACACGCTGATCCGCATCTTCGACGGCAAGTACTACCCGGACGGCTCGATGCGGCGGGCGCTGGACCCGTTCCTGGCGCGGGCGCGGCTGCGCGTGACGACGCGGCCCGACGCCGACTGGGGCGGCGCCAGCGAGCAGAGGGCGTACCTGGGCCGGCTGGCCGCCGGCGGGCTCGAGGAGGCGGGCGGCAGGAGGGAGTGGGCCGGCAGGGTCGAGATGGTCGACGACGGGGAGGACGGGGAGGAGAAGCACGAGACAGTCATTATTAGCAGCACCAAGGTCCGGGACGCCGTGGTCGGCGAGGATTGGGATCGGCTGAGGGGGTACGTGAGCGCCGGCGTCGCGGATTGGATACGCAGCGAGGGCTTGTATCGCGAGGCGGAGCTCGCGAGGTAGAGGATCAATTAATTACCCATCAATAATCTGTACGAGACAGTATCTGTGATTAGAACTTCGTGTGGTATTTTTTGACAGGCGTTGTGCGCGACGCGTCAGTCGTGCTCCGACGTGGAGCAAATCATCGTGGTTGCCGCCTCTATCTAGACCCAAGTGCAAAATTTTGGCAGGCTCGCGATAGCTTCAGGACATTGCCGCAAGGATGCGCCAGCATGGATTCGTGAGATGCCATCCGTTCTACGATAGTCAAGCGCAAGTGAACTGGACTGCATGTGGACCACGATGCAGTCTGGAGCGCAATTGTCACCGACACGCGTCGTGTGGTCTCACATGCGCGTCACGTAGGGGAACATCAACACCACTAAAAGCATGCATCACGGAAAATTCTTCCTCACAGCACGAGGCAAGCTCGAGCAGCAATGAAAAAAGAAGGAAAAAACGACCATCAGACGTCCTCGCACATCCACCCCGGCGGCCTGTCACAAGGACGAGAACCACAGATCGGGGTTGAGATCATCACCGCTCTCTATACAGTTCTCGCTAGGAGAACCGCCACCCTTGCGGGCAGGTCGAGAGCAAACGGCAGCCAGAGGCATGCCATAGAGTTAGATATTCACTCTTGGAAGGCGAGGATTTTGATCATCAACTGGTGTAGGTTCTGCAGCTTGATTAAGAAATCAAGAGCTAGGGACGACTACTATAGAAATGATTCTCTGTGAAGGGGATTCAGTCAGCGCGATGCTCGGGCTCGTGTTGTGCTGGGATGGTGTTTTGCCCAATGTGGGGGGTCACTCACATGAAGTATTGTCGACATAATAGAAGAAAGAAAAAAGAGGAGGAAAGGTGGGAGCAGAGCCAGACATTTATAGGTAGGATTGTGGGGCTGGCTGATCCGAATTCTGCCAATTCTGCCAGGCGGTGGGCAAAAAAATCCCTGGGTGGGGCCCGGCAGAATTCGGCAGAATCTAGGCGGTCAACAGAAAACGCGACCGGCGACCGCGCAGCGCGGTGGGTGACCAACGCCAAGATCCACTTTATGCCGCGGACCCATATTATTTTCTTTGAGAGGTTCATTCTCTTTACGTTTTTCTTCACGTCCGGATGGCTTCTCGCCGAGAACACAAACGTAAGATATCCACCTGGGTCAGCATTTTACTTCACGGCTTCTCCGAACCTCGATTGATTGATTACATACTTTGTCGAGATTTCATGTCAGCCTCACTTGGCTCACGGCATATGCTGGGTTTCGTGGTCCGGGGCTCGCCGGGTCGTATCCAATCTTCAGAGTACATAGCAGCAGCTGCACTTGAATGGTCACGCCACAGTACTTGGTGGTCTACATAGCAATTCGTGGCTGCATCATATGAATGTGTCATTCAAGCAGGTGCAAACGTCCCAGCCGCAAAGTACCGTCGTTCAAGGGAAGACAGGTACATCTGGTTTAGTTCACGATTGGATAAAGCAGGGGTTGCGAAAGACAGGCACTTCTATTCATCAGTTTGCCATGTAAGATAATCGATACTTGACCGAACAATGCTGCTTAGGAAAGACCGACAATCTATCAATACCATAGCCATGCAAGAGAGGTGTCGAGGATAAAAACAATGCTCGACTCGTGTACATAAGAAAACAATTTTTTTCGCTGGTCGTGTCGTAATCTCATCTCGGAATGTAGACATAACACATCCAGCACCTTAGAACGCCGGACCCTTGCCGCTCTGTCCGATCGTTTTATAACTCGTCCACTCGCCTTCGGCCGCGTTGAACGTGTCGAATCGATTCATGCCCATCTGCACCTCATCTGTGATTCCGGAAAAGTAGAAACCAATAATGACTACCAGATACGTCATGATGAGGATGCTGCCCTTGAAGTAGTTGCTCTTACCCTCGCCATACACGTAGCTGAGGAGGAACACACAAAGGATGACCATGACCATATCCCACTGTGGGAAAAGCAGAGTGAATGTGTACTTTGCCAAGTCGATGCCCTCGCCAGCTTGCTTGGGCCACATTGCTGAGAAGAACACCAATGCCGGGATCTGGAGCAGACAGACTTGCAGTGCGTAGGCCGAACCAATCTCCATGGACAGCGCAATGTTGCCGTTCATGGCGAAAGAAATGGCGTTCTATCAATCTGTTGTCAGCATGTTTTCTAATTGTGTGGACGGCCATGACTTACCAGAAATTCAGTCGTGTTCGGCACCAAGGCAAACAATGTAATACCCAGAAGTTTCTCGTCAATGGCGAAATTCTGCAAGACTACATCGACAGTGTCGACCAGGATCTCAGCAACGATGGCGTACAAAACTGTGGCGGCACACAGAATTATGGAACTCTTCATTCTACTCCAGTTTGGTGCGTCGTGGCCTCCGTGGGCTTGCGTCGATTCTTCTATGTCTCCCATGTCAGGAGCCGTTGCCGTGCGGATAGGTGTCGGCCGAGCGCCCGGGTGACTTGTGCCCGTCGGAATTCGGCGCGAGGCATTTCTTGAGTCACGGGCCGCAATGGCTGCTGCGGTGGCGGCCAACTCAGTCACACCTCTGATGAGGTTATCATTCTCCTGCTCGGTAAATCCTGGCACGTGGACCGTGTGACGAATGCTGTCGGTATCGGCACCATCATCCTCCGTTCTAGGGGGCACCAGATGTGCCGTAGTGATGGCTCCATTGCGGGGAATGGCGGCTGACGGGCGACGAGAGTGATGGGCACTGCCGAGGCCGACCTGTTTCAATGACTGGCCGAGAATGCGCTTGTAGAGGTTGCTATCCCTAATATCAGCTCCACTTGCATCCGCCATCTGGTTCTGTTCAGCCAGTCGACTCATGTGCTGCACTTCTTCGTGCTTCTTCTCATCAACCTCAGTATTCCAGATGACTGCAGCATGGGTCCGGAGGGTGAACCACAATCCGGTCACGTAGGACAAGAACAAGAATATCGCGGCTGCGTAGCAGAAGGGCCGAACAGCCTCCAGATAGAACCGGTCTTCCACGTTGGGCGTCTGAGAGAAGTAGCATCGTCGACAGTCACGCTCAGCATTGCCCGACTTCTTATCAGGATAGTCGGTGCAGCTCAAGCAGTTAAGCTCGTGTGTACCGTAGATCTGATAGAACAAGGTCGGGCCAAAGGCAGCCACGACTGCAAACAGCAGCATGGTCGAAGTGACTCCTGCTGATCTTGCATTGAAGCGCTGGGTCTTGCGCTTGATGGCTCCGAAACACATGGAAAGACCCGGCAGAAAGAGAATACCGGCGAAGATGCTGCCGATAATGCTACCCTCAACCAATGCTCCCTTTCCTTCGTTTAGGGCGACGCAGTAAAGGAAGACCTCGACAATGGTGGAGAAGAAGGCATTGATGGCGGCACCAAGACCCATGGAGGACTGCGCTGAGATGGAAGCGACAGCTTGGCCAATAAAGTAGGCCAAAGGGATGATTGACAAGAGGCCAGCGATGAAGAGGAAACCTGGGGCGGTCAGGAAGTTCTCGACGTGAAGCACGCCATCAAGGACGAGCCAATCGAAGATGACAAAGAGGACGACGGCCATGAGGTTGATCAGGAAGATGTTGGTTCCGTCGATCGTGTACTTCCAGTACTTTAATCCGACAGCCCTGTAGGTACAGAGAAGAATGCTCGACGAGTGAGGGACGTCATCCAAGGTACGAGCTAGAGTGCTATCTGACGCGAAGGACAAGGCCAGCGGATGCCGTCTGACGTGATCGAACAGAAGCATGGTCACCTTGCCCATGGGAATCCAGAAGACCAAGAACCAGCAGACGGCAGAGACGAGGATAAGAGATGGCGTGAGCAGACCGTAGAAGAAGACGAAGAATATCACTCTACCGATGTTCCATTGGCCTCTGCCGAAGAGTCTCCTCTTAAGTCGTCTGGAATGCTCGTCCAAGTGAACACGGCGCGAAGTGCGACCAAGCAAGCCGTCCGTCTCGTCGGGTTCGGAGTCGATGCTTTGTCTCGAGCGTCCCACGATGGAACGCTGGCGGTCGTGCTCTTCCGGCCCGAAAAAGAGTCGGCCATATTCGAGATCACCATTTTGCCACTGCTCGTATTCGCTGATGCTACGACCCTCTCCCTGGTCCTCATCCAGGTAGGCTTCATCGTGCTCGAGACGGACGAACTTGCCGAACGGGTAGAAGAGGTATCCAGCCAAACCCCACAGGACGCGGCCATACTCTCTGCAACTTGGGGCAGCGGCGAAAATGAAGCATGCTCCGGCACCAACTGCGGCAAAAAGGGCCATCCACCAACCAAACATCAAGGTCCAGAGGACGTTGAAGAACAGGAGCCAGCTACTAACATGGCCTCCCGGTGAGGAGTGGATGTCCCCTTCTGCTGTCTTCTGGACTGAGCGATCCTTCTTGTAGAGGGCGGGCTTCCACAATCTGATACCAAAAGGATGGGTCTCGTTGATGGCTTGCTGCCGGTCTTTGAGCGTGAAACTCTCGGCATCGCTGAGGTCATCGTCGTCGTCCTCCATGTCGATCGTGTCCTCACTATCTTGGTTCGCTCCCTCGCCCTCTTCGGCCTGATCTTCATTCGACTGCTCATCCACCTCCTCCAGGCGGCTGCTCTCCATGCCAACGCTGTCGTCCATGCCGACGCTTCCACTAGATTGTACGCGTGACAAAGAGGGGGCGGCGGCGGCAGCAGAAGTTCCAGTGCGTCGGCGTATCGTCGATCCTGGCCTAGAGTCTTTCTGAGACGGGGGGCGAGACGTCGCGAAGCCTGACTGTCTTTCGGTGACTTCCACCTCCACCTCCTCTGTCGCATCATCGGTCGAGAAGACTCCCCCGCGATGGGGAGCTTGCACATTGGAAGAGGCACGGCGAGGCATGGGCGGCTTCTTGGGGCGTCCTCTGCCACTTCCAGTTCCTAGCATGGGTGATCGGATGACAGGCACGCTGCTTCGTCCGTGGGCACGATCGTGAGCATTTTGGCCTTGAGAAGAGGGGTCTCCTGGAAACTGGCTAACACCAGTGGGCGGAGGAGTATGCACAGTGCCTGAGTCGCGAAACGATTAGCATGTGCAGTCGGGATAAGCATCAAGCTCATGTCGGGTAAAGCTTATATCGAGAAGTCGAGGGAGGGGGGGGGGGGTCTGTAATCAACGAACCATAGGTGATATCGGGCCTCCTTCTCACAGTAGCTTGGGACTGATAGCTCTCGGACAAATGATTGTCGTCCCGTTGTTCCATGCGACTTGATGTTGCCCTTGTGTCAGTCGGAGACTGCGAGTTGGACTCGGTCGAGTCCTGTGATGGTGGATCCATGATTGGCTTGGTCGGGCGCTTCAGAGGTTACAAGACGACAGACGATAATACATGGGCGGGATCACAGAGCAACCTTGGTGGGACTGCGATAAGCAGTCAGCGGACTGGCTGCGGGAGTTGCGCCTTGGGAATCCGGGCTTGGGTCGTTTCGCTGGTTACGAAAGAAGCGACGAAATGACGGTAGGTCGGGCGAAGCGATCAAATGATGACCCTTCCGGTTGCAAAGGTTCGGGCAATGTTGTTTGTAGGTTGCGCGAGGACGCAGATCCCAAAGCGGAGTCTGTCTCTGCTAAACAATACAAAGGACGCGCGAGCTACGAAGGAAGCAGGTGAGCAGTCGGGCGTGGGATGACGGGCCAAGGAATCAACGACTGCCAGGACGCCCTGCATACATGTTGCAAAGGGAAGGAGATATGATGGAAGAAGGAAGAGAGGCGTTGAAGCTAGAGGGAGGACAACAACAGAGAAAGAAAAAACGAGGCAGATGAACTCCTGCGCAAATCTCTACGTCAACGTTCAAGGTCGAAACGGGGAACGCGGGCAACGGCAAGCTCGATTCGCGCAAATTGCTCCTCGTGATTGTTTATCATACTAGAAGTGAGGTAGTACGTGCAGGCGGGAGGCAGGGAGCAGCGCGGTGCACATCACGGATCGTCCAGTGGTGCCCTCCAGACCGAATGATGGGCTCTAATGGGCTCTCATCCCTGCTGCTGCCCACTGGTGGGGATGCGTCTGGGTTGGGCATTGAGCGGGCTTTCAGTGGCCTTGCGCTGCCGTGGGCTGCTGGAATTATGGGCCTTATGGCGTACTGAGTTCACTGAACGTCGATGCTTGGCCTGGAACGGTTTGGCGCATGATCTCTAGCATCGATCGTAGGGGTCTCCACGAGCATGACCCGGCACTAGGTACAAGCGACTTGGCTACGGATACAGTGAGAAAGAATCAATGGTCAGCCGCCAACTGAATGCGTCCTTGGTACAGCAGCAGGGACGCTGTGACACCAATCAGATGGCAGCCTGATGTTCATGTGTAATGCCTTTCCCATGGCTCGGCCAGCCCGGCAGCATACGACGATGGGGAACAGTAGATATATACCATTCATACCGGAATAATTCGCAGACATGATACCTATCGAATGACTATGATGTAATGGCAAGATGATAAGACCCATTTCTCTTCCTGGAGAAGCTCTGATGAGGTTCCGAGCTGTCAGTTTCCACAACATCTCACCCAAGCAACATCCGAAGAGGTAATAACAAGATAAGCAGCCCATATGTGACAAGTCCTTCTTTCTAGAGGGCCACATGCAAGCACCGACCACTGCTGTACTAGCAGAACGACCAAGCCTGCCTTAGATAGAACCTCTACTGAATCATTCCCCGTACTGCTGACAATTTCAACAATGAGAGCCTTGATGCAACAACACCAACTCAGCAAAGAGTGGACCACGGTTTGTGTCAAGTTAGTGCGAACGCAACGTCTATGTACATAGCAACGCGGCGTGACTTGCTCCCAGTTTGGCAATACTACATGCAATAGCATCTTGACTCTTGACATAGGATCCATGTTTACCGGTCTCTAGCGTATGGAGCATCCGAATAGGCGGTCGAGGAAGGTTTGCGGTTAGAAAGGACCGCCGCGACGGAATTTTATGACACCGAAGTCCGCGGTAGCTCTGGAGTTCCAGCCTGTACCTACTGGGCCTAAGGAGCCCTCGAATGGCCCCCCACCCGAACTGTCCACCTCCAGCTGGGCAGCTCCAGGTGCACCCGTTTGGAAAGCCGCGTAGCTTCCAACTGCCTGCAGCTTACCTATCTGGACCCACCCTGGCTTTGGCGCCTTGTCATCAGCCTCATGGCCTGGAGCTACCACACTGGACCTGCCATCATCATCCACGACCCCATATCACGAACCTCGATACGACAAACTTCCCGCGCCATCAAACTCGACACTGTGGAAGATCCCTCCAGCACTTTGAGATACCACAGATCCGACATTGAGCATCACACAACCCACCGATTCCTCGGTGCCGCGAGCAATCATGGCGCTCGACAGCTACTATGCAAACAAGATCGAGGCGATGAAGCTTGAGATTCTCAAGGGTCAAGCCGTCCTCCGCCGCCTCGAAGCACAGCGAAATGACTACAACTCGAGGGTCAGACTACTGCGTGAGGAGCTTGGTCTGCTACAACAACCCGGATCATACGTCGGTGAGGTCGTCAAGGTGATGGGCACGAAGAAGGTCCTGGTCAAGGTGCACCCGGAAGGCAAATACGGTAAGCTCCCCGCGCCCGGTGCCGCCACTCTGCAGACCAAGTCTGAGCTGACACTCGATAGTCGTCGACGTGGCCGATTCCGTCGACATAGCAAAACTCACTGCCGGCAAACGAGTTACCCTGCTGTCCGACTCGTACAAGCTCGAGAAGCTGCTGCCATCGTCCGTCGACCCTCTTGTCTCCCTCATGATGGTCGAAAAGGTTCCCGACAGCACATACGACATGATTGGTGGTCTAGATCAGCAGATCAAGGAAATCAAGGAGGTCATCGAACTGGGTCTGAAGCACCCCGAGCTTTTCGAGTCGCTCGGTATTGCGCAGCCAAAGGGTGTCCTGCTGTATGGCCCGCCCGGTACTGGAAAGACCCTGTTGGCAAGAGCAGTTGCCCACCACACGGACTGCAAGTTCATCAGAGTCTCCGGTTCCGAATTGGTGCAGAAATATATTGGTGAAGGTTCTCGAATGGTGCGAGAGCTGTTCGTCATGGCTCGAGAGCATGCTCCTTCCATCATTTTCATGGACGAGATTGATTCCATTGGTTCGTCTCGTGTGGAGGGCTCGTCTGGCGGTGACTCGGAAGTTCAGCGCACCATGTTGGAACTGCTGAACCAGCTCGATGGTTTCGAGCCCACCAAAAACATCAAGGTCATTATGGCCACCAACCGTCTCGATATTCTGGACCCTGCACTCCTGCGACCCGGCCGTATCGACCGAAAGATCGAATTCCCGCCGCCGTCTGTCGAGGCCCGTGCCGACATTCTGCGTATTCACAGCCGAAAGATGAACTTGACTCGTGGTATCAACCTTACCAAGATTGCCGAAAAGATGAACGGCTGCTCTGGTGCCGAGCTCAAGGGTGTGTGCACAGAGGCTGGTATGTACGCACTGAGGGAGCGCAGAGTCCATGTGACTCAGGAGGACTTTGAGCTCGCGACTGCCAAGATTCTCAACAAGCACGACGACAAGGAGGTTTCGCTCCAGAAATTCTGGAAATAGTCTTCTTCCTAATGGCTTGCGGATTTGGGAGTTCGGCACTAATGACTGCTTTCTGGCGATTGGAATCATGCCTGTTACAAGGCAGTTCGGGGTGGTTCTATGTAAAGTGTATTATACTAAAAATACTCTAGAGACAAACAACGTATGTCATGCCCCTTGACGAACAAAATGCGACAGCCCAGTTGCGTTGGGAATACACTACAGTCAAGTGCTCCGGTTTCAATGTCTCGTGCTGCTCCTGGTGTTTGTACTTGTGTAATTCGTGGATTAGTCTGGCATTGCCAGACGAGGACTTAGAGTGACGATATGTCGTAATCTACCGACTCGTCTTGAACATGAGCCTCGCCAGACAGACAATAGCAGCACGCTGGGGTGCTATTTGTGATACATACCCTTCAAGGTCTGAGAAGCCATTTATCCGCGTCAAGAGGAATGGAAGAGCAAGGAAATCAAGGCATGTGTTGAGAAGACTCCGGAACAAGTGCCTTTCCTGTTGGCCTCTTCGCCTTCCACACTTCAACGTTTGTAATACACGTTGAGACCCCGGAATGGATGGCTATCCAGGTGCTTCTTCCCAGCATGCACCGAACGGGGTCCTGGTGATGTAGTCTTGGGAGTGCCGATTTCGATCGTCACAAATCAAATATGGTGAGTAGACTGTGTGGTGATGTTGGTACAATAGATGTTGCTTTGAGCTGGGTGCTTGATTCTTCAAGGTCTCACTTTGGTTCCTGTCTTTGCATAGGAAACAGATGGTTGGGCCCGTCTGCATGCATTTCGATCAATCTCATGAAGCACAAGAACCCTGTAAATCTAAAAGTGCACCGTGTATTTATATTCCATGCCATGCGCCTATAGCCTATAGCGTATTGTGATATCATGCCGCCGCAACCGTGATGCAATATGTTTCATGACCTCTTCATCATCAATGCAATGCAACGACTCCGTCTGAATGTCTACGCTTGTAGCACCAGAACTTGCGATATATCAAACAACGTCTTCGGGGCAACCTGAAGCCCGTCTGAGTCTACTGTCCTTCACAGGGAATTGGATAATGTACTGCCTCTCCTGCGTGCCTTTTGAGGCGCCATGTCCGGGGTTGAAGAGCGACGAGATCGACGTCGCATTCTCCTTGTTTGTCATCTTCGAGCCGGCTGCTCCAAGCTCCCGCTCCGCGCCCTCGCTCTAGTCGTCATGGCCGGGCCACTGCGCTCTTGTAGCCGGTGAATCCATTCCAAAACCGTCTCGTAGCACAGAACGAACTGCCTGAGACTCTGCACCATGCTCAGTCGTTGACCTCTGAAATCCTCGACTGTTTGCTCAATGAGATCGAGCGACTCGTCTCGCACCCAGTCCATGTTGACACTTGAGTCACTCGGTATTCTGTCGAGAGGGGCTCTAAAGACTCCGCGGCCGCGGTTTGCTGCATTCTTTGCGTTCGATGACGGTGAAATGGGCTCGCCCATTTCAACATCGCCGTCAGTGTCTCTCTTGTTAGCTGCCAGGACGGCCATTCTCTGTCGCTTCAGCATATCGATGACGCTGTCGACGGTACAGAACGTTCCAGTACGACCACACCCAGCAGAACAATGTACGAGCATGGGTCTCGCTTGGGCATGGTGCTCTGGCTCATCGTACCACTTGAGTTGGGCTGCCTTGTCAGAGAGCGCCGAGGCCGCAATGGCATTAGCATCAATCGGCAGGGCAGATCGCTGCATAACGTTGGCGAGCTCAACCAACGCCAGGAGATGCGATGGTTGAGCTGGTGCGCCGAAATCAGGCCACGAGGGATAATGGAGCTGAGTAATTTCCCTGATCGGAGCGAATGGGTGGTCTGCGTGGGACATGGCAAACTTGCGGATAATGACATAGGGGGTTTCGGACGAGGTCGAAGTCTTTGCGGGCAGAGGGTTGGCGGCTGCTGATTCTGCCGTCGTGGTGGTGTTCGCACGGCGGCGGCTACGCTCAGGGGAGTCTGTGGGTGCCGCCGACGCAGTTGAACCTGTCCGGCGCTTGTCAATGTCCAACGATACCTTCTTCTCTGACAGTGGCCTCAATTTGATTGTCCCAAATTCATGACCGTTCCAGTAGGGATGGCACTTCAAGGTTCCGCCTTCCGACTCGGCTGTCAACATGACAATCACGCGGGCATCTTGGTCCCAGATGACCGACCAGAAATCCTAGTCAATGGTTAGTTTGTCCAAGTGGCCCAAAAGAAGGGATCTGTGGTGCAAAACTCACATTGTACGTGGTTGGCAATGGTCCCTGTGATGCAATGTATCTCTTGTTACTCCTGGAAGCTCGGATGTGGCTTGCATTGACATAATCACAGTCTGCGTCAGACTTTTGTGACAGCCGTACTCTGGCGTGCTCAAAGGGTAAGATGTCCTTGTATCGATTCTTGCCGCCCTTCTCGATTCCTGATAACGTGACTTTAGATGGGTTGTTTTGCTGTGATGTCGTAGAGTTGAAGGCCGTGTAGGCCTCCTTCATCCTGCTTTGTTCATTGCGCTCAATGGTCAGGAACTTTTCGGAAACTCCTCGTCCATGATCCTGCTCTGTCGCCGCTCTCTGGAGCCAGCCGGGCAGTGTCTCGTGGTCCAAGTTTGATGGAACACCAATGTCCATCTGCCCAACTCCGTCTGCCAGATCCATGTTCTGCCGGATATTTCCAAAGAATGGATTGGGATTATCAGAACCCATTGGAAGCATTACGCCTCCAATGACAGGCGCAAACGAAGGACGTCCATCACTGCCCATTGCACTGCTGCCTGCTCGTTGAGCCGGGGATCGTCGATCTACCAGTGAAGGGAACGAAGCAGAGAAAGCATCAAAACCTCCTCTGAGCAGATATGAGTTGCCTTCGTAGCCCTCATTCGAAAACTTCTTGAACATGTTCATGGCAGAGTGTGCGTCCCTCTTCTCCGAAGACGAAGAGTCGTATATGATGAGCTGCTTTGCGTCACGCCAGCGGGAGAACCTCTCTTCATCTTCCTCGATTTGAAGAGTCTTTTGGAGCTTTTGCAAGTCAAAAGTCGCCCGTTTTAAGAGCGTGGTGGGAATGCATAGGTTGAGCGCATTCTTGATTCGGGACTGGGCGTAATGAGTGGAAACTCGAACATCCAGGAGCAAATACTCGTCCTCGGGCTTGGTATTAAGCATAACTTCGAGCTGCGCCGGCGTCATCAAACCTGGACCTCCTTCCATGCTCACGGGCATGGTCTCCGAACGAGCCTTCGCATTGCCCATAGGTGAATGCGTCCGGTTAGGCGGCAATGACAGCTGTGGATGATGCACACCTTCGACGTTGGAGAGGTTGGATCGCCGAACGGGCTGAAAGGGCGATTCGGTCTGCAATGGGGACTCATGTTGTGGTGCGTCGAAGAACGACGGAGCGTTCAGCGAGCCCTCTGAGTTTCTGTTCGAGTCTGACGAGACGTAGGCCGAGTCGTGAAGGCTGTCCGAATCAATATCCATTCGGCTGCTTGCTGCCTTGTTTAACTTGGGTCTTGCCATGGCGGCATCGAACAGATTGCTGCCCTGGTTCGTGGATCGGCGTGGCTGCAGTGGTCTGCTGGTCATCGGATGTGGCTGCATCGCAAAATGCGAAGAGCCCAGCTGGAAGCTGTTGCCGCGATTGGCGTCGGCTTGTCGCCTGAAGGCCTCGAACTCGGGATTCCCATCGAGTGGCATTTGCATGGGAATGGCAGCGCCAAATGACTTGACCGAGGACGTGGGCGGGCTCCAGTTGCTATGGGGAGCCTGCGCAGAGTCGCGCTCGTCGGTGGGCTCGACAGACAGGCCGAAGTAGTTGGGACTCGGGGCCCGAACATTTTCGGTCACGACTGGCGACATCTTGCTCGACGGCGGAAACGGCTGGCCGACGGAGTGAGCCATTCGAGGCGAGGTCAGCGGTGTTGTGGATTTGTTGCCGGGCCGCAGAGACTGGTTGCCGGATTGTGAGAGGCGAGGGTGGTGGAGGGCGTGCGAGGAGTGAGCCGAGCTCATTTGCGGCCTCGAAGAAGTCTTCATGGTGTAGTGCGGTGTCGTGGAAGCTGTGGTGCGATCACTGTTCTTGGTGGATTCGGGTGACATTCCTGGATGTATGCTTCCAAAAGGTCGATGACGTCTCGTCTCCAAGTAAGTGCTGTCTGTGGCTGCGGGCGGTTGAGGCGAGCGCGATGGCTCAGGTTGTACGAAGCCGCGATGACCCTTAACGACTACAAGAAAATACAGAGACCCGACATGTCGGAAGGCGGAATCGAGAGGTTTTCGGTGGTTTGGAGGATTTGCTGCTACTGCTGAAGGTTTGGGGCGACTGACGTACGGTTAGTGACCAGTCATGGTTCGTGTGACCCGGATTTTATAGTGGTGCTCCGTCACGTAGCACTATATAGCACGATGACCTAACTGGAACGCTGGGGGCGCAAGACTGCGAAGGAACTGCAGAGCAAAATGGTAGAGGGCTTACGAGCAGTAGGTATTGTGGTCGGTAATAATAGATTTACGAGCCCAGCTCTCGAGGCACGCGACGGTTTGCCGAAGTCTAGTGTAGTAGGCGATAGGTATTATCGAGGACCTTTTGGGAGGAGGAATGAGGGGTGAGCAGAAATGAAGGGTCTTTTTTTTCTCGTCCCTTCGAGTCGGGGTCCCAGGGGTTTGTGTGATAGCCAGGTCTAGACGGCGCCGAGTCGACTGGTTCAAGCACACCTGATGCGTGATTGGCGATTATAATAACAAGTGTAGGTGGGAAGGAATGTAGGTAGTAGTAGGCCTGCGTCTGATCTGGGACAAGTGCCTCTTCTCATACAATCGGACATACAGCCAGCACCTTGGTTGGACTTTGGACATGCGAGCAGGACCGCCGGTTTAATGGGATCTTTTTGATTGGGGGTTTCCTACGTATGGATTCCCGACATGGGGCTGGCTGATGAGAGAGATATTACTACCGGTACGTATTACGATTGTGGTCCACCGTGACAAGAGGAGTTCGAGATCCCGTCAGAGGGAGAAGAATACTTCGTACAGGAGAGTCAAAAAGACATTTTTACGGAGTGCTGGTGAGGCGTGAGAGAGTCCACCGGCGTCTACCGACAGGTGGATTACGAGAGAGGCCCTTGAGACACAACTTGAAGGGTGATGGCAGAATCAGACAGAGTTCTGGCGCATCGGGCGGGCGCCTTGGATGAGGCAACGATCTACAACTGCCCGCGCCCAGCACTTGCGCTACGAAGCAGCCGAGCAGCAGTTGGCAAGGGGACTATCCGTAACAAAAATCAAGGACCCCCGACTTGGGTTCGAGTCTTTTTACATGGGCTGGACCGGCCTGTTGTCTTGCCTCTGCCACCTACTTGCCACTCGAGCCACTGCAATGGCAAGCTCTCGGCGGGAAAGTCAGCGCAAGGACAGGTAAAAGTAGGTAGTGTTGCCGCAGCACTAGGTCGCACATAGTGCGAACAGCATGTGCTTCTATTGACCCCACAGCATTCTTCTCTCTAACTAAAATAGATGAAAGAAGACCAACTTGTCAAGTGTAGATAATGCCGTATATTACCTGCAGAAGCCCCTTGCCGCCATCCGGAGTGCCGCTGGTGACTGTTGTCTCGTGCTTGCTTCGGTCTACAGGCGCTGGAGTTGGCATATAACGCACTCATTATTCCGCTAATGCCAACAGGCCTTCCCGGACGTTGGTCAAAGTCGTACGGTTTTTTGGGAGAGAGAAAAAAAAGATGACGAGGGGAATCCCATCACCCGGGTGCTTACGGCGGCGAGTGATGACGAAATGGTACAGCTGGACCCTGAGCAAAGTGGGGGGCACTCGATTGGTGCGCCTTGCCTGGCGTTGCCCACTCAGTGGCACTCACTCGACTTACAGGCTGCAGGCTAGCAGGCCATCAGCCAGGGAAACTTGAAATCTTCCAAAGCCCGGCGCCCCATAGTGAGCTCCGTAATGGGCACTTGCACTAGCAGTATAAGGCAAGTAACGAGGCCTTACAGAAAACAAGTCCGACAAACATGGATCCTTAACTGCCAGCTGTCTGTCTGGTATGGACCTTCAAAAAAAAGTCACGATCTCAACATCTTCAGCTCAGCCATGCTGGGCCAAGGCTTAGACGTATGGATGTTGTGTGTATACGGGTGGTGACTGGTGAGAACTGTATCTGTCTAAGCCCAATTACGTACACACCTAGCACGAACCCTCTCAGCTCCCTTACGACGTCATTGTGCTGGCTGGTCTGCAATCAGTCAAGGGAAGTCCCGACCCGTGGGCCGAGAGTGTGCTGCCGGTTGCGAGATAATGAAATGTTCCTGTTACGACGTGCGTACGAAAGTCACGGTGTCAACAGTCCCTTATTACCTGCCTATCAAATTTATCAAACAGTAAAAAAAGACAGCCCATTCTTCAAAATGCTGGCAGTCTTAGTTCTACCTAGAGTCCTGTTTGCCTGTAAAGCAGCAGCATGTTTTCGCAACACCTTGAGAACGAATCGACCGACACAGAGAGAGAAGCTACCTACAAGCCTGTCCTTGCCTGACAACCTGGATATAAGCTTTCTCCCTCCTTCTTTGCCCGCTCCTTTCATTGCCTCGTATAGTAAAGGCGCATGTTGATCACTTCTCTTCTCCATCTCTTCTCATCAGAGCCCCGGCAGCTTGCGGGACTCCTCCTCCTGGCTTCCATGCCTGGCAACCAGCAACTTTCTTCTAGATCGGATATATGCGACGCGCCCGGGCCAATTTGCACCAGACTTTTCTTCGTCCCATTCCCCCCCTTCCCCGTAAATGGCCATTACCGGGCCAGAGTTCCTGAGCGCCCTGCAGCCAGCTGAAAATAGGATTTCCAAAGTGGCATCCCGAATGTCCCATACCTATTTCGACTTTCCCATACAGCCAAAACAGCTTAACCTCGCATGGCACTGGCCGACGTGACCGGCGCTTGTTGGCACTGGGCCCCTGACTCGAGTGAAAGCAGACATTCAAGGAAATTTTATTCATTGCACGTGTTCAATATAGCACTCAAAGCGGGCCTCGTCAACCCACGATCCAGTCGCGTATGTAGGTGTTTCCATTTGGAATTATATCGTGGTGGTATTGCTCTGGTTGGGCAACTCATCACTCGACCATCTAGGAATGCCACGTTGAAACCTTTATGGTTTGCAATTGCCGCACGACATTGAAGGTCTGTCGATCACCTCAGGTGAGCCTCAGGCTTTCTTTCATCCAAGATTGTCCCTACCAACATAGAATATCAAAGTGCTGCCAATACACAGTACATGGTGTGTCGCGGACATCTGAGGTATTCGTTCGTCCTTACGCTATGCAGCCAACAGCTACGGGCTGTCGAGCTCGCTTGCTAGATCGCTCGGGTGCAGAAATAGCTCTCTCTTTCTTTGGGTAATGGTGCAACGGCAGGGATACCACGATCGCGACGGAGATTCACTCCTTGAATATAATTCCGATGAGGTGCAAGGTTCTGTACAGCTTTGTTACTACCGCGCCGCAAAAGTTGCCCAAAGAGAAATCCCTCCTGGCCTCCCTTAAACTCCGTCCATCGACTCCATCCACACTTGTGCGTCGGATGGCCAGCGCCTACCGACGAGCCCACATTGAGATCTTGCTTGAAGCTTCAGCCCCAGGAGCATCTGGTCCTTAGTGCTTCTTGGCAACGCTCCGAAGAACAATACTACAGCTGCTGTCTGTGTGTGTTCGTTCCAAGTACGTACATACGGGGATGCTAGCAATTGAGAAGTGCAACGAAACCTGAGTCGGCCGGCGCCCCGTTTTGTTCCACTGTGTTCCATTCAGGCTTCGAGGACCCTGAAGAGTGGCTGGGTCTGCAAGATTCTAGATGCGGTCCATACTCTCACCGCCAGTACTCGGTACCTTACTCATCACTTGGCTTGACTGTAGTTCGCCATTCAGACTCCTGTTCCTCGCCAGCAGCCCTAGAAAGGCAGAGCTAGGTAGTGCGTGTGTTCGCCAGGAACTGTCAGGGTCTTCCAGGCAAGAGCATGCGTATACTAATGTGCGTGGAAGAAACAGTCAAGTTGGGCACCATGACTACCTGGTTACGTGCCGGTACAACCGATTGTGGAGTAGACGAGCGATGCTGTAAATATCAACAACACCATCCGGGCTCGAACTTCCAGGTACCGGGCTGCCCCGAGATCCACCCGTCCATGATCTGATATCGTTGCGTTGTCGCCATCTGGCATGATCTCGCAGGGACAACAGGTTTGTTGGCGCCTCTCGTCAGCTCGTCAGCAAACAGCTGAGCTCCAGGTCTCGCGGCGCGGTTTTACTAGCATTGCCTAGCAAGACTAGACATGTCTGCTTCCAGCAACTGAATCAGCTTCTAAGCTATTCGTCGTTGCGGCATTATACAATTCGACGACTTCTGCAGGTTCAAACCTTAAGCAATACAGTAGAAGGGGGCTAAAAAATTCTAATTCATAGAAGGAATCTTCGTGCGTTCTCCTGTGTTCTACTCCAGGAACTGACTTCATTATGGTTGAGTTACTTTCTACACTCTTTGGCTTGGCTGGCATGGAACCAAGTTCTGGGTCTTGGGGGCATCCCATCTGGCTAGTAAGCGCGGAGAACTGGAAAACTCACATCCGCCATATGCATCCGATACTGTCTCTGCCAGTCCGTCTCGCAACTCCATATATATTCTGCAATGGAGTAGTATGTGTTAAGGGAGACAACGACTCGCGGCAGCGGGCACCGGCGATTTTCGGCACAGTGACTTGAAATATGGAGCGTGTCATATCGAGATGTATACAATCGTCCCACTCATACGCCTTGGATAATGTGCTGAAAGAGCATACCGGGCTCGATCGAGCTCTGTTACATGACTGGCCAACTGGATGGATTGCAGCCAGAGTGACATGACCTAGATATATTGAACCGAGTAACACCTTTGGCTAGGTATTCGAAGACCACATTGGTAGTCTGCTGAGAAAAGGCAGAGTTGATCTCATTGTGGTGATCTTTGGGGCGGTGGCTTACAACGAGCCATGTATGATTCGAGGTCGGCGGAGGGAGCAATTTTGCACTTCTTCTATCATTGCTCAGGAAGCTCGGCCTTGACCATATTCCAGGCGTCGAAATACGCGTGATGCTCACTTGATTTTGACCGTCACGAACAAAGGCTCACTCTGCTGCACGCTGGCGGTGGATAGATCTACTGCCCGTCCATGGTTTACATCTACATTCTTCGGATCTCGAGAGTGAGAAACCGGATCACCATCAAGTAGAGAATCAGGCATTCCATATGATCTTGAAACCATTCAGCGAAGTGCCGCTCTTATCATCACAATCGATAGTAGGTTATAGAGGTATTTACGACAGCTGTCTTTTATAAACATTCCAAGTTTGATTAATAAGAAAGGATTTCTGTATAAGTCTCATAATCCCTCGCGAATCTCGTGACTAATGCCACGCAGTGAGACTCTGAGGTCCTTGAGTATTAATCAAGTGACATATCTTCCGTAGACACAAGATTTCCTGTGTGAGCACTGCTAACTATATATCGTGAACAGCTCTTGGCACCATTCAGCTGGAATGGGCTGGGCATGTACAAAGTATTGTAACTAGAACTTACCCAAAGAAAATACAAGCGAACCTGAAGCGACAAGTTCAGACTATTAAGGAATATAGGTCTTAGATTAATTATAGGTAGATGACCAAATCCAAAGCTGACAAGCCAGATCATATGTCAATGTGACAGCAGTCCGTCTCAACCAAACAGAGACCCACGTGAAGGTATACTATACTTGCAAAAGTCTCCGTACCGACTATGGAATGTGCTTTGTCCGAAGGTCGCATATTTACCGCTCAAGAAAAAAAGACATTGGATACGGATGAATCTTGGGACAATAAAAATTCTTCCGAAATCTTTTATGCTATTTCTGCAAAATAAGTTTATAATTTTTAACGTAAAAAAGAAAAGAGAAAAAAAAAGCGTGTTCTCGCCAATGCGACCTAGGTACAGAGACTTTTGTAAGATGATTGTACAGAGTACACATAAATCACCCGACAAATCTGGTTTGAACGAATTATCAAAATACAAGTGAGATTGACAACAACGCTATTCAACTTGAATATAGTACTTATCTTCTCTGCCACTATATTGACTGGAAGGTGCGTAATCTAAATGTCGTGCTTCTCTATTGTGATCATACAATTCGATTAATCAACTCAGAGTCTTCTTATCCAATCGTCAGATATACTGGTTACCATTGTCAAGCCAGCTGTCGAGCACCAAATCAATTTTATGTTTATACCATACTGGTATCTGCACCTCGGAGAATGTGATTCGACACAAGACAAAGAGAGACGCCGCGAAGCAAACATGGGCTTATCTGCTAATTCTATTGCAGACACTTGGGATAATATCATGTCAGCTTCGGGATCGAATGCAGTACGGCGCTGCCATGCTTCAAAGTTGTCAAAGGTTAAAATGTAATAAAAACGTGGTACCTATTCCAGATAGATCACATCAGTTTGCATGTCAAGATTCTATCTAAAATAATATGGCATTGCTCACACTGCGGTTTTGACTTGAGTTTTGCATCTACAGAGTACACTATTGCCTATTGATCCAGACATGAACGGCTGGATCAATGCTATTTTTAAATACGAGCACATGACGGTATCGCTCCCGGCGTGCGTGTGCCTGTATGCATGCAGGCCGATAAGGAACCTCAAGTTGGGGTTGGTGTAAAAGAAAGAAGGCTGAAAGCTTGTATACAGGTGACGACCTGTAGGGCGATCTATTGCCCAAGATAGTGCCCATAACTCCCCTAAAGACCCGGGACCTGCGGGGTGTCGATCGCCAGATCCGCTAGAGTTTCAGCGCCCAAATACGCAGGTGATCTTCGCTGTTGTTCTTCCGCCCCCCAAACCACAAACGCCCAAGATTGCACGACCTTTGAGCTATCAGAGGTGGCCTTCCCTTTCTCATCTCAATTTTGATGACTCTGAATGCCTTCCAGTCGTTCTGGGCACCGAGTCATTAAACAAGCGTGCCCGAGCTGGGTACTCTAGTTCCACTTCAGTACATCGAATTTCTTTTCAATCAGGCGTGCCCGTTGTTTTTGGGCCTCCGCACTTGGCACTTGGGCGCATCGGATTGCGCTATCCTCAACCCGGCGTTCGTCAATTTGGGGCCGCTAGAACCTTCTGTTCGTTTGCTTTGATCCTTATTAAGCACAGTAACCAGTATCGATCGTGTAACCCGCTTGCGGCGCATGCAGGGCGTTCCGTCACAAGGTACCTAACCTACCTGTCTTCGGCTGCTGTCACGTCAGAACCTGTCAGACTTGCTTATCAGAGGGTACGCCAATCTGCAGTTCTGATCCCCGACCTTGTCTGTCCATCGATCGCGTAGGAGACAAGGCAACAGCAGCACGGCCTGATCATCCGTGCTCCCACTGGACCGACTCGCTGGCACCGGCGTCGTCAAAGGTCTCACATGCCGTTCTCAAACTCCCGCTGTTTCCGACACGACGAGTGGCATTGGCACCAAGCGCGGTGCCCATCCTGCCTTTTGCGTCCTTCTTAGGGGACAAAGACGCCTCTAAGAAATCACATCCGACCATCACCAAACCGTCAATATGCGGCGAGCCTCCACGGACCTGACCGATGCGGCGCGAAACATCGAAGAGTCGGTTGGCACTCCCTCGCCGACTGCCGCAGACCCCGAAATGGATCTCTCACCACCCCGAGAAGACGAAGAGGAAAGCAGGAATACCAGGCAGTTGACGCCGCCCTCGCACATCGCTGCCCGATTCTACCGCCCAACGCAGATACGCCGCAAAGACTCGGCCGCTTCATCTCGCCGAAACTCCATCTCTTCTGCCCACTCTCGCTCTTCACACGGCTTTGGAGGTACCGGCGACGACCCCCAAAGCAAGTATATTGCGCAGCAGTTGCGACGCGCCTCTATACTGGAAGATCGCAAGGCCCGCCTCGCAGATCGGGCAGCTCACGCCGAGAAGGTCCGTCTAAGGGCGGCAATGGCCAAGGCCTCCACACAGAGGAACTCAAATTCGGAAGAGCGTGCTCTGGCTGCTGCCCAGGCAAGGGAAAGCAAACTGGCCGAGATTGTGGCTGCTTGCGCCGAGGAGGTTAAACGGGCAAAGGCTGTCGCCGAAAGCACACGAGAGAAGAAGGAACTGGCTTTGCGCAAGCTCAAGATGCAAATGGAGGAGCGCCTCGCCGAGGCCGAGAAGAGGAGAGAAGAATTGCGGAGCCGCCACACTACCAAGCGATCACGAGGTCAGAGTCTGACAACGAAGAAACCAAGTATCGAGTCCATCCTGGAAGCCAAGGAGCAGAGCCAGGTTCCCATGAGCCAGGACACCGCTGCTTCCACAATCCAGTGGTGGTGGAGGACTATCTCGAGGAGAAAAGCGGTGCAGGAATTCTCTGATCTCGGCCTATCCATCGACGGTGTGCGGGAAACCTCCTTCGAAAAAGTCGTGGAACTGCTCGCAGAAGAAAAAGTTCTCACAACCACTGCGCGGGTGCTACGTATTTGTGGTCTTCAGGAAGGTGTTACGGACTCTGTGGAAGAGATGGCCGCGATCCGGACCTTTCTCAGCGCATTCGTCATTCTGGGTCATCCTACTCAAGTCCTTAGCAACAAGGACGACAAGGGAGACCAGGAGCAGGTTGGATCCGTCCAAGGGCAACCCATTCCCAGGGACGATCTTGCTAATCCACAGTTACAGGATCTGGTCGGCAAGGCTCGTGATCTCTTGATCACCTTTGAAAACATCTTGTCACGGCTGTCGTCGCTAAACAACTGGATGACGCCACCAGCTGTCCAGGAAGCTCTACCTGAAGCTTATGCGACATTTCACAATGCCTTCATTGCGTGGAAGGCCCGCGACTCGAATGCTCTCATTGAAGTCATGATACTGCAGTTTGTGGAGCTGGACGCCATACTGCAGACAGTCAAGGACAGCACTGAACAGGCTGTCTCCGAGACTTATCGCCAGAGCATCAAGGATAATCAACTACAACTCATGGTCAGGATCAAGAGACTTGCTGGTGCCCAGCAAGGCAAGAAATTGATATTTGATGCCGTGAAGGAAGCCCGAAAAGCAAGGGCCGCGAAGAAACCGACGGGTGATACAAAGCCCAGAGTGGCCGACGACTCCTCGGGCAGCAGAAGCTCGGCGAAAGATCAAGCGGCTGCTGAAAATGAGGTCTCGGCGCAGTTACAGACACTGACGCCGCCCGCTACGCCCCAGAGCAAGCCAGACGCCAAGCAGACATTGCTGATTCCCCCAATGTACCCCCCTATACTGCCGGACAATAGGATCATTGTGCACGAGCTAGCTATAAACAGGGAGTACCGCATCGAGTATCAACATTTCCGAGAACAGCACAAGATGCGCATGGATCCCATGTTCCAGGACCTGAAGCTGGGCCCGAGAAGCGAGGAAAAGGAGTTCCGCTACTTGATTGTCATGGCACAGTACATCAAGGACAGACTGCAACACCTCGTCAAGCCGGGCTCGTCCATGCACACATTCATCGGCGAGATTCTCGACACGGAGGTCGCACAGCGCCAGTTCCTCGCTGGGAGCTTTTCTATCGAAAAGTTCTTCTCGTCCATGGGCTCTCTGCTGCCAAAGCTCTGCGCCCCCGTTCGTGACGAGGAAGTGAAGGACCTGGTGGAGAACAAACTTGCAGACGGCCACGTTGTCGATCGTCTGGAGTCTCTCATTGCCTTCATCGACACAATGCTGTATGACTATGCGAACTACATGCTGCAAATTGCCGCACCCAACCTGATGGAGCATGCTTCATCCTACGAAACGAAGCGTTTTGCCGAAGACTTTGAGGCTGGATTGGTTTCTTTGACGCGTGCTAAAGCTTCTTGGGTGGCGGCACGTACAAAGCTGTATGATGAGGCGGCCCGACGGGATCCAGAAGGTATCAATCTGGCCAAATCACGGCCCACGCCGGATAAGATCTATTGGCAGATGCTGCTCGACGAGTTCACGCAGCCATGTCCGCCAGCCGACACGGTCCCGGAGCCACTTGAGCTAGATGCCAAACGACGCTCACGTATCGGCTCGCAAGTGCTCAGGATAGTCACTGCTGGCGCAATCCTGTTGCAGTGTAAGAATATGTTGAAACGTGACGTCCGGGCACCCTGGAAGACAGAGGCCGGGCGTCTCATCATGGTTCTCGAAGCCCTGGAGGACAGCGAGAAGCCTTTGGAGCAGAGTGCTGCAATCGACGGGATCATGGCTGCTTTGGAAGGCGGGCGCTCCATGCCTGCTGCCACCAAGACCCATCTGCGAGCTTTGGTGACAAAGTTCCTCGCTGCCAGTGCCGAGGCAAGGTGCAGCAATGCAGAGCCCCGAGAGCCCGTCCTCAGGTTACTGCTCACCCGTATCAGAAGTCATATTCTGGCGCGCTTGCAAGCAGGTTCGGCAAGCGAGAAGGTCAAGGCAACTAGCGCAGCTGGTGAGAAGCTGGCGGGCCTAGGACTACCGGAGTTCGTGGAGAGGGTGCGGGAGATGGTCGACGAGCTGGTCCGAGTCGGCGCCATCGATCGAGAGTCTCACGGCGTGTGGTGGGAGAGCATTGCGGAAACAGCCGACAAGGAAGCGGCCGTTGCTGCAGCGTGAGCGATTGTCATATATGGCCAAATTTTACCTTGCTACACAGGAGCATCATCGGCGGCATACTGTAATTTTGTTCTTCTTTTGTTGGTCTCCCTCATTTGCACTTGGATTCCATAGGCGGACGGTCGGGCAAGCGGCGTTTTGTTAATGATTTGGTCCCGAGGCACTGTTACAGACCTACGGGGATTGACTTTTGAAGGGATGGAAACGAGGGTTCAACTGGCACATGACTGTTCTGTCTCATTATGGAAGGGAAGGCGTTGCATATTCTGTCATTAAGCATTGTGCTTCTTGATACCACACTGTTCACGAGTCAGTTGGAGACTGCTCCAATAGCTACATTCAAGTTGAAATTATACCACCACATTGACTCATATTCTTGCATTGGTGACATTGTATAATCATGACTCTAATGCATGCATACCCGAGACAGCCTCGAGTTTGGTCGAGACAAGACGAATCTCGAGTATTATACATGGTTGACTTTCGATAGGGTCGTTTAATGGGCGCACGTGACGACGCGAATTGGCAAGTTGCACTAGCGCGCGTCGGTGCCTACGCGGTTGGCGGAACACCTCAGTTACATGCCTCTCACATTTCTTCTGGCCTGAGCAAAGAAGAGACACGGATTTTGCCTGGTAAGAAATAGAAAAATAAGGAAAACCGTCTGAAAATACCTGGATTCTCTCTCTTTTCATGAAAATTCCGACGGCAACTGCGGTTCCCAGCTCAGACGAATAGGATGTCGCAGCCAGGTATGTACCCTGGATATCTACCTAGCCATGTCCGGAATTCTTGACCAGCAGTTGACAATTTACAGAAGAGGACACGATCCGTGTTCTCGTCGCCACGGATAATCATGTGGGCTACGAGGAACACGACAATGTCCGCGGCGACGACAGCTGGCAGACATTTGATGAGATCATGACATTGGCTCGCACACAGGATGTATGTCCCTGTCGCTGTTCCCCTGCCGCGCTCCTTCTGGCTGATCTCTCTTTTGTCAGGTCGACATGGTCTTGCTAGCTGGAGATCTGTTCCACGAGAACAAGCCCTCGAGGAAGTCCATGTTCAAGGTCATGCGCTCTCTCAGGAAGAACTGCCTCGGCATGAAGCCTTGCGAGCTGCAATTCCTCAGCGATGCCAGCGATGTCTTTGAGGGCCACTTCCCCCATGTCAACTATGAGGATCCTGACATCAACGTCGCCATTCCCGTCTTTTCCATTCACGGCAACCACGACGATCCCAGCGGCGAGGGGTCCTTTTGCCCGCTCGACATCCTCCAGGTCGCCGGCCTGGTCAACTATTTCGGACGCGTTCCCGAGGTCGATCGCCCTGTCGCCAAACCCCTCCTCCTCCAAAAGGGCCAAACGAAGCTGGCCTTGTATGGTCTCAGCAACGTGCGCGAGGAGCGAATGCACATGAACTTTCGAGATCAACGCATCAAGTGGCTCCGGCCCAACAAACAGCAAGACGATTGGTTCAATCTGCTTGCTGTGCACCAGAACCATTCCGCGCACACGCCGACGAGCTATCTCCCTGAGGAGATGCTTCCTAATTGGATGCGATTGGTGGTATGGGGCCATGAACACGAATGTCTCATCGATCCGCAGCGTACACCTCCCAACACTTTTGAGGTCATGCAGCCAGGCTCGTCGGTCGCTACGTCCCTCATCGCCGCAGAAGCCGTACCAAAGCATGTGGCGGTTCTCAGCATTACTGGAAAGGAGTACGAGGTCGAAAAGCACCGACTCAAGACTGTGCGACCCTTCGTTATGCGGGAGATCAAGCTCTCCGAGGACAAGAGGTTCAAGGACTTGGATCACAAGAAGGACAACCGACCAGAGCTGACACGAAGACTCATGGCACTCGTCGAAGAGATGATCAAGGAAGCAACAGACGGATGGCTCGAGATACAAGAGGACCAGGAGGAGGCCCTCAAAAACATACCCTTGCCACTAATACGCCTAAAAGTCGAATTCTCGGCTTCGGAAGGAGGCAACTTTGATATTGAGAACCCACAGCGATTCTCAAACCGTTTTGCCGGAAAGGTGGCCAACACAAAGGACGTGATACAGTTCTGGAAAAAGAAGAAGACTACAAGTGAGCCATGGCCGACCAAATATCACAACTCGTGCTAATTCTTCCATACAGAGCAAACCAGAGCCACGATCGATCTTCCCGATAACGTGGGCGATGTAGAGGGAGTCAAGGTCGACGAGCTTGTAGACCAGTACCTCGAAAGACAGTCGCTCAAAATTCTACCACAAGTCCCTTTCGTCGAAGCCGTCAACAGATACGTCAGAGAGACAGACAAGAAGATTCTAGACAACTTCGTGCAAGATTCACTTTCGGAACAGATCAAGCAGTTGCTGTCCCTTGGCAAGGATGACGTGGATCATCTATCCAATGAAATGACCAGGATTCAGGCCAAGCAAAACGTTGCGAACAACAGAAACCTGGTCAAGCAGCGAAAGCTCGTCGGGCAGAAGCCAAAGCCCGACGATTGGGACTCGGACATGGACGGTGCTTGGGAGGACCAACCTGGCGTCTTTATATATGAGGACGGGGATGAGGAACCAGCCTCAGTGCCGGTGCCACCCAAGGCTACAAAGGGCCGGCCTAAGAAGACCACACAAGTCGTGGACGAGGACGACGATATGGACGATTTCATGGAGGAGGAACCCGAGCCAGAGCCAAAACCCAAAGGGCGAGGCAGAGCAGCCGCTACCAAAACCACGGCCAAGAAGCCGCCGGCCAAGGCTGCTGCCAAAACTACCGCCAAAGCCCCCGCCAAGGGGCGCGGACGCAAGGCCATCTTCGACCAGGACAGCTCAGAGGAGGACGATGTAATAATGGACGACGACGAGCCGGAGCCGACGCCGGCGCCCCCTAAACGCACCGCCGCGGCCACGAGGTCACAGCCCGCAAGGTCTCAGCCGTCGAGGGCAGCTGCCTCGCAGTCCCAAACAAAGTCGAAGCAGACGACGCTGAACTTCTCGCAGAAGCCAAAGGCATCCCAAGCCGTGGAGATTAGCGACGACGAGATTTCGGACGACGACGACGCGTTTGAGTCCCTGCCTCTAAAGAAGAAGAGGTGAAGGGGAAGAGAAGAAGAAGAAGAGATATCATGATATATACACGCTGGTCGACAGCCTGTGATAATGGCTAGCCGTTGCCAAGAGAGACCGGAGAGGGCCTAGCGATGGAAATACCGCCAATGTGCATGAAAGAGGAGAGTAATTTGTCGTGTATTATGTGATGGCGATATTGGTGACGTCGCAAGATTGGCGTCATATTCACGAAGACCAGGTTGTAGACAGAGAGAGCGACATGAGTGAGCTGATGTAACTGACTGACATGGTGTAATTATACTGCTCACCTGGTGCTATGCTCTGGCAAACAAGTTAGCAAAATTTTGGGCGTAATGCCATTCACATGTACTGAGTCGACTCTTTGCTACTTCTCCCAAGGTATGACTTTCAACATGGACTGTGAGTTTTGCGTCGACCCACTCATAGGGGATGATTATATTAGTATATGTTTCTACCGTATGTGTGTATCAACTTCTAAGGTGTGTCGTTGCCAACCTCTACATCTAAATTATTGAGTATGCCACACGTCTCAGATTTCCAACAGAGACAAAAACAAAAGTTCACACACGATTCGATCTAGACGGTCGTTCACAACCACTCCTGGAACCACTTGCGCATCCACTCGGGCCGGACGGCGGGCATATCGCGGAGAGCCGGGCTGGCCTCGATGGCGCGCTCGACGGACATGGGGTGCATGGCGGCCGCTCCGCCTGCCCACAGGCCGTCGCGGTAGAAGCTCAGCAGCTTGACGGCCGGGTTGGCGGCGACGGACTCCTCGCCGTCGTCGCTTTTCTGCAGCCGCTCGAGCCAGACGGCGGGCGCGACCACCTCGAGGTCCCGGCCCAGCCGCTCGCGGGCGACGTCCCGAACGACGGGGACGAGCGAGGCCCACGTCGCGGTCCGGGGGTTGCGCAGGTTGAACACCCGCGGCTCCTCGGCCGCTGCTGCAGGGTCGCGCGACGCGACGTCCACGATGACGTCGGAGAGCAGGTCCGAGGGCATCCAGTCGATGGCGGAGAAGATGCCGACGTCGTCGGGCAGGCAGCCGAGGTGCACGGAGCTCAGGACGAGGCTGGGGAACCACTCCTTGGGCGTCCACAGGCCGGGCACGCCGGCGGCGCCCGAGACCTGGCCGACGCGCGCGACGCTGGTCGCGACCCCGAGGTGCCGGCCGGCGGCGTCGCACAGCAGCTCGGACAGCAGCTTGGACTGGCCGTAGCCGTTGGGCACGGCGTCGTCGAGGGACGCGGGGATGCGCTCCGGGGCGGGCCCCGCGTCGGCCGGCCGGGCGGCCACGGCGCCGACCGTCGACACGAACAGGACGTGGACGCGCTGGGCCGCGGCGGCCGCGAGCGAGAAGAGGTTGACCACGCCGGCCAGCTGGGGTCGGAACGCCGTCAGGTTCAGGTTGAAGTTGACGGGCCAGGCGTTGTTGATGATGAGTCCGACGTGCGTGCGCAGGGTCTCGTATGTCGTCTCGTCGAGCCCCAGCTTGGGGTGGGCTAGGTCTGCCCGCAAGAAGGTGACGCGGTCCTGGAAGGCCGCTGTCGACAGGTCGCTGGCTTTGAAGCGGCCCTCCTGAGCGGCCCGACCTCCGTCCGAGCCACGATTCAAGCAGTACACATGTCCGATATCCTTTCTGTTGAGCAGGGCGTTCAAGATGTAGGTTCCCAAAGTGCCAGTAGAGCCGGTGAGGACGACATCCTTTGTTTCCTTGCTCGACAACTCGGCGCTCGGCTTGGGGATCTCATGAATAAGGCCGGTATATGTAGCTAGCAGAGGCTCCATGAGATCTCGATCGCTTTGACGCTCGCCCTGTGCCGAAACAACGGCTGCCGTCAAGAGCGATACCGTGGGGTTCTGGTAGATTGTGGACAGACCTAGGTCAGGTCTGCGCAGCGCCCGGCGCAGAGCTCGCGTTAGCTGCAGTGCTTGCAGCGAGTCCATTCCCTGCTCGAAGAAGCTTGTCGAGTCGTCCTGACCGGACCAGTCCGTGACGCTGCGAACACCATCGCGAATCTTCTGCGCGACTGCATCTGCATCATCGGGGACAGCCAGCTCACCGTCATCACCCTGGTCATCCTCTGCTTCTCGGTAGATCCTGTCGATGTCATCGGCATAGAGTGCTAAACTGGCAGCTCTCTGAACCGTTCCTTTACCAGCGCGTACCAGGGGTCGATCCGGCTCCGCCACGAAGATGAGTGACTTTTCGACTCGGGCGTGCGCAGGGGTGACACGATTGGCCTCTTGCACACTGGGCCACACGCGCTCGAGGAGAGCAGCCTGATCAGCAGTGGTTGTGCAGGGTTTGGCTGATTCTACCAAGAGAGCAGCCTGGAATCGTTGGGCTCCGACCACGAGGGCACCGCTCAGCTCGGGGTTCTCTGCCGCAACATGCTGCTCGAATGTGACAGGGTTTGTCTTCTCTCCATTTAGAAAGACAATGATGTCGTCGGCTCTGGCCTTCCAGGACCAAGCATCGGGCACGGTCGGGTGCGGTACGAAAAGGTCCTTGGTGCGATACTCGTCCAGCTGCTCGAGGCCCTTGCCCCTGATGGTAAAGGTCGTCTGCGTACTGGCGAGGGCCGGATCGCGGCGGATCACCAGTTCAAAGAGACCATCTGCGACCTCTTCAAAGACGGCACCGGCGCAAGGATGGAAACGAATGAACCGCCAGTCTTTCTTGGAGTCCAACTCGGCGGGGATCAGCTGCTGAGGCATGCCCACCTCTGAAGCTCCCCACTGGCAGCGCAGGGGCACCTTGTCGGCGACGACATCTCCATTGGCCTGGGGAAGATCGCCTCCGATGTAGACAATGAGCTCGAGGTGTTTCGAGCAGTAATCAAGCAGGGCCGGGCTCTGAGCCAGCTCGGCCACCACCGAGGGCACGAGCAGGGCCACATCCGCCGGCGTCTGCTTGAGAGCATCGACAAGGCCTTGCGCCGTGACAATGGCTTCAGCCGCTGGCGCGATGACCACATTGCCGAATGGGATGGCGTAAAAGGTAAATTGACCCAGGCCGGCACCCTGGTCCTTGTGGTTAGGCTTTGCATATTCATGGGTAGAGAAGTCTCGGACGACTTACATGAAATGGCGGCGGTGTAACCATGACGCGCTTGCCCAAGTATAACTGCTCTAGCGATTTCATGCCCTCTGGCGCCGGGCTCGCGGCGCTATTCCACTGTGCCAACATGGTCTCGTTGGTCCATATCAACGGTTTGGGCACTCCCGTCGAGCCTGACGTGTGTCTATTGGACGTTAGCTCGAAACGTCTCGAAAAGCGGCCGGAAGCTCTCGGGAATAGTAGCACGCACATGCTCATCAAGGGATCATTGAGACCCTTTTGCAATGTCTTGGCATAGACATATTTGGGATAGGTCTTGCTGAGCAGTTCATCGACACCTGGGCACTGCAGATGATACGGCTGCACAGTCTCGAGGATGGGGACGGCGGCTGCTGGCGTGGGCACCGAGGTGATGAGCGTTTTGCAGTCGAGATCAGCAAAGAGCGACTTGTGAGCAGCGGGACTGTTGCGCGGCGAGGTGAGGAAGAGCTGTCAAGGAAGAAACTAGCTGTTAGCGTATACCGCTTGAGGCGTTTGAGAGGTTCGCACTACTGTATAGAGTAGCAGTATACAGTATAGTGTGGTGCAGGTATGTAGTTTTTCAAGGTAAAAGCAGAAGGCAGGGTAGAATAGGTAGAATTGCGTGCATCGCGTCGTGCTGCCCTACCCCGTATCCGGCCTTGATGGAGGCCAAGACCAACGCCGAGACCCTAAAGTCGTTAGGACCGACATAGGTCAACATTTGGTTCGAACGACCAGGCCCAAGATGCTCCTCAATCCACCATGCCAAACCGTTGACCACATTGGCGAGTTGGGCATAGGTAATGGTGCGAAAGCCAGCGTCGTACGAGGTTGGCTCTATCGGCCATAGTCCGTATATGGTATCCGGGCTCTCCCGTGCGACGCGGTCGACAATGTGCGGCGGCAGGTCGGGATGCCGTCTGGGCGCGCCGCCGGCAGGGGGCGTCGCGATGGTGCAGTCGCTGCTAGCAGCCATAGCGGTTAGTGCAATATGCTTGAATGCTACCCTATGCAGCTTCCAGAACAGTTCTAGAAGGTTTCTAGAACAAACTCAAAATAGAGGATTATATCGACAATAATTGCACAACTTCGTAGATGAAGAGAAGGAGAAAGCAAGAGCCAGATCAGCGCGCACATAGGTTGGGGACCAGTTTGATTAGGTATCTAATGGATCAATATTGTTTGTTGTCCCCTTTTTCTCTCACAGTCTCCCCGAAGCAACCGATGATTACGTACCGATCACTGGAGACCTACCAACATCTTGAGCCTCACCTCAGACGGCCGCGGTCACCGCTAGCCCCAGCCACGACTAGAGTAATAGAATTTGATGGAGAGAGATCGCCGCTGAGATTGCGAGAGTGACAAGGTAGGTACGAAACAGGTAATTATATGGATAAGAGCGTTTGCTAAGAAATATATGGGAATTGCTGGTAATTATTCGCTGCGACCAGTGGCAGATTGTGCCTGGCAGCTGGGGCAGTGGGAGCAGCTGGCAGAATAACCCGGGCGGTCTGGCTGCCCCACCTTGCGTCGGAAAACCTTTTGTCAAGCGCGACGCGCCGCGGCGCTTTTGAAATTTTCTCTTCTTTTCTTCATTATTGTACCATGAGCACACTTTATTGTAGGTGAGCTTGCGCGAGAGTCAAAGGGTTCGCCCTTTCTCTTGCATTCAGTCGAGTCTTCCTCTATCTTGTGCCCTAGAGCATTTTCTTGACGCCGATTATGGAAGCATGTGAAAGCTCTCGAGCTTCAGGAACGTTGCCTCTTACCGCCGGTCGTTACATACCTTCACCCGAAGGGTAGATTTCTGTTGGTCGCAAAGGCGTCGCTCGTTGATGGCGGCAAGCCATAATGACATGTATCCATGCATTGCCTGCCAGTCCATGGATGAGCAGCGGAAACGCACTGGATCGTGGATTTCCGTCCTGTTGGCTGCGGAATTCCGCCGCCACGGTCTGGTCCAGCTTCCCTGCCAAATTGACCATGATCACCGGGCTCCAAGGCACGGGCCGGGTGGTCAAGGACGCGTCGCGCATCGCGACGACATATGCGTCCGAAACGGTAGGTCAAGATAAGCACCTGTTGCGCCGGGCCGCGCTTTCAATGCCGACTCCATCGATTTTCTCGAGCAACAACTACTTGCGACCCTCGACTCGATGTCGAACATCACTTTGGTAAGTCTCATATTTATCTTGCCGCTCGTCTTCCTTTCCTACCATGATGAAAATTTTAGAGGCTGTTTATGATTTGATGATTAATCTCAATCACTTTGTTCTATCATTCCTGATATACCTTACCCATTCAAATATTGCATTCCAAGCTCATGAGCATATGGTTCATTTTGCTAACGATGCAATCAGCAGATCTTGATCAGTTCTCATCCTCGCAACCTCTAGCATATCTGCCGGGCTTTTGGCAAGATGAGCTGGAGCAACAAGTTTACAGTCGGAGCCAGTCTTCTATCGCCCACCGCGATAAGGTCGAGTGCTCTGGACTTCCGCTCTGCTAGTGTAACTATTCTCAATTTCAGCATTGATTCGCTCGATGAATACACCATACCTCCAATAGAAGCTCCGACCTATGATTTTTATACACGTAAATATTAGTATCTCGTGCTTAAACAAAACCATCATACGCTGGCTCCAGCGGCATGACGACACATTCGGGACAACAAAGCAAATCTCTCGAAGCCATGCCAATAAGACGACATCCCACTCACATCGCATTATGAGGAGTCCCCAGCGTGAAACAGTCGGCATAACCGGCGATCGTGAGGGGGATCTATCTCGGCGGAGCCCGGATCCTCCCGCCCCATCTGCTTCATGTGAACATGGCACCATTTTTCGATGTGATATCTGCGGCCTGCCGCAGTTGCCCACGACCGCGAAGATTCGTCATAATTCGGCACCCATCGAGTTCCACAAACGGTTGGACTTGAGATCGTAGCGCGGCCCAGCAGAGATTGATGGGCTCTAGTAGTAGATACGCGCATCTTCGACAGCCTCAGCAGACCGAGCAAAGACCAAAAGTGCCCAATCAAAAGGCAGTCCCGGGCGATGATCTGCTGGATGGGTGATGGATAGGAACGATAGGCAGCCAGATCCGGGTTGGGCAGCAGATGGGCAACGACCGCCCGGCGGCCAGTGTGTCGAGACTAATCGTGAAGCGAATCGGGAATAGAGAGAACTCCACAGTGACAGTTCACCGCTGCTTGCCTCGTTCGGGACAGCCGCGCATTCTCCCAAATCCAATGTTTGGCCGACGTGACCACGAGAGAGAAAGCGTGGGAAAGCGTGGAAAGCTTGGTTTTTTTTTCGCCTCTAGTAGTGTTTATCAATGAACTGAACTGCGGGCATGATAGATACCCTGTCATAAAGATGGAGCCCCATCCATCCTCGTGTGTCGTCCCTCCTCCTCCTCTCCGTCGAGTCGAGGGCTGGGAGTGTTGTACGATACGGACGGGTATGTTTTCTTTCGTGTCTCGGCTGTAAAGAGTAGGGACAAGAGGCGAAGGAAAACTACAACCATGTGGCAATGCAATGAGTCGGAGCCGGCCCAGTGGTTGAGGCCCGATATCGAGAATGTATGGGTATGTAAATTGCACACAACTACTACTATCTACCCCGCTGCAGGAGTGCCTCTCTTTTCTAACAAGATGGAATTCATAGACGGTACTGGCATTCTTTGCTCCCAGCGCCGTGGCGGTCGCAGCGCTGCTGATCCAGTATCTGCTCTTACACAAACCACTCGCCGGATCGGTCCCACGAGATATCAACCCGGTCGATGTCGCTTTTATACAATGGGTGCGGAGCGGTCTTCGATATCTCGGCTTTGGCGTCCACAGCCTGGATCATACTGACCAGGAGGATGGGCTTCGCGCTGCCTTTGACCAGGTAAATTATTGCCTTCTCCGGATTGGAAAATCCCACTTACACCATGATGCCGGCATCTGACTGACTCCGTCTCTACAGTTTATGCTCGGACTCGGCGACATACACGCCGGCTTCGGCGTGGCCATCATTGGACATGCGTTCGCTTCTCTGTCGTGGGGCTTGACGGCCTACGACTGGTGGCTGACCATTGGCTTTGGCTGGGCCGCCGTCATCACGAATCTCGCCGTCTTGTGCTCCCTGCGCGACTACTTTCGACAGAACACGGCACAGCGGGCCTATAGGCTCTGCCTGATGTTCTTCATGGTGGCGACGCTGGCCGTGTGCATGATTCCCGTCGGCCGCATCAGACACGCCATGCACGAGTTCGGGCACCACGACCAACGACACGACGTCCTGGCCGCCAACGTGCTGTGCTTCTTTCCCTTGCGAGGCCACCACGTCGCTGCCGGGCCGTCCAGCCGGCTTATACTGAGCTGGAGCTTGATCGCCGGGTTTCTGGTCGTCGTGGCGGCGCTGTCCGCCACCGTCATGGTCCTCGAGAACCAGGAGAGTCTTTTGCAGAAGTGGTGTTGTCGATACTGGGAGCAGCTCGAGGAGCCTGTTGATACCGTGGACCATACAGCCATGTGCGCTCGCTGCGAACACCGCTTCGTCTTGCTCGTCATGCGCCCTTTTATTGCGTTCTGGCTGATGCTGCGAGCTCATCTCGACGTGTTGAGCTCCGCCCTGGCCGAGGTACGTCGTCCCCTTCTTTGTTTCCAGTTTCATCTTTTTAGTACTGAGTGATGGGACGTGGCTGACACTGTGACTAGATTGTCTGCACCATTGCGCTGTGTACTTGGGTGTCTCTCCGCTTTCACCAGCTGTTGCAGCTACACCCATTACACGTAACGGACCGGCTCACGCTCGTTCATTACATCGCTTTCGCAACACTCTTGGCCACACTCAAGCCACTCGTGGAGTATGTGTGTATTTCTGGGCGCAAGACACGACGGAACGGACCAGCTAGGCGATGGCCTTGGTCTCGGAACACCGAATCGCAAAACCCTCCCGCGGAAAGCGAGGGCGGAGCAAGTCGGGGAAACAACGACGACAGGCCTCGAGTCAGCAAGTCTGCTACGATGCCGCCGAGTCTCCCAAGCAGGGCGATATCGTTCCAGGACGAGGTCATGGCGCCGAGGCGCAATAGGGTAACGCCGAGATTGCCACTGCACTTCAAGTTCTACCTTGACACTGCGTGGTACGCGGCCGCCCTGCCGATCGCGGCGGCCTCGTGCCTGGCTCAGCTGGTGCTCATGCTCGTGCTGTCCAAGATCAGAGGGACGCCCGGCATCGACGTGCTCTTCGAGCTGCTGCCCTGGTTCGTCGTGTTCGCCCCGGCGCAGGTGTTCCTGTACATACTCGCGGCCATGGTCACGGAGGAGCGGGGCACGAGCGGCAGGCGGGCGGCGTACTGGGTCCTCAGCGCGGCGTTCGTGGTCCTCTCGACGGCGGCCGCGCTGGACACGGTCTACGGCCTCGGCGGCTACCCCATGTCGTACCTCGGCATGGGCGCCTTGGGGCTTGCGGCGGCGGCGCTCGTGCTCCACGGGTGCGTGTCCCGGCCCGGACGACCCGTCAAGGGCAAGGGCGTCGTCGACGTCGACAACACGGGCGCTGCCGTCGTCGACGAGGAGTCGGCGCTGCTGGGGCCGGCCGGCAGCAGGGGCATCCAGCCCAAGATACCGGTGCGGAGGCCGAAGCAGCTTCTCCCGTCGCGCGGCCTGAGCAAGCAGCGGATGAAAACCTACGGCACGATTATGAAGACGGGAAATTGACGGGGAATGGAATGTTTTGGTTGGAATGAGAAGAAATGGACGAAACGATTTTACGAAGAGACATGGAACGAGCAAGAATATGTATATTGATTTTACTGGCTTGGGTAGTTATAGAATGAGCATAGCATTATTTTATTTTGTCGATACCACCTTACTTCCACTGGCCCAGAGCACATCTGACTAAACAAGGCTATGCGCTTCAAAAACACCATTTGCTCTTCTTCTTTTTCTGTGAATAAACTCACATGTCATCTTCAGTATAAGGTAGTCGTAGTAGTAGTAGTCGAGGTAGTATAACCTGAATCAGAGAGTCGTGGTACCCTGACCTAGGTGATCTGCTGCTAACACCTTAGCGCCGCCCCATTGAGGACCGCTATACTCCATACTCGGACCCACTGGCCTTTTATTGCAGTGGGTGTGGCAGCTTCGCCTCGCCTGGCCCAGCAGCCAAAAAAATTCAAAAAATTCAGGGGAACAAAGGGAATCGTTCTAGCGGATTTTGGCCCCTGAAGGATCAAAGCTACAGGTACGTACCCATCAGCTGACGATAGCGCTGCCTTATCGCCAGCTTACAACAACCAACAACGCATACTACTCCGTACATACCTCTCCGGTATTCTTCTTCTGGGCCCTCTTGTTTCCAATACGTGTACTTGTCATCGATTCCGCGCGTTCCACAGAAGCAGCAGAGCCAGTCCAGTCCATTCCAGGGTCTCCAGGAGTCTACGAACGCGAAGAGGATTCGAGCAGAGAGCTCATCCTGACACTCCTTCCAACGACCCGGGCCGCCGCAAGATGCCACCGAGGTAAACACAATGGCCAAGGCCAGGACACCGGGCGCTCTGCTTCGAGAGCAGAGCAGCCAGAGCACGAACAGCAACAGCAGCAGCAGCAGCAGCAGCAATGCTATAATACCACAGAACGAGGAGGAGCAGGGACTCCTCACATTTTCGGGCGACGAGGACGACGACCTGGTCGTCCAGCACGCCAACGCACCGCACTCGGCCCTCGCGAAGAGCAATGGCAACGGCACACCGAGGACGCCAAACAGGGTGCGCTTCGACCTGACGCCCACCAGTATACCACCGCCGGCCAATGGGCACGGAGGGGGAGGAGGCGGCCGGCGCAGCGAGGACGGCAGCGGCGACGACATTGAGCTCGGCGAGCACGACCCCCTCTACGATGACGACGACGACGACAGCGGCGCAGGCCACCAATACTACAACGGCCACAACACGTCCCGGCTGCCGCTCCTGACCGATATTGAGGCGCCGTCGGTGACGCTGGCCAACAGCTGGGGCACCGACGAGGACGTGCACTCGTGGCACGAGGCCGAGCAGTCGCGGCCCAAGTCGGGGATGCGCTCGGCCTTTATGAACATGGCCAACAGCATCATCGGGGCGGGCATCATCGGGCAGCCGTACGCGTTCAAGAACGCGGGCCTGCTCGCCGGCGTGGTCCTGCTCGTCGGCCTGACCATCATCGTCGACTGGACCATCCGCCTCATCGTCGTCAACAGCAAGCTCAGCGGCGCCAACAGCTTCCAGGGCACCGTCGAGCACTGCTTCGGCCGCACCGGCCTCATCGCCATCTCCGTCGCCCAGTGGGCCTTTGCCTTTGGCGGCATGGTCGCCTTTGGCGTCGTCGTCGGCGACAGCATACCCCACGTCCTCGAGGCCGTCTTCCCCGGCCTCCGCAGCTGGCCGGTGCTGGGCCTGCTCGCCGACCGCCGCGTCGTCATCGCCGTTTTCATCATGGGGGTCAGCTACCCCTTGACATTGTACAGAGATATCGCAAAGGTAGGCAACAGGCGCTGGTCATGACAAGAGTCGCAATGGTACAAAGAACTAACGTACAGTTATAGTTGGCAAAAGCGAGCACGTTTGCTTTGATCAGCATGTTGATTATTCTGGTCACCGTCATAGTTCAAGGAGCGCTCGTGCCTTCGGAGGACCGAGGTTCATTCAGCACGCCTTTGCTCACAGTCAATGGGGGCATATTCCAGGCCATTGGCGTGATATCTTTTGGTAGGTCTCATCACTCATTCTGGTGGACGTGTCGTGTCGTCATGAGACTTGGAGACTTACTTTTACGCAGCATTTGTCTGTCACCACAACTCACTCCTCATCTATGGATCTCTCAAGACTCCTACGATCGACCGCTTTGCTCGTGTGACGCATTACAGCGCGGGCGTTTCCATGGCGGCCTGTTTGCTCGTCGCACTGGTGGGCTTCCTCACGTTCGGCGACAAGACGCAGGGCAACGTGCTCAACAACTTTGCTTCCGACAACTCCATGGTCAACATTGCTCGCCTCTGCTTTGGCCTGAACATGTTGACGACGCTGCCCCTCGAGGCTTTCGTTTGCCGCGAGGTCATGCTCAACTACTGGTTCCCCGGCGAGCCTTTCAACATGAACTTGCATCTCATTTTCAGTTCGGCGCTGGTGGTCAGCGCAATGGTGGTCAGCCTCATCACTTGCGACCTCGGCGTGGTGTTTGAGCTGGTGGGCGCCACGAGTGCCTGTGCTCTGGCGTACATACTGCCGCCCCTTTGCTACATCAAGCTGAGCAGCCGCAGTTGGAAGACGTACGTCGCATGGGCGGTGGTGATATTTGGATGCGTAGTCATGGCAATCAGCCTGTTCCAAGCCGTGGGCAAAATGATAACTGGTGAGCGACACAGCCCTCTCGATGACTAACACGAGTAGCTTCCTCTATGATATGAGACATCGATTGCTAACTCGAAGCGCACAGGCGGCGGCGATCCCGTCAAGTGCATGTAAACTACTGTACTTGCTCATTCTAGCACTTTTGTTTTCTTGTATTACCATTACGATGTTACATTGCATAGAGGTAACCTCTGATGAGCCGCCAGGAAAGAGCTCCAAAAATCAAAAGGGTCATACAGCATAGCATAGAAGGCGAAAACAATGAGATTTGTTCATTTGGGATACACTCGTATCAAGTCTTGCTATTCCGACTATAGGCATGGCTGGCTGGCTGTCTGGGGCATGATGGTGGCAGAGGTGACCCATCCATCCATCCATCCATCCATCGTGTCCGACTATACAGTAGGCATCCAAGTCCAGCCCGGAAGTCGCCGATGAGTTGTGTCTCTGTACCATCCTGTTTACTGACTGCCGTGGAACAAACTGAGGGTACATCGACGGACAGCCTGCCCAACGTTGTGAGCATGTGAGGGAGCGAGAAAAAAAAAGGGTCCTCCTGTTGGTGCGGGGCATCGGCGGTGATGGGTGCGTTAGCATCGCCTGGTCAGCCCAACGACCATTGACCTGCTGACCCCCCTTCGCAACCAATAAGCACCGTCGTGATTGGGGATCTGTTTCTACTTATCTACCACCAATGTCTCATCCTGCTCGGGTTGCAGTACTAGTTACTGAGATTCGCGAAAGCGAGCGATGTACGATGTACTCTGTAGGTAGTGAAGAAGAGCGGAACGATGGCAAGTGTGGGCGGTAGGTATCCTCTGGGGTCGCAGTACAAGTGGGATTCGGGAACTTGGACGGTGGGTATTTACTCGACCACCGCTGTATGCGCATTTCATTTGTCAAGTGTGTGTCTGTCTGTCTGGACTCTGTGGTGGTTGCCCGGGTCAAAACACATGATACTCTGTATCTGTAGTAGTTGGTTTTGCGCTGTATACCCCGCTTATGGGGGCCGTGTCGAAAAATAGGTGCTATACCCATTTTCGTATATAAAAAGGGCTGCGAGGGGTGTGTCCCGCCTCTCTGACCTGCTTCTCTCTCCGAACCTCTCAAGAGTCGACCATTTCAAAGATCGAATTTTCGTTTCCAAAGTAAGTCGCCTGTTGGTGTTTGAGTGATATGATCTGGTGAACCTCGGCATATATTGGATACCCTACTTGTGGCATCCCAAATACTCTACGTCCATCCCGCTGCCTTCGTCCGTTTGCTTTGGGGAGGAGAGGATATGACAAGACAGCGAGAGACCGAGTTCGGGTCTGAATGCGGAACTCGGGAATTCTCACATCACTCCTCTCTCATCCAGCTCCCCAGAGGAAAACGCGAAGAGAAGAGGAGGGAAGAATAAGGGACAATCGTTTCTAACTGAACATTGCCAGGTCACAAACTTATCCACCTTTCTCACCAACTTCAAAATGCACAACAGCGCCTGCCCCAAGTGCGGAGCCAGCTTCAGTACGTCCGAACCGTCCACCCGTCTTGCGTTGGGGGCAATAGTCGAAAAAGAATGATCGATGACCTCGTCGAACGAAAACAAGACACAACGCCCCTTCTCCCCATGATGATGAGAAAAATGTCCTTCTTACTGACGCAAAATGCTCTTATTATAGGCGGCTCCACCAAGAGCTGCGGCTCCTGCGGTGCTGTAAGTCTTTCCTGGGAACCTGGGATTCGGGATTATCCCACATGGTATCGCACGGACTAATCAAGAGATTCACACCCTTCCAGTCCTGCCCTCAGTAGAGACGTCAACACAAGACGTCCACGGAGGATGGCCCCTCGGTGACGACGGGGCGTAGCTGGAGGACCGAGTTGGCAAGCAGCATGTGGCATTTGGAAGAAGTGAGTTTTGGAATGCGATGATGATGATTTGGCAGCGAACGTCCACTTCTTCCATCGAAGTGGGCGTGTATATCTCTGCGAGGGGAGGGCGAGCGGCATTGAAAGGCGTTGAAGAGTCGGGCGGTTGTTGCTGGTTATGCTTTTTTTTCGCCGCGAATGTCGAGTCCGAGGTACATTTTCGAGCCTACGAAATGGGAAATATATATGCTCTCCGTCTCATAGTGTAACGCAAAGCATTCATTTCCAAAAGTCTCTCTCTCAAGAGTAACTCCATAGTGACATGCGAGATTGGCGTGAGCTATCTACGACCAGGGAAGGACTAATAATATCACGAAAGAACGGGAGTGTCGAGCTGGAAAAAGTCCATCGGGTTGTTGGCCAGGACACTGCGTATGTATCTCCCGGTCCTGCTCATCTGCCGATAGAGTCCTCTATGAAAAGTCACATGAAGAGAGTCGTATCCGTGGCCAAGAGAACGAGTGCCACGACGCGGAACTACACTGGCAAAAGTGGGAACAAGCCAACGCTCATTTGATGCCCGCGTCCAGGCTGCCCATTGAAAAAGGTTTAGGAGAACCGACCATCTTGCTGCGATGACCAAAGGCTAGCGAGGACCTAGGTACATATGCACCTCCTTTCCTTTATCGTCCTGGATTGGCAGAACGTCACAAAAGTCATGTGGAACTCGTACGTAGGTAGCCAAGATGCCTAGATCCTATCATGACCGTCGATTCCATACTTTCCGAGTCATCCCAGCCCCGGCATGCCAAGACATATACTGGCGGCACAGCTTCTGGTTGATCGTCCTGAAGGATCGATCACTCACGAGTGCCTGTGTGAAGCTACCCATCATCATTAAACACATGTCACTTCGTATACTCCGTAGAGCACTCAGGTATACTCGGTCCATGTGGATAACGGAGAATAGAGAGCAGACGAGATGGAACAAGAACAAGCCGATCAAATCATCTACTATTCTCAGAACAACAAGCGAATCTAGACGCGAAACAGAGACATTGAGAAAGAAACTATGCGTAATCAACACCAGACGGGGGAAGAACTAGCAGGAAAAGGAGAAAGATTTATGATATAGCCGTATTCTCAAGGATTTGCCATGGCTCGCCAGTCTTGACACACAAATACGAATTGCAAAACAATAGACGAACCCCAGTCCACCGCCAAAAGATGACCCTCCCCTTTCCCTAAGACGGGCAGACGGCTAAACGTCCGCGAGACAGGAAAAACAAAACCAACCGCCACTCTACCTTGCTTTGTCGTTCGTCCCCTTTCCAGTGAGCAGTAATAGTAGCAGTAACAGCAGAGCCCCCGGGACAGTTCACCACATACTGAGCCCCTCCGTGTTTACCAAGGATCCGTGGCCAGTCCACCACCCCTCGACGTTATTAGAAAAGAGGGAGCAGGGACAATGAGAACATTTCCTTTCTGTCCAAAGCAGCAGCAGCAGCAAGCCGGCAGAGCAAGCAGGTATTCGCAATAAAACGAATCAAACTCCGGCCTTGACCAATGATGCACAACGCCCTAGCTCCCCGTTGGTGATACCGTCATGCCATCGTAGAGAAACCGTTATCATCCGAGAATCGAAGCATGCAAGAGCCCGATGGTGAACTGGGAAAGATGACGATATATTACAAGGGTACGCCGACGATGTGGGTGGTATGAAATTGCATGCAGGAACCGTCTATAGGATCATGCACTTCTTTCCGTGGCCCTTCTTGGAGCTGCGGGACAGGAGAGCAGCGCGCGTAGCGTGCTCAAACACCTCCCGAACGCCCTCGTTCGTCTTGGCCGAGCACTCGAGGTACTTGTAGGCACCGATCTTCTTGCGGACCTCCTCACCCTATATGATGGACAAGTTGGTTAGCACGTGGGGGGAAAAGCAAACAGCGGCTTGCACCTAGGCTGCAAGAGGGGTCGATGCGGCTTACCTCCTCGGGAGAGACGGGCTTCTGGCTGGTCTTGCGGAGCTCCTCGATGGTCTTGTTGTCGTGTCGCAGATCCTTCTTGCAACCAACCAGGATGATGGGCAGACCCTGGCAGAAGTGCAGGACCTCGGAAATCCACTGTAGTCGGCACGTGTCAGTACAACTGGGCTTACCACTCTCGTGTCGGTGATTGTCGGTGGACTGACCTTCTCCTGGACGTTGTCGAGCGAGTCGGGCGAGTCGACGGCGAAACAGATGAGGATGACGTGGGAGTCGGGGTATGAGAGAGGTCGGAGACGGTCGTAATCCTCCTGACCGGCCGTATCCCAAAGAGCTAGCTCGACGTGCTTGCCATCGACCTCAACGTCGGCGACGTAGTTCTCGAAGACAGTGGGGACGTAGACCTGTGGAGAAGATGCATTGTCAATATTGGCGTTTGCTTACGAAAGGCGCGACAGCAGGGCGGGATTGCAAGATATGACGGGGGGTCGTCAGTTGAGACAAATATGGTGATGGGGGGAGGCTGCAAGAGACGTCGCCGGGGAGATAGAGTTGATGGCTGAGACGAGTCTGTTGTGCCTCTTGCTGCAGTATGAGGCGGGCGTTGAGGGAGGGCTTGGCGCGCCAGGTAGTAGATAGATAGATAGGAATCGGGAGGACGCAGGCGGCAGGCAGGCATTCAGGGTTGAGAGCTTCGTTATCTTACCTCGGGGAAGGTGCCCTTGGAGAAGACGCTACGGCGAGAGTCAGCAGCTGATAGACAGAAGAGGCGAGACGAGAAGGCATCGCGAAGGGGAGACGCACATCAACAAACAGGTTTTACCACAGGCACCGTCACCAACGATGACCAACTTGCGGCGGATCTCAGCCATTGTGGATGATGTGTAGTGCGATTAAGGGGAGAGAAGGAACAGAAGCTCGAGGCTGCAAAGGAATTAGGATCAGAAAAAGAGAAGACGTGGTCGACGGGTCGTGAGGAGTGTACCGTCGGTCGCGAGAAGTAACAGGTGCTCTCGACGTCGCTGATGGAACGGAGAGTCAGATGGGTTGTTGTTGTTCGTTGGGAGATGAGGGAAGATGAGAGAAGTGTGAAGAGAAGAAAGGTCCAGGGCGATGCTGAATTGACGACAAGGAGAGGAGCAAATGTCGGGTCAGGCCAGGCAAGGAAGCAGAGCAGGTCAGTGCTTTTCGGGCTGGCTGCAGCAGCATGGACTGGGAATGAATGAATGAATGAATGGGGACTGGGACTTGGGGACGGGGGGTGGGTGGATGGTGCGAGGGATTGATCAGATGGGGGGGACTTCCCATTACTCTGGGCCAGGCACTCGCAGCTTAAAAAATGATTAGTGGCCAGGTATCAATCCAAAAACCAGGTTGCAGCAGCACAACGGCGCCCGTAGAACCCCCAAAGATGGCGTCCTACTCCGTGCCTTAGGGGGGGTAAGGAGACACCTCTACACTGTATTCGTTCTAACTCATATTTTTCTTCGGGCGGACCCTGCTGGCATTGCCTCGGATTGAGGCTTGTTATCTCTTTTTCCCCTTGGGGGGCTCTGTTTTTTTTTTTTTCTCTTTCGCATCTGAGCTCGGCTGAGGTGACAGGCACACGCACCGCGCTGTTGTCATGGGGGATTATGACGACTAGGCTAAAAACAGACGCCAACACAAATGACCGTCCTATCGACCTGAGTTGATGAACCTGTTATTGTTATTGACTGTCCTGGCTTGGAAGTTATCATTGCTGGTTGGCTGTTGGTAAGATACATACCTCAGTTCATGTATTGAGGCAGGCAGTTCGAGATACAGGTACCAATGGATTCGCCCACCTACTGACCTACCGACATTCATCAAATCGACCTTGTTTTCCCTGGTCCTTCTTGCCCCAAACACGACCGACACTGTACCTTATCACGGGTCAATCTCCCAAGCTAATAATAATCATCTAGTCCGCTACCACATTTCGCCAACACCTGTCCTGTCTGTTTGTTTGTGAGAATCTCTCTCTTGTTGCTTTTCTTGTTCCTTGTTGAAACAGCCTGTCTATGGTTGTCTATATCGAATTGAAACAGCCTGTCTATGGTTGTCTATATCGAAAGCCCCATTTAAAGTGAGAATTGCCGTTATGACCATTGATCAATCACAACGCCAGTCCTGCCAACATGGTCCTAGAGCAAGCTACCGCATCACCTGGGCTCCCCAACCAGTCGATCTTCAAAGGGCAGCCAGTCACTACCTTGACATTTGTTGGAGCCTGAGGCCGTCAATACACCGCCCAACAAGGCAATTTCCCTCCCCCATGGAGAGAGAGAGAGAGAGAGAGAGAGAGCAAGCAACCGTTGGCATTGGCATTGGCACCGCCCGTCTTGCCCTGCCCTGTTCCGTTCCGTCCTGTCCTGTCCTGCCTGTCCTCCTCTGACTTGAGCGAGTAGGACAGTGAACACAGTGCTTGCGTTTCGTTTGGCCGTCACTAACAACCACAGGCTAGGTGCTATTATTATTATTATTATCGAGTCGCTCGGGACTGCCACTGATCCACCACAGACACGCGTCTTACGGGAGGTATCATCCACTAATGAAATCTAAAAATCGACATTCTCTTCCATCCTCTGCTACATATGCCACATTACCGTTGAAGCCTTTGGAGCAGCACAAATGCCAGAGTTGCCGGTTTTCCTTTCTTCCTTATTCCGAGACAAAAGGGGGGCGGCCTCCTGTCACGCAAGTCAAGCTTTCTTTGCCGAAGCCGCCCACGGGCCTGTTGCTGGTTACCTTGCGATGCACTGATTATCCTTTGCTCCCATTCTCGTTCCTGATAATACCTTTCTACTCTAACCATTGGCGACCGACCTATTACCCATTAGCGGACGCTATATGAGCAATTGGTCTTGCTAAGAAGCAGTAGCTTGGTTCGTATATTGGCTGTTTACTGTCACGGCCGCGCCCTCTTCATGCCCTGCAACGTCTTTCGAAGCATTGATGATCATCACTTCATCGATACAGGGGACTTGACATGATCATACAGGCACAGTGGTACTCCTTGCAGTTGTGAGGGAGCAACTAAGTGCAGGACATGCATGGTCTGGATCCCAACCATATGCAACAGCTATTATGTGTCTGGCTGCCGCATATGAGCACACAGTACTACGGCGACAGTCGATACCCGCATCTGAGTCCTATCGGCGGATCAGTTCCCCATCGTTCCCGGACGCGTTTCTGCGACTAGAGGGATGCCTTCAAGACCCTCGCTGCATATCTGATCCACAGCAACGGAAATCAGCCGGTCATAATCAACCATCCGGAGATAGTTGGACGTGTACCTACATACATGACATGTCTCCAGATGATACGCCACGCTGGTCTGGAAACACCTTTAATTCATTGCACAGAGCGATGATCCCTTGGTTGCCTCCAAACATGAAAGCCGCCATAAAAATGTACATGCAAAGATATGCTGGTGTGCAGCAGCAGCAGCAGCATCAGCAGGCAGCCAGATAAACCATGGCCCCAGCACAGCCAACCCGGCCGGAGTGCTCAGCAGTTTCTCGCCGAGCCCCGATTTTAAGGGTCGGCTACACTACACGAGCCTCACGCTGATCGCGGCATTCTCCAGCTACGCGATGGTGGCACAGCCGTCCTAGTGCTGTGAGCGCTGGAGAAAAAACGTCGGGTCGCCCGTCATCTCTCATCTCTCGCACGTCTTGTCTCTGCTCGTCTCTCTGGCTCTTCTTTCAACATGGCGAGCATGGGCGCCTCCTGCTGTATTTCCACGGGCCCCACGTCTAATAAGATCAAGTCCGGTTTGTGGAGGCTGAGCTAGGCGCTTGAGCCACTTGTCAACGTATGAAGACGGCTCGGCGGCTTCTTGTCTTGTCTTGTCAACCGACAGTTTCTATGAACGGCACAGCCCTATCCCATCTCTGCTCTGTGACGTTGGACTGAACGCGCGGTGTCATGATGATTAAGAAACCCCCCGGATGGCAGATGGGCCAGGATGTACCGTTTGTTTCCTTTTCCGATCCTCTTCTCTTTGTTTCGCTCTTCCTTCGGCGTAACACAACTGCCAAAGGCCTCCAACGGGCGGAAGCCAAGCCTCTGAAACCGATCTATAATCGAGCTAACAACTCCCACCTTTAAATGAAGAGCAGATACATTAGCTAAACGGGGGTCCTGCCAATGATCGTCAGGTCTCAACTGCCTCTGGGGACTGGGAACTTCCCTGGCATGTCGCAACAAACAAAGAGAAGGAAGAGAAAGTAGCAAACCGCCCGATGGAATGAACCTCCGGCGCTTTCCAGACACCACGAAAACGATTCTCGGCGTATCTGTCATTGGCCGGCCGGACGGGATTGCCTCTTTGTCACAAGGTAGATCAAACTCTTCAATGAGCGAATATGACCAATGTAGCTCATGGACCGATCATCCAAGTTTTGACACTGCGCTCTCTTTTCTATGTGTATCATAATTGAAAGAGGCCAGGGAAAGCAATGAGACAGATGACCACAAGCTGAAATATTCAGACGTGGTGAGTTTTCTATCATGAAAGGGAATCATTTGGTTTTCAGGTTTAACAGATCTCTGTAACTTGTCAATTACGACAGGAATGATGATTTGTCAACTTGTTTCCCTTGAAGCTGAAAATTTTGACAAACTTGATTATATAGACGTGATAGAGCCGATGATGAGTAAGGTATCTCTATGATACATTTCACAGACATGTATCATACAGTATGGAGTACCGTAGTATGTCAATTGACAGCCGGCCTACCTTTACCTTCCATTGGAGCATACCGGAAATATGGGCCCGACCTCACCAGACGACCAATGACGGTACGAAGATTATCCGATAGCGCCTAATCGAAATCCAATTGGGGCCCCTGCGCAACCTTTACTGCATCGAAGCTTGCCCAAAATTTTGGTCTGGGGTACGGATTGGTAGTACGTACGGTTTTTGAATTGACGGGCGACGCATCAGACGAGCATTTTCGATCGCCCTCCTTTTCCCCCCGGGATTCCGTTCACGACCAAGAGCACCACCACGGGATCTCCACATCTCCTGCCATCCGACACACACAGCAATGCAGAAGATCCTCAAGCGCGTGGCCACGGCCGAGCGCGTCGTGGCCAAGCGCAAGGCCACGAGGGACAGGCAGGCGTGGAACAAGGAGAAGTACGGCGAGCGGGACGAGGTCCGGTACCAGAGGGCGCAGCTGGCCGACGACTACGGCCGGGCCAAGCGGGCCATCAAGGACGACTGGTACCTGGGGCCCAACGCGCCCAACATCAACGTCGGCGAGCACGGCGCCACCCACGGCGCCATCTCCGAGGCCCGCTACCAGATGTCCGCCAGCCTGCGCGACCACCAGAAGGCCGCCCGCTGCGAGTGGCTCGGCGGCCACAAGAACCTCAACCTCGTCGAGGGCGACCGCGTCGTCCTGCTCGAGGGCCCCGACAAGGGCCAGATTGGCAAGATCACGACCCTGCAGAAGGACAAGATGGAGGTCATAGTCGAGGGTTTGAACAAGGTAAGGCTCTCAGGAGGCACCGAGCCCAGGAGGAAAGAAACTGACAACAATTTCGCTCTCTAGTCAAACGTGAGGATGCCGACGGGCCTGCTCGGCGAGGGCAAGCCCCCGTCCATCAACATTGAGCTCCCGATCCCCATCTCGGGCGTGCGGCTCGTCCACCCGATCCGCGACCCGAGCACGGGCGTGACCAAGGACGTCATCATCAACCAGCTGCGGCACTCGGGGTTCAGCCACGACAAGGTGACGGGGCTGTCGCGGTGGAGCCGCGTGGTGCCGGGGCTCAACGTGACGATCCCGTGGCCGAAGCGGGAGGCCAAGGAGGCCGCCGACCACAAGGTCGACACGCTGCGCATCGACGTCGAGGAGCGCACGTTCGTGCCGACGCTGCTGCGCCCGCCCATGCCCGAGGACGTCCTCGACGAGCTGCGCAACAGGTACTCGCGCTTCCGCACCCGCCACGAGCCCGAGTACCTCGCCGCCCGCGAGGCCGAGGACCAGGCCAAGCGGGACCGCGCGCAGCTCATGGACTCGATGCGCACGCCGCTGCAGGAGCTGCACCGCGCCGAGCGCGAGAGCAAGAAGAAGAAGGGCAAGCCCAGGCTGACGCCCGAGATGCTCGAGGAGATCGGCAAGGTCATTGCCAAGAACCGCGAGAGGACCCTCAACGCCGCCGGCGTCAGCGACGCTTTCGTATCGTCGTCGTCGTCGTCGTCGTCAATACCGCCCGAGTCTGCGTCCGAGTCCCCTGTACAACCAACTTCATCATAAATTGGGAGGAAGGAAAACGGCAAAAAAGAAAATAAAAGTTAAAGGTGTGAGGTCTTGTCGGGCATGAACTGTACCATATATCTGTAAATAAGAACGAGAAGAGCCCGCCAAACGACATGAGAAAAATCTCGGCCATTCTGGTTCACCCTGTATAATGAAAAGCATACTTCAAGCCCCTTGTCTCGCTTCCAGAGGAATCACGACTATATGAAACATGTCGAATATGGTTTTGAAATGCTATCTTTGGATAAATCATCATTGAGACATGACCAGCCAGTCTCACACAGCCTCGTGGAGAGAATGGCTGACGAGGCTTGTCACTACAGAGCCTCAAAACTATGGCTCACGGCCCAACGTTCATCGTATGAAAAGATCTCAAGCTTCAATATTTGATTTCCTTACTTTTGGCTTATTTCATCTCTCCATGTATCTGCTAGATCTTGTCTCTCAACTACCCAGCAGACTCAGCCTCTCAATGGCCGTCACGACAGGCGGCGGCTGCGACCTCCACTTCTGCTCGAGGTTTCCGGCCAGCACGGCATCGGCACCGACGGGTCTCCACTCTTCCCCGGCGGCGCCGGACTCCTCGGCGGCCTGTTGCTGCTGCAGCTCCTGCTGAGGCTGGGGGAAGACCTCGCCGATGGCCTTGCTGCAGCCCTCGAGGACCTCGAGCGCGAGGGCCTCGACGGAGCGGGCGCGCTCGAACATGCCGCGGCGCACGAGGCCGAAGACGAGCCTCTCGAGCTCGGCCCTGGTGGCCTCGACGCGCTCGACGAGGCGCCGGACCGAGTTGACCAGGTACTCCTCCTCGTAGACGGTGCCCTTGCGGCCGCGGGCGCGCTTCTTCTCCTCGCGCTTGCGGTTCTTGCTCGTCGCGCGCGACACGCCCGTGCCCGCGGTGCCCGCGGAGCCCGCCTTGCCCGTGTACCGCGTGAACAGCGACGCCGACGTGCTGGCGCGCGAGCTGGCCGCGACCGACACGTCGTCGGGGATGTCGGCGCCCCCGGCCCGCTCGCCCTCGTAGAAGGCCAGGGGGTCCTCGGCGGCCTTGCGGCGGAGCTCGAGGACGCGGGGCACCTGGGCGCGCAGCTGCGCCTTGCAGTCGGCCAGGAATTCGGTCGAGGATCCGAGGGCGTCGGCTAGGCCGGGGTCTACGGTGGATTCCAGGAGGTCCTGGCGGTGGTGTAGGGCCGTCAGGCGCAGAGCCTCGGCGAATTGGTAGCCCTTGCAGAGGAACCTGATGGCCGTCTCGAGACTCGACAAGTGATCGAGCTGAATCGTGGCGGCGCCGGCATAGTCCTTTGCTTCGTACAGCGCATCAGCAAGCGCTGTCGCCAGGTCTGCCTGCGCCTCTGCGGAGAGAGCAGGCTGCTGCAGCGAGGCTGTGAATAAGGCTTCTCGCCAACATGATACGCCAGCAGCGCGGTAGGAGCGCGTTGCAGCAGCAAAGTCCTGCAGAGACTCGTATGTGAGACCAGCCTCTCGGAATTTTGAGCGAGACTCGAGAAACTCGGCGTAGAGGCGAGTGACAATGACAAGATTCGAAGCATCGTATCGGTAAAGTTTCAGCGCGTCGGCATAGAGTGAGTGTTTAACCGTATACTCATGTGCTTCTTCGTGCGCGTTGAGGGTCTGCAAGTGTACCAGTGCCTTCGAGTACCGCGCCAGATGATCGTCAATGGCAAATTCCTGACGAAGACCGGGCAGCTGGTGCAGATCCTGCATGAAGGGAAGATACTCCCTAGGGTCTCGCTGTCCTTGCTGTGCCACAAGCAGTGCTAGATCCAAGTCATATAGACCAAGCGCTTGGTCATACAGTGTATTGACATCAGCCAAGAAGCAGATATGCTCGACAGCCTTTTCAGACAGTTGTTCATCTTCCTGCATGAGCTTGGCCACGACTAGCAAGCCATCTTCCAAAGCTGGTGGGTTTTTGCAGACATTGGCTGTGATGATGTTTTGCAATGTACCATTGTCGATGGTTTTGCGCGACCTGAGACTCTCTAGGACGGCATCACAGATCGTATTGACCTTGGATAAAGTCGAAGAAGCCGTGAACGGACTCGTCTCGGCACCATCCTGCAGAGGGTTTTCTTGACCTTTTGCAGGCTTGGTGTTGACGTACATGGTTTGCGTCACATCCTCTTCCCGGAGCGCAGAGAGGAAGAGATCCACATACGAAATGTCATCCAACTGCTGCAGGAAGAGGGATACATTATCGAGAAATTGTTGCGGGTTGTGGTCGTAGAGGATATTCATGTCGACCCGTTGTGTTCTGGCATATGCGAAAGCCCGGCCATAGTTCTTCTCATCGACTAGCTGCCGGATGCCAGCAACAACCATAGCTCTGGGATAGATGGTCTCCAGATTACCTCTGGGCATCTGTAAGACGAGACTCATATTAGTAGGCATGGCTGTTACAAGCCTGGCACCGCGTTCAATGCTGCGGCATCTCTCATCCTTCTCAGGATCGTCGGCAGGCACTTCCAAATCTACAATTTTGTCAGAAGATCTAGTCTTGATTCGAAGAGGAGGTCTGGCTTACCATCAATTTCATCTGTCCGATGAATGAACTTCAGAAGATGATTGGTGGTAGTGAAAATGACATGGTCAGGCGTAACAAGGTATGAAGTGCAGTTCTTCACCAGCAAGCGGTTGTTAGCATGCAGGTGTCCATTTCTCGACAGACCGTAGACGGCAATCTGCGCCACGGTAGAGTCGGTCCGCACTGGTGTGAACCAAGGAAGCTGGACAGAAAGATGGGGCGTGGTAGGGCTGAGCAGGAATTCGGCGTGAGTTCCGTCAGTGTGAAGCATGTGGAAGCGGCGGCGGTAATCCTGGAAGACGAGACCCGACTCTCCACCACTCTCGTGGTAGCTTGAGAACCCTACGATGGAGTCTGCTTTCGCCCGGCTCAGACCCGCGAACAGTCCGGCTTCAGGGTCAAACGCATAGTAATGCAGTTCGGGGTGATGGCCGTGACCCAATAGAGTGACACTTCCATTGACGTCGACTGCACTCACCAGTGCAGTTGTCTCGTACAACGGTACATCAAAAACCACAGAGGCCTTGAGAGCTGGGCGCAGTGACCTTGGGCCCTTGGTTTGCCACTGATATAAATCCACACCTGACTGGTGAAGCACAGACATGTAGGTGTGGTCGGGGGAGAAGCTGACATCGATGATGGCTGTCTTTGCTTCCACTTCAAACAAGGCCATCGGAGGTGGGACGTTTGCTGTTCTCAAAGGCGTGATCTTCAGAGTGCGGCCATCGATGACCGCGACAGCTCCATAATCATATGGCGGCGTAACAGATCCTCTGGAGATGGTAAAGACATATTCACCAAGTATTATTCGATCTGTTTCATGGTTAGGACCATGTGCATCGGCAGAACGAACAGAAAGGTAGGCGCTCCAACGATGATGGATGCCAGAATGGGTTGGCCAACTTACCTGGTAAAGCGAGAGTAAAGCGCAAGGGCTTCTCCGGGTGCCACTCAAAGCCTTTCGATTTACCTCCGGTGATGATTTCTTGCTTGAGGTACCAATGGTAGTTGTTGGTCGTCCAGAACTGTATCCGGTCGTCGAACGTGACGGCCAGCACAGTAGAGTCAGAGTTCCAATGGAGGCCGATCTGATCGGTCGAGAGATCTCTGTCCTCCAGGAGGCGCAGCGAAAACTCGCCATGCCGGAGGCCGTTTCTCTCAAAGAAGATGACGTCGACGGCGCCGCCCTTCCTCTGAACGCCGGCAAGCAGATTACCGGCAGGGCGCCAGCTCAAGGCTCCTTCCATGCCGTCGACAGCTTCGCTGACACTGTCGAGCACGCCGTCTCTCGAGTATACCCGGATCACTCGCCGGGTATCAGGCTCGATGGAGTTGATGGAGACATATGAACCGTCGCCGCGCCAACTAATTGTGACCCGTCCGTCGTCTTGTGAACTGATGGCTCCCTCGTCGATCTTGTCGGGAATGGTAGGGTCCCTGAGCGCCTTGGCGCCCTTGCCGTGAAACTGCGTCTCCTTTTTGCCCCAACCGACGGACACCTGCTTGGACAGCTTGAGATCCTCCAAGCTCATGGTAGCGTCCGTGATGCCCTCAAAGCTCCTGCTCATGAAGACGACGGTCCGCGCCTTGGTAGATATGGCCAGGAGCTCCTCGTCGGGGGACCAGCTGGCGGCCGTGATGCCCTCGTCGATGGAGCCCATAATCTCAATATGAACGCCATCCTCTGGGTTTTCGTACTCCTTGACGAGCACGATGTCACCGCCCTCCAGGACCAAGACAGACGACAGGGTGTCGCTGAAGTGGTGCAGACTCACGATGCGGTCCACCTCGAGGTCTGGATTGGGGCTGAGCGCCTCCCATGATGCAACCTGGTGGTGTTCACTAGAGTCTGGCCATCAGCAACCGCATTCGTGTGTTTTGGCCCCCCTGCAAAACCCATATCGGCATGGAGGATGACATGGACTTACATCTTGGAGTGCTCCTGCTTTGCGCTAGTCACATGTTCCGAGAGCCTGACCAGCCGGATATAGCCATCCTTCTCAGAGGGACCAAAGGCGGCCAGGACCTCGTCCTTGGCCGGGTCCCAACAGCAGGCCGTGGGTTCCTCGGCGCCGAGGTCGGCCGGGGGTCGCCAGGCGTCGTGGTGAATACTCCTCAAGTTGCGCATTCTCAAATGTCCGTCTGTATTTCCCTTGTAGGCGACCACCACGTACTGAGTATACGCACAAACCGTACGGACTGGCGCTTGGCGGCTGCAGAAGCCTGATAGAATTTTGCGGGTGCGAGATGTCAGACTTGGCACTGTGAGAAATGCCGACGACGGGGCGCCTCCACACAGTCCGAGGTGATTTCTCGGGCCTGGCACGCAGAGCCACAGGGCCCTGTCGGCGGAGGACGGAAGCACGAAAAAGTCTAGCAACCCGGCTCGGGCCCTGCTCATTGGCTGGGGAGCTCGCTGAGGGGCCTGAAAGAGCCTGAGCTTTCCCCGGCTTCAGCGAGTCCAGAGCTCTGCCATCCCTGTCCCGATCTGCAGCCACTAAGAGTTCGGCTTCTCCATCACCCCATCAAATTGGCGTCTTTGCCCCAGATCTGTCGACCTCGTTCGAGCTTGACCCCATCGCTCTCTTTTTCGTCGAGATATAAGTCGACCCCCCTTGTAAACTACATTGGCCGCTTTTTACGTTTCATTTTTCTTCAATTATCGGTTGTAGTAAATATCTAGAAATTCAGTCGGGTCTTGTCCAAGAGAATCTTGATCATGGACGTCGCCTACAAGCAGCACTCCAGCCATGCCCGGCGCCAGAACAGGTCCTCTACCAACCTCAACCATTTGACCTTGGCGCCCCTCACCTCCAAGCTGCCCCTTACCGACCCCGACGACCTGCCCGAGTTCGTCGCCTCTCCACTTGAGCACAACGTCTCGTATCTCCAGGGCAAGTCCGCCCCCACCACGCCGAGGCTGCTCTCTCGCTCTCCCATCGACGCGCGCTCTCGCAGCCGCCGCTCCTCGGTGCATGGCCCCAAGCCGGACGTGTTGAGCAAGAGCAAGTCGGCCTCTCATCTGGCTGGTTTCACAAATGGGCAGCACCACCGGGGCTCGGGCACGTTTACTCCGACGTCGCGGCGGAGGAAGGATGAATCTCAGTCGCTCTCGATAGAAGACCGTAACGACAGCGACTGGATGCTACGGACCGGGGCCCTGATTAGCACAGAAATGCGCGAGTCCAAGGGGCAGGCCTGGCTCGCCACCAGGCAAAGCTCAACTAGCCTCGCAGGACTACGGGATGCAGACGAAGAAGCCTATGCTAGAGAGCTCGCCAGGGAGAAAGAACTGGCAAGTCGACGTGAGAGTCGCCGTGGCAGTCTGGCCGTCGACGAGCTCACTTCACAGCCTAGTAGTCGCCTCGGCAGCCGCTCGCACAGCAGAAAGGGCAGTAGAAATATCGCCCGCTCGCCACTCAGGGAACAAATAGATGAAAGCTACTTCAACCAGGAGATGTTCGTCCCCGAAGAGTACATTCAGGGTCCGGACTTTGTCAGCCTGGACGAGAAGCTCGAAGCCATTGAGGTGGATACGTCCCAGGCCGATGAGGCTACAGTGAGAAGGCTGGTGAAGCGTGAAAGCATTGGCACAAATTCTTGGATGGGCAATTTGATCGGCTGGTCTCTATTTTCCGTCGAGGAGCAGGAAGAGTCGGACGTTGGCGAAGGAGATGACTCCGACGCAGAGGAGGGAGAGGGCTTTATTTCTCGAACGTCTAGCAGCAGGCAACTTGGTCGTCTTGCGAGTTCTGCAGAGCCTCGACTCCCCCCTCCAAAGGCTGACGAGGGCGGTTGGAATGACGCTGCCTGGCTGCTCAGTGTTGCCTCCAAGGTGCTCTATTGATGAGCATGCTTGGAAGCATTGTCAGCGTCTCATCCCGATTATCGAAAATTATAAAGATATTTGTTGGCTCCATAAACATTCACACACCGCATCAATGCGTAACGTGAGGCAAAGGCACATATAACATCGATTAGGAGATCGGCAAGTGGGAAATTCCACGTATTGCAAACGTGCTGGGCAAGGAGGGAGACGCAGATCAGCCGGGTCATACTTGTTGTACCTTTGCTTGAATGGGTGCGACGCGCATCATGCACGTAAACGTCGCCATGTGGAAGAAATCCTTCCGTGCCAACCCAGTAATTGTAACAATAATCTGGGTCTATATCGTGAGGGTGTAGTCAAGTTTATCGTTGCTCTTCATCTGCAGGTAAGGCGTGTCCAGCTGGATCAAACATACGATGGATAGGGCAGCACAGACTGGAGAATGGCGGAGTGCTGGCATTCTTGGACTCGGAAAACAGGTTTTATGTCCGCCGCTCTGCAGATATGCAATGCAGCAGACATGTGCCTCCGACTTGAGGACCATAGGAGGGTTGTTCCGAAAATATACCTACTCATTGAGGCTTGTTCGATTACCGATCTCCTGGCGTGGCCGTCGGTCCATTCAGACGGAAGTATATGTCATTGTCCGTGTCGCTTCCGGCTATGGTTCGTATTCCGGAGCTTGATATGTGTCGGCTCCGATCCATGCCGCAGTACCTAACCCTTAATTAAGAGTAGCAATAGAACGCCAATGGCACAGGCATGTTGACGATGCATTATGGTGGTGTGATATGGTTTGCTCTGTATGGACTGTATGGTGAACAGAGTCCATGTTTTCGTCCGTCCATCACCGTATTCAATCATCGTAGGCGTATGTATGAAATATCATATTGTCGGTCGATGACCCGATGCGTGCCCTTCGGAAGTGACCGTGAAGTGGGGGGTACGCATGGAATGTCTCACTCGAAATATGATACGTCGACGAGCGGGTGATATTGAAAAGCAATTTGGTGATCGGGGGTCCAGGCATGTTGCGACGACAAACAATATTGTCAGTTCCCCTTGTGGAGAGAGGTCGATGTCGAGAACCGAGGAGAGAAGGTAGTGATCTGTAATATATGTGTAATTATTCTAGACCCACGAGCACTCAAATGTCGCGATGCAAGAGCCACAGCGGATCGGCCAGCGATGACCGACTACTAGTACAACCAACCTATCGTCGTGGGTTCTTTTGTCACGGTGCGATGCCACACTGTAGGGACATCTGGCTGTTCGGCTGTCAGGGTCACTGGCCCCTGCACGTGCGTGAAGGATGAATTGAACGTGCTTCTTGGTGTCACCTTATGACGATATATTTCCGGGGCAATATGACGTCGGCGTGCCTGTAAATTGGATGCATATACTTCGCACCCCACCTGCAGATTCGATATGTGAGCGCTCGCGCCTCATGGCCTTGAGATTGTCGTTGTCTGACAGGCTTCGAGAAGAAGTCTGGCGTTGGCTGCCATGAATCGGACTAGTCGGCTAGAGACGACCACGTTGTCCAGCTAACAATAAGGATGTGCCCAAGTAGTATTTGCTTTCAGCCTATCCACCGTCGGGGAAGCTATGCAAGCAGGTTGAACTCCGTTCATAGTGTAGCTTGCGAGTATCCACCAACGTCAAGTGGATCGTGGTCCTTGGAGCCGTCGCATTCGAAGGAAGAGCTTGAGACGGCGATATTATGCTGTGCTCATGCTGGATCTGATAGCATCCTCGGGCAGGTGCCAAGGTGGCCGGCCGCCTTGCAAAGATGCAGCAAAGGAGGCGTATATTGGCTACTCTGCGATCCCTGGTCGAGGCATCTGGGCAGGCTGGCGGCCGGCGGCTGGCGGATGACAAGACGTTCAGCTTCGCGTTCCCTGCAGGGAGCCCGCAATAAATTGTTGGACGTAATGTCATGGTGACTGGATCCAGCGCTAAAAAAGAGAAAACCTCTCAACTTGGATTCAGCATCAATTCGAGGCCTGGGCAACTAGGCAAGGCGCTTGCTCCCAGTTGGTGATAATCATATGTCAGATCCCGCGACATACGGCCGCAGGCAGCCAAGTCTACAGATGATTCATGACTCGCTGCGTGGCCGGGCAGGAGATGGTACTCCGTATTGGCATTGTCATTCAAAATTGCAGAAGCCTTGCCTCAATAGAAGAATGGAGAATAATGTGATGTAACCACGAGATGGTCAGCGGTGAGTTTGGGTCGGTCTGGACCAGCTGCCTGCTGCGTAACAGGATTCATTTACGCAGAATCGGGCAAGAGGGAGGAATCGTCATGCCGATCACTGAGCCGTGCAGCATATTATATAGAATTCCGTGAGCAGGACGATGGCACCACTTCCCGATAATCCCACTTGGCGGTCGCGTGCCATGATTCCGAGCTCCTGGGGCCTGAAAAGGCGATCGTACAGAATGAACTGGATCAGCAAGGAGGCAAGCAACTCGAGGTGCCGGGCGGGCTGACGCAGAGAACGTGGCAGGAGACGCGGAACGGAATGCGACCTGTAGAATATAGAAGTGAAAGACGCGGTACAAAGTGTTTAAAGTAGAACCTACTGCCTACTTCGTACTTACAGGTCATCAACGGTTCGCAGCCGATTGACGTGTGCCGTTACGTAGCTGGACCTTGTCTGTGTAAGTCGTGCAGTCGACATCGACACCGCGTACTCGGTTGGGGCGCACCATATTGCGCTGGAAATGGGCGGGTCCATAAACGAGATGCTTGCCGGGCGAGACAGTCTGGGCCGGCAGAGTTGCTCACGGAGTACAACATGGGCGGATCGGCCCAGCTGATTGATACTGGGGTATGTTGCTGGCTCGTGGCATTTGCTGAAAAAAGCAAAACCGAGGGAGTCACAAAGGCTTGATGATTTTTTTTTTCTTCGTAAGGAAAGTGAAAGGTACAGTACGTTACCAAACAGACGATCCGGCTCAACATGTCTCCTAGGTCGAGGAGCCACCCCGCAGTAGAGGTTATTAGCGCACGTTGCTCTGCTCGACCCAAAAGTCCAGGGCTCAAGTGTCCCCCAAAGCCAGCCTACGTTAAGGTGCGTGCCTCAAGCCCAAGCCCAAAGCCCCATTGAAGACAGGCCCATTTTCTCCGCCAATTCCTTGAACCGTGCTGTGTTTTTGTTGTGCTCGCGAGCAGAAAAAAAGTTGAAGACAGAGATAAGAGGGAAAAAGAAAACAAGGCTTGAAACGAAAACAAGAAGCCAGACCAGGAAGTCAGTCAACTTTGTGAACTACCTACCGTAGGCAGTCAGCCCGGCGCTTTGTACCTCGCTCACCCCTCGACGACGACGCGGAACGCGGGGCACTCTCAAGTTTTTTTTTTTTTCTCTGTCGCTTTCGAGTCCGACCTGACCTCCCATGTGCCTTGCCTGCCTCAGGTAGGGTCCGTCATAGGCGCGCCGTTCAGTCCAGTTCAGTTCCCAAGATTGCGGGCGCAAAACCCACACCATCAATCTCAACCCATCGTCACCTAATAACTTAAAGGGTCTCGCCTACCGTACCTACACTACTGTTCCCTTCAGAGCCAGGGTGCGCTGTGCTGGGGGTCCCTCGTGTCGCGACTATTGCATGAAGGACGACAAAAGATTTGCATTTGATCGATCATCCCGACTATTTGGCTCCTCCTCTCAGGCCTGCTCCGTGAGAGCCTCGGAAAGCAACTGAAAGCGCCACCTTCAGGCCCTTGCCCTTGCAAGACAACTGGAGCGCTTTTCTCGATTCACAGGTGAGTGACACTCTGCCGACCATTGACTTACCACCTCGAATGCCCACCTGATACAAACCCCATCATCCATCATCATTACCTGACCTCATCTCTACCTTATTACCTCTTTGCCCAAGTTGCGTCGCGTGCTGTTGCTTGCTTGCTTGCCTGCCTGCTTGGCCGCACACCTCACCTCACCTCGTCTCACCGCACGCGCATGTCCAAGCCCACCCTGCCCTAGAGTTTCCTGTGCCAGAGAAGGAGCAAGAGTCCAACCAGCTTTCCGCCTGTCTGAACCCAATAGAGAGAGCTCGCTCGGCGAAAGACGGTTCTGCGACCTCAGCCGTCGGTCGACACTGAGTGCCCAATCCGCCAGCCGCACACTGTCGCACCCCCATAGCCAACGGCTCGCTCAGGCTGACTCTATTCGCTCACACCCCACTCCTCAGCAGAGCCCTTCAGTCTCTTCGCCCGCGAGCTGGTCGGCCTGGTCCTCCTCCACGCTGCGTTGCCCTCCTCCTCAACCACGCGTGCAGGTTCGACGCCTGCTTGATTCTGACAAGCAAGTCACGTCTCTGGCAACCCCTCTCCTAGGCCCGACCCATCAAAGACCCCCCAGTGCCCGCTCCATTCTCAAATCTAGGGTCCATCTCCAAGCACACCGGCGTTCATAACCGCCTCTTTTTTTCCGCAATATTTTTTTTCTTTTCCCTGACTCTAACCATTGCGACAGCGCTGAGTCTTGCCGCACTTTTTCTAAGGGCATTGATTGTGCTCGTGTAAACGCCAAAGATAAATAGAGCAAAATGGGCAGCGAAAGCGTAAGTTGGCTAGAAATCGACACCAAAAAACCTCTGCCTGTGCGCGACAATGATTGGCACTGTCAACTAACTTCGATACTGCGTCTTCACAGTACGACGGAGGCGACGCAAGCCTCCCTGATCTCGGAGATGCCATCGACGCGGTGACCTTCGGACAGATCTTGGAGATGGACGAGGATGATCCCACTCGCGAGTTCAGCAATTCCATTGTTGAGGGCTTCTTCGAGCAAGCTCAGGAGACCTTTGAGAAGATGGACACTGCCTTGTGAGTCGCACAATCTGGAAGAAGACCGACCTGCTGCGCTGTAATCCCTCGGCGCAGCAGCATGGTGGCGGTCGTTCTGAGAACCTTCTTTCGCCTTGAGGGCTGCGCTAACTCTTATTTTTCTTTCTCGTTTGTCAGGGAGGAGGAGAATTTGGATGAGCTCTCCAAACTGGGACACTTTCTCAAGGGATCTTCTGCAACCTTGGGTCTAACCAAGATCAAGGACAGCTGTGAGAAGATTCAGCGCTACGGAAAGAAAGAGAAGGAAGACGGATCGCCCCTAGACGACGAGAAGGTCTGCCTAGAGAAGATCACGTCGACCCTGAAGGTTGTGAAAGAGGAGTACGAAGAGGCCGAGAAGATTTTGAACGACTTCTTCAAGACTTCCGAATCTTCGACATCAGATTCGTGATGGACGCAGGTTTAAGAGAAGGTACGCCAGCTACTGGCCGCGTATAACGAGTCGGGCCTCAAGTCTATGCGGACACGTCCTCGCAGACTCGACCCCGAGGTCAACAATCCGGGGCCTCATCAACTGGCCAAAAATTGGCATTGTCCAAGTATAGGACTCGGTGCCAGATCTCGACCATGACCTCTGGCAATCACGTGTGTTTGGTTGGATCGGGGCGTGACGGTCTGGATAACAGCTCGCCTGCTGCAGCCCTTTGAGTGGTCTTTCGAGCATTCCGGGGGAGAGGAGGTTTTGTATCATGGAAGATTCAGACAGGAATACTGCATAGGGAAGGGGTCTCCTCGTCCGTTTTGTAGTATGAGGACTCAAACAATGGGAGGCATTAAATGCAAGTTCACGGCCAAGGCTGTTGTATGACTTTGGCATTCTACGCTTACGGTCTAACTCTCGATTCTCCACCATGCATGTATCTTGATATGGCACGACGTGTTGTTCACCATGTTGCATACATAGGGGTAAGCAAAGGCACCTACATACGCTACTAAGTTTTTTTTGTGCGTGACGACATCGCTTCCCGGCAGATACACGACCCCTTCTACGTCATACCTGCAGATGTGACAATGACGTAATGCGCATTTGGCGTCGGGCAGTGCAGATGTACTGCATTTCGAGCCGAGCAGAGTGAAAACGCATTCATGCAGAGATGCCGTATTGAGCATCTTCGAAATAGGGCCATGGACATACGATGAGATGTAAGAAGATAAAAAACACCAGACCACTTTGCTTTGTCAAATACACTGGCATACCTAGCGGATCCGCGGTTATGGATCAAGTCGATGGGGCCCTCAGAGCTAGGAAGTGAGGGGTTGCATTTCTTTCTCTTCAACCCCGTTACCCAGCTCCGCGGCCCGCCTTGTTCAAGTACATGATACGATAAAATTACCTATTTGGATTTGCCAAACCCAGCACCTAGTCAAGCCAAGCCACAATCAGCGGAGGCCGTTGTGCCTGTCCTGCCTTTATATTTAGGCATATATGGAGTTTGGGTTTTTTGTGGCTGAGTACTACGGAGAACCACACGTAAGCCAGCCGCCCCGGATGTGCTGGTGACGGCTTCGTGTGAGCAAATGCTGAAGAGGAACAACTTTCACTCATACTGGGTTTCTGCCAGGTAGATGGGCTTGAAGCACTGCATACGTCGGTCATAATAGAACCGGTAATATATAAAAAAGGTTCAAAAAGGTAAGTCGAGATGAACAAGTTGACAAGCCTTGGAACTTACACCGATCAGCCATCAACCCGTTTATTCTTCCTTTTTCTTGAATCTGTTCGTACTGTAGCGTTGATAGGTCTTGACTGACACGGCGATAGAAATTGTGCTGCTCAAACCACTTATAACAAAATTTCTTTCCATATTCTGGTTGCAAGATAATCCCTGCTGTGCGTAATCATATTCGGATAAAAAAAACAGCAGTCTCGTGCTCACAGCAGAACCATGCCACCGAAACCGTTCCCGACACATTTCTTGTGCATCCCGCTGGTCACGGCGACCTCGCGCCCCCAGCTGGCGGCCAGCCTGGCGTCGTTCAGCGCCGACGTCACCAGCCCGGACAGCTTCGCCGTGCCGGCCGGGGCGATCAGGCCCGTCGGCACCTTGCACCTCACCCTGGGCGTCATGAGCTTTCCCAAGGGGGGCGAGGTGGAAGGCGGCGTGGACAAAGCGGTCGAGCTCCTGAGGGGGCTGGCCCCGAGGAAGATGCTGTCCGAGGCCAGGTCGACATCGACGTCGACCGAGGAGGAGGCAGAAAGGCCGCTCTCGGTGACGCTGCGGGGCCTGCACTCGATGCAGTCTGCGTCCAAGGCGTCGACACTGTACGCGGCGCCGGCGGACGCGGACGGCGCGCTGCAGCGGTTCTGCGAGAAGCTCAAGGGTGCGTTTGAGGAGGCCGGGCTCATGGCCGTCGACAAGAGGCCGCTGCTGCTGCACGCGACCATCCTGAACACCATCTACATCAAGGGGCGCGACCGGCCGAAAGCTGCCGGGGAGGGCGGCAAGAGCAAGAAGCGGGAGAAGATGACCATCGACGCCCGGGGCATCTTGGACCGGTACGAGGACCACGTCTGGATGGACGAGGTGCCCGTCGAGAAGATTGCCATCTGCCGCATGGGAGCCAAGGAGACCGAGGACGGCCGGGATCAGGCTTATGAGGTCGAGGCCGAAATTGACGTCTAGGTGGTCGAGACAAAGAGGTATTTTGAAATGGAGAGTATATAAAAACGGTTCACCATATCTTTTTGGATATGTTGAGCAGATACAAAACTTATATTATATAGCATGGAGTTTTACCTAAAAGTATAGGATTTTATCCGAATAAGTCTCTTTTGATTAAAAGAATTTCGCAAGGGAAACCGGGAGAGAAAGGGTTAGGCAGAGAAAGGAGGAATAGGTTGTGTTTGAACTACTATATTCATTAATTATATTGATAAGTCATCAGTATGTTGGGACTATAATATCAAGCCTTCCACAGGTTTGTAGGTCACACCACGTCGGAATCGAGACTCGGGAGGCTCAATTTAGCACGCCCCCGGAACCTCAGCCCTAACGAAAGCGGTTGCCACTAAATTGCAAACCGACAGGGGCCGCGTTGGGGTCGTGTCCCCCCTAAGACGGGACGAGCAGGGTACCTGGAGAATGGAACTTACCGACGATGTCTTGGAAAGTTCGCGTGTGCGTACATTATGTACGAGGTACTGAGGGGTGGTGGCAGCCTAGCAGCTATCTATCTACCCAGTACCGCATATCGACTCGACTCGACTTTGCTGGTCAGCTCCAGCTACGTTAGTGGAATCGACATACGACCTTCGAAATCTCACTTTCTTTTGTTCCCGCCCATATAAAATTTATATATCAGCCTGTGCCCCCTAGGCAGATGTGATTGAGAAAAAAGGGCCGACCACGTCCTTTATTGCCGCCGTCTGCCCTCAGGACCGGTTGGATCATGTAGAAGACCTCAATTGACGAGCGACTCGATCCCCTCCCGACTGCGGCGCCCAAAAAAAAAACACCATAGATTTATATATATCCCTTATGCCCTCTCCTCCCGCCAAGATGACCAGCTCCGACAAGCAACGGCGGGGTGCCGCCGGCGCCACCTCTGCCACTTCTCACACCATCCGCTCTGCCGCCTCGTCGCGGAGCAGCAGCAGCGTCATCGCCCCGCCGCCCCGGGCCCAGCTCAACAGCTCGTCGGCATCCATCTCGTCGGCCGCGGACACGGACGACGCGGGCAGCATCAGGGAGCAGCGCGAGGGCAGCATAAAAGAGAAGGAGGGCGGCAGCACCAAGGAGAAAGACTCGACGGCGGCGCTGCTCAGGGAAAAGGACGACAAGATCGCCGAGCTCAAGCGCGGCCTGGTCGAGATCGAGGCCGAGTTTGCCCGCCAGGTCGAGCGCCTGTCGCAGAACGAGAGCGAGACGGCCGCCTTCTGGCAGGCCAAGCACTCGGCGCTCAACCAGCAGTTCCTGCGTACCGATACGGAGCTCCGCCTGCTCCGCGCCGAGCTCGACGTCCGCGAGGCTGAGCGCGAGGAGCTCAAGGAGGGCTGGGAGCTGCTCAAGCGCGAGATCAACGCCCGCGATGACGAGATACGGAGGCTCAGGACCGATCTGATGGGCCTCAAGAAGTGGCTCAGCACTAGCACGCGCACCGAGGAGCAGGAGAGCGATGACCTTTTCGCTGGAGATATGGCGAGGCTAGGAAACGGGTTGCAGGAGTGGGCTATTCAACATTTCAGACGGGCAAAGATTGGTAAGTCTTTTCATCTCGAGTCCGACCAGAGTGTTCAACTGGATGAAGGACGAAGAGTCGAAAAGAGGTTCCGGCCTATTCCAGCGTCCGGAATGCTGACTTTCAGTATAGATACATCAAAAGCCAACGAATCCGTCCAAGACGAGCTTGCTCAACTCGTTCCGATATACGCAGATTTATCCAAGACTTCCAAGATTCCGCTACTACAGTCCATCATCTCTACTATATTAGTCGAGATGACTTTTGGCGCATACTTTGTCGGTTTATCCAAAGACGAGGCGAGGAAGCTGAAGCAAACAGAGGACTGCCTTGCGTCCTTGAGTGAGTCAATCAGATCGAAAGTCGGTACGGCCGCGTAGCTCACGATTTGTGTACAGGTGGTGACGAGTCTGCAAATCAATGGCGTTCCGTCACTCTGACCATGATTCGCAAGGAAGCTGCGCAGAAGCTACAAGCAGAGACAACTGTCGTCGTCGAGGACGTCATATCCAGAGTAAACAGGATCTTGGTGCCAATTACGGAAGTCGACGCAACAGAGGCGCGCGATCAAGCACTGCGCAGCCTTGTGCAAACCTCTGTTGAGCTGTCGCGAAGGCTGGCGGTACAGAAGGCAGCATTCAAGGTGACCATGCCGCAGATTCTACCACATCAAAAGACAATGTTTGATCCTTCTGAAATGGAGGACATTGGCGGCGAAGATGAAGAGAGCCTCATCGATCGGGAGATATGCTGCGTCACGTTCCCCAGCGTCACCAAGTCGGGGGACGAGCATGGCTCCCACGCCCACTTCCGGAATATAGTGTCCAAAGCCCGAGTACTTTGTCGTCCCGAATGAAGCAGTCGTCCAATCAGCTTCCAAACTTGATGGAAGAGCGGTGGCCTTAACAATTAAGCTGCCGAACAAACAATCTTCAAGCCGGCGAGCCGAGACGACGTGAGCCCTCGACATGTCGTGTCTCGCACCTCGTTGCTTCACTGCAAATCCCGGCAGCCAGTCGATTCGTCAGCCGATACCGAACCGTCTCCCCTGCTCTGTCCGGGCACGTAGTCGACATGCTCCACCTCGTGGCGAGAGATGCCCCAAACAGTGACCAACCACAGCGACCGTCGCACGAACGGTTCCTCCGAGGGAAGGAGAAACAGAATACTCGAAGACAGTCGGCGCTTGCGTGGGCGAGATGAGGCTCTGCGGATAGAAGTGATCCGATCTACCCCTCTTCTTTACACACGCATGCTGTCGGACTCTAAGGAGAGGCCGATAGTGTTGCAGCCTGACCCGTATTGGGCCGTAGTGCTTTTGTCTCATAGGCCCTCGGTTGGTCAGATTTTAGGCAACTCCGACAATCCAGAGACATGCATCTGCAATAGACCCTTGGTTTTACAGCTGTACACAACGGCAAAAGGCCAATACGTTGGACGGTCCAGAGTGTGTGTGGCATCACGGTCTCCAAGACACGCCGTACTCACCTCTGTCCTATAATTTTGCCAGTTGCTGCATTTCGACCACTGGACGGAGAGGCAGATGGACTGATGTCTTGTGGTTTCGGAAACCTATTTCGACAATTCATCAAGCAGCACAGTCTCCGTACTCGCGGTCATGCCCGGACCAAAAACGGTGCACTATTCTCAATCGAGGCGCACCGCCGTCCGACGCAGCAGGTAGATGCTAAACCAACCATATGTACGTATCGTGTAGCGAATCGCATAGCGAGTGCCGAAGACGCTATAGAGCAATATTGCTCCAGCCAGAGTGACTTAACGGCAAGCTTCTGGGCCACTAGGGAGTACATGTTCGTAGGATGATACAGTTTGAGGGCTGCTCAGTATCGTGATTGGACACCTACCTGGTGCCGGCGGTTCTGTGCATTGCACGAGTATGGGCGAATATTGCTTGATGACAGCATGATGGAGCTCAGGTTTGTTGTATACAGCTGCTGGCCCTTTGTAATTCATCAATTATACCACAATGTGTTGTATACGGGACGCGTGCCGCAATCCCGCTGGTCTGATCGGTATATATGGCTGCTGCACTATTGGTCGACTAGAAGCAAGCCAGCGTTTCGGCAATCCATATCTGCAGCTATACCTTTGACATTGAGTTGCAATAAGCGAAAGACGTTTGCCATCCGCTGCCTGCAGAAGTTTGTTGTGTTTTAGTGCTAAACCTTCGCAACCTTGACATGTCGTGTTGGCTAGTTGCACGGATCAAGGGCCAAGATGCGCGTTGTACCAAATCACTTACCAAGCTCGCACGCTCGTTGTCGATCACTTTTTTGGCGCCCATCAACGACCCCTGTGCTTGCTGTCGATCAGCAACTTTTCTCCGTATAGTCCATGTTCTTCATACGTATGACGACTCTCGTTGACGACGGCAACGACGACGACGACGGCAACGACGACGGCGACGTTGCCGAAGACGAACAAAACGAGCACGAAGTAAGCTCACACTACCCGCGGAAGCTAAAGGACGGACGTAGGTACCGCGAAGCTCCTCCTAGCTCCCGTTGTTGGAGCTCCCTGGACTACCATGCCGCTTACGCAGCTTCGGACGCAAGTGAATGGATAATGTTGACCCAAAGACAAGGTAGGTGGTATGCGCTCCATCTGGATGCCACCGGTCGCGGGTGCGCTGCAGCACTGAACATCGCATATAATGATTCACGCGCAGTCGAGAGGACCCCTCTGCTACCCGTCACTAAACGATCTTTTCCTGCAGCCCCAGTTATCAGTATAGTGTGCTCATGATATAATGCTCTCACTCGTCCACTTTGAGACGGAACACTCCATGTAGTGCACCAACTTACCCACCCATCTTCCTCTTGTCATCACAGCAACTCGATTTCTAGTTGACTTCTGATCGCATGCCTCTTCCATTGTGCAACAGTTCGATTTCGTCGCTCATCATCTCGTAACGGTATCTCGATCGGTACCTGCAAGTCGACACTGCAGTCCCCGAGAAACCCTGCCCAGACTTTACCCCACCAACAAGGTGTCCCCGGTTGACCAGTTGCTGAAGTCATTTCTCTTTCAGACAGCAAAGCACTATCCTCTTCGTTGCCTTCTTCGATTTTGCGGTTGTCCATAGTTGATATTTCTGCTTCGCGACACCCAAGCCGCGGCCTCGCTGTTTGTCGTGCTGCTTTCTAGCTGAGCATCAAAAAGCCCGTAGATCGGTTCAACCCATCCATCCATCATTGGCAGTAGGGCACCCCTCAACGGGTCTTCCCCCGAGATGAATCAAGAGCAACCATTCCCCCCAGATCCGAGCGCAGCCGTCGACGACATAACCGACTTCCTTAGAGGTTACTCAATCTCCTCCCCCAGTCGCCAGGTGCTGGTGTTCGGGGCATCGTACGGATCGTCGCCGCCAGCCACGGATCACTCCCGTGCTCGCTTCCCGCTCCCAGCTCACCCACCTCTTGCTCCGACACTGCGTCACCGGACGTACACGGCCACATCGGCATCCACCTCTCCAAGCATGACCTTCGATGACGGCTCATACTCTAGCTCGAGCTATACTGGTCAATCGTACGCCGATTCGATGCCTACCACTGCACCCTCGTTAGGAAGCACCGTGCTGCCAGGCAATAGCGAGTATATACTTCCGTGCGAATTCGTAGGATACGATTCCTGCGATCAGTATTTTTATCCGGTAGATGCCGAGCAGTGGATGAATCATATCATCGTTGATCATCTCCAAAACGATTTGCCAAACAAAAGCAACTGCTGGTTTTGTGACAACATCAGTTTTGATGCTCGGAAAGACCACACGGACAGAGCGAGCAGCTTCCGCAGTCGGCTTGACCATATCCGCCTCCATATTCGAGATGAGCACCTTGGGATTCGTAACATGCGGCCCGATTACGACTTCGTTGCCCATCTCTGGAAGCGCAGATTGATCTCTCGGAACGTTTACGAGGCGGCTCGAGGATGGAAAGAAGGTCCTGAATCTCACGTGGAGGGCATCTTTGACCACGACTTTATACCTGAGGAGCAGATCCAGCGAGAGGAACTGAACCAAAGAGTTGTGGTGAGCGAGCCCAAAGAGAGACCCCACAAGCACCGAAGTAAGCGCGAAGAAACTGGGCACCGTCACAAGAGTCGAAAATCGGGCACTAAGTGATGGATGTCGTCGGCGATACGTTCAATCCATGCTTGTGATCTGTCCAGGAAGGTAGATAGTGTGGACGACTGTCGCCCTTGATCAGAAATGGCGAGCACATATGCTCACGACTGCACAACTGTTGTTCGAGCCCGGCGTGCTCGGAGATGTCAAATTTGTGGTGGTTTCCAGCTGGATTGGTCCCCCTTTTCCTTTCCCTTTTTTCCTTCTTGTCTCTCTTATCGTTGGAAACATGGTTTTCTTTTCTGTTCTTTTCGAGGTGGCGGCGCATGATCAGATGATACCCAGAGAGTCGGCAGGTCTGAAGTTCTCAAGCGATGTGTTTTGCCAACCATGGTCGGGACCGTGACAGATGTTGGCTCGGATTGCTGCAGATGGCCAGCTAAAACATGAATGGAGGTTCTCACTTCCGCATACTCGGAAGTCTGTGACTCAAGAGGGCGTTTCATCCTTCTGATGATGACCATGGGCAACATGTATCGTTTCTTTTCGTTTCCTTGCAAGACCTGAATGACTTCTTTAGCATTCTTTGCGGCCCCGAATGGACCCATGCCGTACTTGATGTACGTGCTCTTCGAGTTCTATCCCCAGCCCAGCATATGATTTCCAGCAGAACAGGAATGGTTGTGAAGAGGTCTGGCCCAACGAGGATAGGAAACGACGGAAGAATGGAAAGAAGGCGCATATGAAGAAATGTTCCCAGACTAACTTGTCTGTTCTTGTCCTGTTGGCTTGGTAGGAGTTCTGTTGGAGATGCTTTTATGATTTATGACGAGGACGGTCCAGGCGATTGAGATATGAGCCCCCAAGATTGTATCAAGAGAAAGGGCCAAGGAAACAAACCACACACAACTCCATATGAGACGAATAATTGCAGAAATAATTTCCTCTCACCTGAATTGTCTCTAACCAATTGCAACTTGGGCTTTTTCTTTCCATCTGGAGCGGTGAAGTGTAGTTGGGCTGCTACCCGACCGGAGCCACGTGTCTGTCCTTATCCGCTTAGCAAAACCCAGCCGGGCGGGCTCGTGTCATTATATGGAATGAAATCGAGCGTCGGGCGAAAATTGACGTCGCATTGATTCTAGGCCGCAGGTTCCATGGGAGGCGAAAGTATCCCGCAGAAAGACGCGCGTTGAAAATTCTCTTCGTGTCTGGAATTCGATGTTGCTGCGCCTCGCCGTGGCGAGTCGCACCAGCCAATCTCCTTCAGCCGTGGCCTAGTGTGAGTCCCAGTGTAGCTGCTGCAACGCGTGTGAAGAACACTGCCACTCCCATTGGCATCAATGACAGTCTGAATAGAGGAAGATGGTGTCGAAGAAGAGAGCTGAGAAAATAACTTACAGATTGTGAGGAGTGAGGTTGAACGTTGGGAATCCACTTCCTTTTCAGCCTCGCTGGTTCTATATTTATAGACCGCTTATATGTGGCATGCAGCATACCTTACGCCCGGCCAGAGTGAGGGAAAACGCATTGGGCGGATATACCCCTCATGTTCCGTTTGATATGCATTGCTGCCATGTTACGCTTTTTGCTGGAGAATAATCTTCCGAGTTCCGAGGCAGATGTCCTGGCGAGATGCGAGTTGGCTGGTTCTTCGGCATGAGGATTGGTGTTTTATGAATCGTGTATCGCGGATAGTTCGAGGATCTGTGGTTTCTGGGCCCGTGCGGCGCAAGTATTATTATGGCTGAGGTATAACACAACGGGAACAAGGTGAAAAGATGCAGTTTGTTGTTTCATCCAAAGTATTTATGGAAACAGAAAGAATCAGTTGGATCAAATATCCCGAAGTATTCTTCGGCATAGGTAAGTGGCACAAGATGTGTATTGGTGGCTGCTTACCCATATAAAGGCCGTCATGATTCAATAACAGGCCGGGATAGAAGTTGCAGCTTTCACGTCGTGCCAACGTTTCGGTAGGTAGGTACGAATTGCTGCCTAGAGCTCGTCTCCGCCTTTTCTGATACGTACAAGGGTCAGGAAGAAGGGGAATGATGAAAAAGACAAGCAAGGTCCTGGCTCTTGGCTGCTCAAAAGTAAAAGCAAGGGACGAGTACGTCCATCACGTTGGTCGGTGATCCGCGTACACAAATATCATCGTTCCTTCCATTTGACTTGTGGTGTCGTCCTCCAACATTGTACCTGCCGTAAACGCTGCTGTTGGCACGCTCCTTCCTTCCGAACGATGACGCAAAGATTGAAACGGACGGCTTTTGCCAACTCGAAGATTCGACCCTCTTCTTGTCGTCGCCTGCGTCCGCATCATTCGAAAATGCGGTATAAGATGCCACGTTGGTGGTCATGTTAGTAATTGCTTTCCGATCGACGCCAGAGGCGCTCGGTCCCTTGGTTTCGAACCCCTCCTCAGTCTTTCCTTTCAACTGCCGAAACTTTCTTTCTAATCTCCAACATGGTCGTTGCGTACCTCAAGTCGAATCTAGACGCAAGATACGATTAGACGTGTTTCAACAAGACTGTGAACGAAGAAAGAAAGGACCACCTAGTAGTGGATCTCGATACTGCAGCAGCTTCTACTTACCTCCGAGACCATTCGCGCGAGGTTTCTTTGCGTACCGAGATATACAGCGTTGACTGGAAACCGCTTGCCCTTCTTGATCCGTGGTGTCTCTCGCGGAGTGCCCATACGCCAGGTTTGCTTGACAACATTCTTCCGGCGGAGATTCGGACCTATGAATTACGGCAATTCAGCGATTATCGACTGTTCAGGTGACTTTTATCTGGATTCTCCGAAAAGGAATGCCACGAACCCGATTCACCGAGTGTGAAAAAGAAACAATAAAGCAGATCACACGCTTGGCATCATCGTATGCGGAGAACACATCTCTTCATCGGTTTGATACCAACGCAGCGAGCAGCTACCAAGATTTCCAAACAAAACTCTCTCGTTCTCTCTTGGTTTTCGGACGTTGTCAAGAGCAAGAGAAGTGTTCAAGAAGCTGTCGTACCGAGCTCCTGCTTGCCCGAGGGCGTCAAAGCTTCCACCTTTCTCTTGCTCGGCCCCGACGTCCTATCCGTGCTACATGAACAAACACCTCGTGGTTATGCTGTAGAACTCATGGGTCATCAACTACTACAAAACCCCAGTATTCTTTGTCAAGTATTCTTTCATTTTTTGATATAATTAGGTGGTCTGTAATGTACAGCTCCGAGGCCATGTTTATCCACGAGTAGTTCTGTGGCCCTTTTGCTAAAGGCTTAGTTGTAACCAATACTATCCATGCATATCCTTCGAACCCCCAGCAATATTATCCCCGCTGCCGACAAACCCAAGATATAGGGACGTTCAACAGCATTATCAGATCAATGGAACTCGGCCTCGACCCGACCGTACCTGACCCCGTCCACCTTCAGTTCAAATCCGAGACCGGCGCTGTCGACAATCATCTCGAGCGTAAAGTCCAAGTTGTCAAACTCGACACCCCTGGTCGTGGTCAAGCGCGTAAACAAGCTCCTCGGCACAGCGCTCAAATCCGTCGTCAGCGTGCACACGTGCACGAGCTCCCGGCCATAGGCCACCGGTGGCTCATCGGCCTCACACGCTATGAGATCATCCGTGACGACGAGCGACTGGCCAGGCCTGAAATTTCGCGTATAGTGAAATGCTATAGGCGACAAAGGTGATATTGCTTCTCCCTGGAACAAACAAGTCAATAAATGTCAGACACGACCAGTTTGAAGAGAGAGGCACGGAAGACAACGATGACGCGGGATCGGGGTAGAATAAAACCGCACAAGCGTATATTGCTTACCTTTGCAATGTGCCACTGCATACGATCCGAGACCATCCAGCGCTCCCAGAGCGGCGACCAGTATCGCTCCGTCACACTATGCTTGGACTCGTCATACACGGTCGCGTAGCTCGTGCCATAGTGCATTCGGGCTTTGCGCGAGATGACCATATTGCCCTCCAGGCCCCGAAGCACGGCGCCGCGCACCACGGCCGTCCACGCGTACATCGGCTGCATGACTTCGATACTGCTGTTCTCGGCCACGGCGGCGGCGCCACTGGCATGTGTCGGGCGCTCGGTATACGGGGGCGGCGCGGCGCTGGTGAAGTGCGCTTTCATGCGCCGGTAGAGGTAGTCACTCTGTCCGAAGCCGCCGACGAGCACGATGCCCGAGACGAGTCCGCCTTTACTGCGCACGGTATTGACTTGACCTTGCACGAGGTCACATACCTCCTTCACTACCGGCTCAAAGATCTCCTTGATCTGAGCAGCCGTGAGGACCAGGAACCCTGAATCGAGACCGGCTTCCTCATCGTCGGGAAGTCCGGGGAATCTGTGACCGTTTAGTTGCATTCAACGCGAACGATGATAGAGGGAAGACATACGGTACGTTGACCTCCTGGTACTCGTCCTCATTGAAGTTGCGCTTGACAAACTCTTCAAAGTATCGCAGACCCATCTGCCACGTCTTGGCCTTTTTCATCTTCATCTCATCAAAGCGACTTTGACCGAGACGATTCCGGACATGCTCCTCGAATCGGTAATTCAAAAAGGCGCTGCCGCAGAGACCGCCGGTACCCACGGCGGACTCTTCGACCCGTAACGGCTTCAGAGATATTATCTTATAGGCGATCAAGCTGTTCAGGGGTATGTCAGCATGTGTGATCACTGGTGAGCTTCGTCGGAGAAGATTGCGCCGGTATCAACTCACTCTACTGTTCCACCACCAGCATCACAAACGATAAAGTTGTCCCCGACGTTCAGGTGGTTCGGCTGGATAGCCCGGAGCGTGTAAACGGCGGCGGCCTCGGGCTCGCTGATCATCTGGATGTCGGACTTGGAGCCCATGCCGGCCCTCTCGGCGGCCTGCAGGGTCGTGTTCTTGGCCGCGTCGGACCAGACGGCCGGGCAGGTGAGGACAAAGTCGACCTTGGTCGAGGCCATGAAGGACTCGCCGTAGCGGCGGGTCAGCGTGTCCATGGTGTGCCGGTAGATCTGCGTCAGGTAGTCGCTGACGGCGTCGACGACGTTCTTGTTGTACTTGCGCAGCTGCGTCGCCGTCTCCTGCGGGCTGACGTAGAAGGGCAGCTTCTGCGACCGGTCCAGGAACAGCTTGATGCACCGCAGCCGCGACTCCTCGGGCTTGAACTGGAAGCCCCATTTGACGACCGGTGTGCTCGCCGTCGAGCTGGCCGGGGCCGGGGCTGTTGTAGGAGGAGTGTTGGCGTTGGCCGGCGGCGTGTCATATGAGATCTCTGTCGGCACCTTGTCCGAGGTGATGCCGTTGCCTCCGGGCCATGTCTTGATGATTTCTATATCATCAGGCGTAGATGTGTATACCGCTGCCACACTTGAATTCAGTCAGCCCGGGGTATCTCATATACTTGACAGGGAGGTATATATATCTCTTCATGATTGGTGACAGAGTGTTGAACCGCGCGTGAGATGATATGTGACGATGAAGTCCCACTCGAATTCGAGCGCTCATTTTAGACGAGCAATACTCACCCGGAAAAGGTAGTACCAAAGTCGACGCCGACTATGAGCCGGTCGCTGACGGGGGCGAATTCGCGGACCGGGCCATTGATGGCCTCGGCCGACGACGCCGGGGTGAAGGTGCCGAAGTACCGGTCCCGGCTGTCCTGGTTCCTCTGGCTGCGGCCGGACGTGGACCGTATCGGAAGGTTGAAGCTCATCTTGGCACGCACTGGCAGGCAAAGCAAAGCCCAGAGCAGCCCTTCCCTCAGGCCCTTCCTTCTCCCCAAGAGATCCCGGTGGCTGAGGTGTGATATAAAGATGACAGGACGATACGAGGACAGACAGGCGTGACTATTAATAATAAGACAGGCGTTCGTTGCGATAAAAAAAATGAGGGGCAGCAAAAGTCAGGCCCTCTTTCCCCCCAGACCGTCAATCTAGGTACGGCCTCTTGGTCCTGTTGCGCCAGATCCCTCGTGACCTTTCTTTTCCAGGGGGCCGCTGAGAACTCGGGTTGTTGTTCCCCTGAGATGGACGACCAAGACTCCAATGAGAGAATAGAGGTGTAAGAAGGGTCGGGAGTATTCAGCTGGCGCAGGAGTGCAGATGGGGATTTCAGACTTGGGATTGTGTGGCACAGCGTGAGAACTATCAGGAGCGCATCGATACGCTTCCCCGATGGGATGTAGGCGGCTGCTCTTTTTCTGCGGGGCAGTGCTAAGAATAAAATGGTATGCCCGTCTGACAAGACAGTTTTCCAATCGGGAGGAGGGCCAAGGAGAGCAGGCAATTAGCAGGTAGTAATATAGATCGAAATGATGACCGCTCAAAAGAAACCGATGTCAACAAGAAACAATTCAAAACTCGAGAAGAACTTGACGTCAGATAGTAAATGAGAGAGTCCTCGGAGGAAAATAGGCTGCAATATTCCCTCGCGTGGTACCGCAACGGGGCCTGCAGATGGACTAACAATCCCCAAATCTACATACACTTGTATCGAGTCCATGGGGGTATAGTATTGCGTTATGTGCCCAGCTCCATCCCATACTACACATACCTACCTAGTATACCGGGCGCTTTTTCCAACATTTTATTCTGCTGCCTGATGATGGAACAAGCGACTCGGAGCTGGGCAAGGAAAACAAGACGCCCAGCGGTCGCGGTCCGTGGGCCGTGGAGCTTACCTGGAGCTAAGCTACCATAAACTAATACAGTTCTGGCTACCTCGCACCCGACAACTTGGCCGACAATGTAGCCTCAACACACGTGAATTCTCACCATCAGCGTTTGGCCGACTATAACTCTGGCTCTTTCTTCCTATCCTCTGACCGGTATGCAAAGAGGACAGCTGTCTGTCCAAGAAGGTCGATGTTCGTGACATCTGTCAAAGACAAACAGGTGAAGTCGCGGACAAGATCACCTCAACACTAGGTAGACAAACGGATCGGTACGGCGAGTCTCTACCATTCTAGACCCAAGACACAGCCTCTCTCTTCCTCCTTCTCTTCCCTTTTGCTCTGCCGCCTTTTGGGGCGCAGCCTCGGGCCACCACCCACACACCACCCCATTGCACCGTTCCTGCATGCATGGGGAAGGCTTGCATGTAGGTCGGTACCAAGTACACGCAGTCCAACGGAGATGATTGGCCTCGACGCTTCTCCCATGCTACGTTTGCACCATGTTGGCATCCATCCCTACATTGATGCTGCTTCTCGTACAAGGTTCCAGCCCAGGAGCATTTCTACGTATTGTGATCTCACAATTTATTGACCTTCCAATGCTTTACTCCATCAGCGAACGAGAAGACATGACACAGTTTGACCAGTAGCCTGCATTCAGTGCAAGCACATATCCATCACAGGCGACAAGTCCAAGTAGACAAATGGTTCGAGGTGGTAAATGGGATCTCTGTGCCCGATTTTTTGCTTTTTGGAGGGCCGATTCCCTTCTTCGAATATATGATATATATACCATCACCAAGATCTTCCCCGTAAATGACAAACTGATCGTCCATATACTCCTTCACCTTGTGTGATGTTTGTAAACCACCTCGATCCAGCCCGCTTCGGGCGGGTAATACTCCAAGTATATCTGACAACCATACTCGACAATCTTCTTCTTGTACAGTATAAGTTGTCCGCAAATCTGGCAAACTGATACAACGGGTTGCGGCCCCCTTCCTCTCCAAAGTTCTAACAAACGAAATATGCACAAATTTGGGGGTCCAGTAAACCTTGTACAGCCTTTGAGTTCTATATCTGGGTATTTGTTAAAGAGAAAAAAGAAAAGAGTAAAAAGTATATGTTGGTAAAAATCAACTTGTGGCACGGGTGTGCCGGCGTAGCTTTCAGGGTGTCGAGCAGTCGGCTGAGCCAACCTGTCGACGACCTGATCGTAGTCAAAAAAGCCGAAGTCGCTGTTGAAAAGACGTGAGAATGAACGTCGCGAAACACAATGATTCCGGCCCATGTGGATTTTCCCGGTAGTTGAAAGAAACCAATAGCGCCCAAAACACCGTTGCCATGAGAAGTGATGCGACTCGAGATGTCGCGAAAAATTCAGTCGAAGTCCACGCGGTAGCCTGTTTGTTGATTTTAGAACCTGTTCCCTGCTGCCCAAATGCTAGCAGCTGCCGAGGATGCCCACTCACTTTCCTCGTAGGGTGGTGTTGGCCACTTATGAGGATCTTGAACCGTCTTCTTCATATCCAGAGGCTTTGGCGTCACCACTTCGTGCGAATCACCAAAGAGAACCTGATTGCCGCTGGCCGAAGGCGAAGGCGTGGGATACGGGTTGTGCAGGCCAATATTGCTGGCTGACTGCCGCAGTCCCGGCTTCCCGTCACCCTCCATGCGCTTCATGGCATTTTGGGTCGAGTTCAGCACTTCGTCCAGCAGCTCGTCTTCCTCGGCCGGCGCATCGTATTGTTGCACTCCGTGAGGTACCTGTGCTCTCCTCGTCCGGCTCGAGATCGGGCCAACACTTCGCGCAGCACCGATGAGGTTGTCAACGGACCGAGGTTGGTGGTGAGGCAACGAATGGTGTCGCTTCAAGTTGCCCGCCGGAGTGGTCAGATGGGTGGCAGGGATCGGAGGCTGTGACGTCTCTAGACTCGAGTCGTACTCGATCTTGGCAGGCACAGGGCCCTGTTGGTCAATCACCATCGACGATCTGTTGCTCGCCCAAGGGCCGCAGCCGGCCTGTGCCTCAATGTCATCATAAGCTGGGGACACTGGTGTCTGGTGTCTTCCTGAGAAACGCCTGGCCCGTTTTCGTAGATGCGAGAAGAAGCTCTCCTTGTGTGCGCTCGGGGGAGAAACAAGACCGGAGTTGCCATTCAATGCTCGTTCAGCTTGTTGACGGTGGATTTCGGCGTAGTTGTTGGTGCTGGAATTCACTGAGAGTTGTCGTCCAATCTTCTTGGCTGCCTTTTCTTCCATCGACACCTTCCGGACATTGCTGTTAGCATACGAGTCGTTATACGAAGGTGTCCTGTTGGAGGCCTGGGCATGGACCGCGTCCGACATTGGAGAAATGGGCTTGATGGTGGGAAGAATATGGATCGGGGCAACATTGGACGGTCCGTTTGTCCACGTCGTTCGCTTGCCATTTGGCGGACGTACTTTGGCGGCGGGAATCTCACTCACCACCGGAGGCGAGGGATGCGCGGCTACAGGTTCCTTAGAAGTCACGGCTTGCACAGTGACGGTTTCCACGCTCTCGGTACGTCCAATGAGCGATTTTCTGAACCACGAGGGCTTCGATGAAGTCGGTCCGGGCGATGAGTCCTTGGATCGTCCAATCTCGGATGGTTTCCTACCCAGGATCCTGGAAGCAGATGACCTCGGCCTGAGAGGGTCGACGGCGTCGGTGAAATATTCATGGGCCAATGCCTGAGTCGATGTCGGGCGGTTCTTGGGATCCCACATGAGACACCAGGTAACAAAGTGAGCGAGCGACGCCGGCCACTGCGGCGTCTGCAAGATAGTGTCCATGGAGTGAGGGGCCATCTTCGGGAAAGAAAACCCAAGCTTGCCGGCCAGTCTGGTACCTTCCCTCCAATCTCCACCGCCGACGCGAGAACCGGCCTTGTTGTACCAGTTGCCGGGACTTCCCATGATCTCACACACTCTCCATACCTGGTCGACTTCGTTGCCACCGGGGAACAGCGGCTTCAGGGTGGCGACCTCCACGGCCATAGCACCGACAGCCCAAATATCCACAGGTGCAGAATATTCTCCCGCGCGCAGCAGAACTTCCGGTGCACGGTACCATCTCGTAGATACATAGGTCGTGTAAGGCAGTTTCGAGTGGGTTTCGCGGGCGAGGCCAAAATCCGCAATCTTGACCGTGTAAGTCGGCGGCGTCGATGGTGGCGTAACAAGAGCCGAGTACCGCCTGAAAGAGTTGACCGAGTCTTGGTGCGCCGATGTCGAAACCAGGATATTTTCGGGTTTAATGTCGCGGTGGAAGAAATGGTGTGCGTGGATGTGCTCGAGTCCTTGCATGATTTGGAACAGTACACTCTTTACGCTGGCGTTGTCGAGGGGCTTGTGGTCCCGGACCTTCATCAGCTGATACAGGTTGCCCTCCATATACTCCATGGCAATGTGCAGCTTCTTGCTGAATGGGTCCAGGAAGATATCCAGGGCCGGAACTAGGTGAACGTGAGGAGGCAGTGTCCGCAGGAAGACAACCTCTCTGAGCTCAAGACAGGGGCCGAAAGACTCGAAGGTCTTCTTCATCGTCTTGATGGCAATCTGTGTCCGGGGTTAGTGAGGTCAACGCCATACAACTAGAATGCCGAGCAACATACGACAGTGCCTCTCCTGGCTACGCTGGCTCCCGCGCTGCGGACGCGAGCCAACACGACGCTACCAAAGCTTCCATCGCCAATTTCCTTCAAGACTTCGAAGCGATCCTCGAGGGCCATATTCGAGTTGTGAGTCGAAGGGGCCCTGTGGACCAGATCGTGTGCTACCGTCATGGCGAATGATTGTGGTGTATTATGAAGCTGTGTAGAACAACAGTGTGCGTCCCATGAATTGGGCGTCAACAGCCTGTACTCGGTATAGCGAGAGAGAGGCTACCGACGTCTTGTCAGTATGGTGACCCGGACGGGCTAAGGACAGAGCTCTGCGGCAGAGCTATAGTAATTCCCGGCACATTCAGGTCGAGTGAAAGTATTCGAAAGCAAGATGGGCCGAGTTGAGTAGGACGCGTCAGAGTATAGAAAGGAGCCGAGTCGGTGGTGTCGACTTCCTGTTCTGGAGTAGTAACGTTGGGTTGAATAGCGTCGACAGAACGTGAGACAATATGAAAGGGAAGGAAAAGGCGATATAGCAGTGATAATGAGGGAGTTGGACAGGAGGCGTCCTTGGGATAATGCGTTGGATTAGGGGACCAGGGAATAATGGAACCAGAATATCGGGGTGCGGGTCTGGTCAAGGCTGATTGATGTTCGACGAGCTGGGTTGTGAGCTTCTCGAAATATGCAGACCTTGCTAGCGCGAATGATGCTTGTCTAGGGAAAAGAGAGAATGACTGAACCCGAGGTGACCGGGGAACGCGGAAGAGAGGTTTGATACACAGTGGGAAATAAGGAGCGAATGAATATTGGTGGGTTTGAGGTCTTTTCAATCTCTGAACAGTTTGATTATTGTCGAATTACTGCTGCTGCGACGCCAAATTGATTTGATAGCCCGGGAAAAAGGGAGAGAACGAGAAGCGCTGCCTCTGTTGTCAAATGGTGTAGCAGCTGCCGCGGGCCAAGTCGCTCTTCTGGTCGCGAGGTGATGTGTGCTTGAACACACGCGCGCGCGCTTTTGGGGGGTTTGCAGGATTTGGATGAAAGAGAATGAGCAGGATAGGGTCAGACAGAGGGAGGACAGAGCAAGAAGCGCCACGATAGCATCAGACCGATGCTGTGCTAATGATTAGCAGGCGCTCGACGAATTGCCATGAACTCGTCTCTGCCGTTTCGGGGTTCGAGCGAGAGTGAAAGGTGGATTGTAATGAGAGGGAGGAAGTGAGATGAGCTGTCCGCCAACGAGAGGGACCCAGTGAAGGTGGTTTGGTGGCTCTCTTGGGGGGTGCAGACGGTGAATGGAGACGAGTCCCAGTTGGGTTTCGCAGAGACGGCGCGGCAGCGGGTGTCTGTCAAAGCAGAGCCAGAGCAGCAGAAGCGGCAGCAGCAGCAGCAGTCAAGTCACAACGCTTGCTTCCCATTGCCCCTCGAAAAAGCGCCCCCCTCTCCGTCAGATCAGACCCCCTTGGCGTGGATGCCACCCTTTTAGCATGAACACAGGTACCGGGGGACGGGCAGACCCCAATCTCGCTAACTGGGCGATTTGGGGAGGCAGGTCACTGGCCCAGGGGGGGTCTCCCAAAATGGACCAATTTGCTCGAGGACCCAGACGGCAGGGGGCGCGTCTGAAAGGAGAGTGCCAAAGTTCGATGCGTTACAGTTGCAGCGGGTTCGTCATGATTTTAGTTTGATTATCACCTCTCTCATAATTTTCTTTTTGTCCTTCTTGCTTCCTCTGGACAGGCTTGTTTAATGTGCGCAGTGTCTTCCTCCGAGATGATGGCGGGAGCCACGGGTCAGAATGAAAAAAGCCTCCCACCCATACTCGTATGGGCCGTCCTGTCTGCTTGCTATTGTCAGATCGTGGGTGACCCGAGGCGAAGTCGAGGGATGATGGATTACTGTGTATGTACTACTTTCCTGCCGTAGTACGGCTTTATTACTCATGCTTCCCCATCAGCTAGCCAGCTTTTTGCCTTGCAAGCTGCCTCTGAGGAAAAGCAGCGCCGCTGCACATGGCGCGCACACGAGCTGCTGCAACACACGGGCACTGTGCCGGCTCTTTGCTTCCACCGCATGAGGCCGGGGTTTTGGTGGGCAGTCCCAGCCTGCGGCTTTAGCCGTACAGTGCAATGCATCTGATCCCAGTGCAACTCGAAATGCGCAGAGGCCAGCATGACAAGCAGGTGCCAGCGCCCACTTGAGCTGTTTAGCATTTGGTGCCGATCCATCTCATACGCTCCACGGATCTCGTGTGGGTGATCGCGCAGCTCGTACTGTACTCCGTACCGTCGCACAGCATTGGACCTCCCCGGCAGCCACTGGTACCCGGTACCTGATCTGGCAATTTACACTCAATTTTAAAAGTGCCTTTCGATTGGGCTTCTTGATTTGAAGCGGTTCGGCAGACGATGCACCTCCAGAAACAGAGTTATGTCATATGCATGCCAGTGCCAACGGGCAGCCGAGACGATAAGAACGGCTGGGTATCGCATCGTGGTGCGCTGTGGCTGCTGCTGCTGCGTGCGTGCGTGCTTGCTCTGCGCGATGCGATACGATCGCAACCAGATTCCCGTTCGTCCCGTATAGCCCCAAATGCCCAACCCATCCGTGCATGAAAGATGCTTGACCGAACATTCGAAGGACCCAGAGAAAAGTTCCCAGACGTGGCGACGAGGTCCATCACAACAACAGTCTGATTCCCCAGACAACCCGTTCGAAAAGACGGTCAACACTGCAAAAGCCAATAGTCGCTTGCGCAGTGGGAACCCGGGGGCCTCTGGGAGCATGGATAGGAACTTGTTTTCGCTCAATGCCAGCACACCAGACGTCTCTAGACTTGAACATCGACAGCATGGGACATGCCGACTGCGGCAAAAACTCGTTACCTATTTGTTACCAGCCCAGCAGTACGGTCGGCGCAATGCCGATCCTGGGCGTGCTGATTTTCGAACAAACATTGAACCAGATGCCCAACTTGGGCGGAAAACAAAGCTCGGGATTGGTGGGTTTGGGTAGCGCTCACCGTCCCTGGGGCACCGTTTCCAGTTGCTTTGCACCATTGAATTTTCATGGCGATATGTTTGCTCAGGTCCCTTGTTTTGAACGGGCAGGGCATCTCGTCAAGTTGATGGGAATCTCTCATATCCACTCTGTCACTGCAGAAATGGCCATCACATTTGCCAGGCAGGCACAGACGCGACGTGAAAATCGATAGCCAACCACTCAGCAAGGGAGATCACGAAAAAAGCAGCCATTCCGTATTGAGGGAAAGGGGGGAGGCCCGTGGGCATGTGGCCGAACCAAACCCAATCGAAACCACCGGGATCCCGAAGAATATCTGGGTGACGAATCGCTAACTCGAGGATCTGTCAGGTTCGTGCCAAGAATTATGTTTTTCTCTCGTCCTCTTTTGCTGGGACCGGACCGGGCGTCGTAAGTTCCCCATCTGTTCACGTATCTCCCAACCTCTCAAGAAAAAAAGATCGCCATTTTGAGCGCTCAGGATTCTGGAAAAGCTTTTGTCGCAGTAGGACCGGGTCCTCCACGTGCAGAACGCTATTGCCATCTTTGGTCCTGGCGCCCACCGATCGAGCCAAGCGTGGCCCGATGGTCGACTGACTGGGAGTGCTAAAGACTTCCCGAACTCAGACTGGACAACAGACAACAGGCACAAAACCCGCCGGCCCTCTGGGTGCATTCCGGAAAGAGGTTCCAGAGGTTCCTGTGAACTTGTGAAGACGGCCCAACTGCCAGCTGCCCTGTCCGGCGCTGTGGGGGTACCGCGCTGCCCCGAGCCGATACCTCATCTGACAGCGTTCCCGCCGCGGACATTGAGGTATCTGTGGTGAAGGATGCTGTAGTCTTAGCCTTGCCGATCCATCCTGCTCCCCTGAGCCATTGAAGCCGGTCCACAAGTAGATTGTGCCATTCTCTCTGGCGCCCGCGGTCCCGTGCTTTGGACGAATTTGGCCCTGACAGATGATGGGGTCCCTCCCACCCCTTCACACCACCTTTCTTCCCGTGCTTGGTGCCTGTGTTATCTGGCCCTGGACCTTGCATGAAATGGGAGAGGCTTTCGACAATTATTTCTGGCTTTCAACTCTGTACGGAGGTACCTGGGCGATCTCGCTGCACAATCCGGCTATCAGTAGAGAGAACGCGTGGGCAGGCAGGCCGGCGGAGCGGTTCTCGCGAGGAAACGCGTGCATGCTGCAAGTGCGTCTGACTCGTTCATGCTGTCATCGCGATAGCAACTCTGCTTGGTTTGTTGCTGTCCTCTACTAAGGGCGGCCTCGGTGCTGGCTCGATCTTGACGGCGCGGTTGCGCCTTGAGACGACAGTTGCGCTAAAGCCCGGAGGAGGAGAAATCTAGCAGTCGGTGCATAATGGTTTCGTAGGCTTGAAACATGGTCGCATGGTCCGTGGCGGCTTTTGGTTAGGGAGCAGCCTGCTACTTTGAAAGAAAAGAAAAAAAAAACCACAACCCCAAAGGAAGTTTGCGCGAAGCTACAGATCTCTCCAATAGTGACTCTACCTACCTTGTATTGGCCTACCCAGGAACTACCTGGGAATAATTGTTTACGGCCGTCATTCAGGCGTATTGTTGTTTGTGGCAAAACTCTTGGATGAAGTCATGGTCTAGGAAAATCCTCTCGTTTGGCACAGGTCCAATTGAGCTCTCCATGACCATGGCAATCCGTTCTGTTCACAGGCTTCGCGGCCAGGTTCATTCGCATTGCAAATAATGCCCAAGCTTAGCGGCCCAGGGACCAATATCGCGCGGCTGATCTGCTTGCATGAACATCAATATATCGGCTCCGGCCCAGTTGCCAAACACCGCCAAACGATCTGATACGAATGGGAACGCCGTGCGGACGTGCCACCTTATTTACCACCTGTTTTAGCCTCTAGATACGCTCTGCACGATGGGTGTTTAGAGCCTCGCGGATGAAATAGGCTTTTCCTCAAAGGACGCAGGCAAACGTGAAGCCTCTACACGCAGCTTTCCACATCACGCCCGTATCGCAGGAAGCTTGAATCGCACACGCCTTGTATGCATGCAGCTCTGGTACATAGACAACCAACTCTTGGCGCTTATATGGGCAGCCATGTGGCATGAACATTAAAGTTTGGGGGTGCAGTCCCGAAAGAAATGCGACCCCTCGCCTCCCATCCCACCAGCCAGCCCCGGACAATATGATCATATGTCAATCAATCAATAGCAACAGCCATTTACTCCGGTCGACTCTTCACATTTCGAGGCAATTTACCCTGCCTTACCGTTGTCAAGCTATCCTGGCCAGTCTAGCCAATAGTTCCTTGACCCGCGCGTAAACAGCTCTGCGAACTGATCGCCATGCTGCTCCGTGCACCAAGAATTGCCAGACGTCCCTCGAGGTCTACCTAGTTGCAAATTGGTCCTTGGCAAGAGGCCACTTCGGTGGGCTTCTCATTGTCAGGAGCTTAATGGTACGTACATATCAGACGATCATATTAAGTCCACGGCCAACCCGCCCGTGGCGAATCGCATCCAGACGACTGCCAGAGTCGTGCCATGAACTTGTTTGTGATATACTTGGCCTTGCCAGCAGCAGTTTGCTGGGATTCGGTTCGAATATTCCTCCCCGGATCTCCATGAGACCAGTGAGATCGAATATCTGAGAGATGAGTATCAATATACCTGAACATGATCCAACACTGCCTGCTTCGTAAACGGATACTCATTTGTGAGCCCTCTCTGGGTCCCGTATTAATAAATCTGTTTTCTGCAATTTCTGGCAAGAAGATTTGAAAGCACGGATCAAGTATCATGATGTTTCTCTCTTGACACATTATATTATGCTATCTGCTTACAGCATCAGCATACAGAGCCTAGCACGTAGTCAAAAAGACATGGCCGGGTTCCAGAGACCATCCTTGCCATATATTTTGTAATGCTAGGTCTTTCCTGCCATTAGAATTTGAGGACTATGAAATTCCTAATTGTGATCATGAACAATGCCAAGAGCAGATGCCACAGATAGTCAGACAAGCAGTCCACGACCACACTCTATCAAAAAGCAAATCGCCGATAATTATTAAAGCTTGTTTCTATTTCAATAGTAGGAAAGAAACAGGAATAGCCTGTTTGTATTCACACGTTTGTATACAACACCCGGGTATGGCCTCGCATGCTGTGGTAGATATGTAATAAAAATGGTACAGATCATACCAAAACAACGCCGACTATATCGATTATTATCAACATATTTGACACTGACTCAAAATGTGAACATCTCTTCTTTGTTATAGATGATTTGACACAAATATGCATGTGAGCTACATCCTTGTCTCACGTAGTTGTGCCTCCACCTGGCAAACGCTGATGTGATCAAAAGAGTGACTGTTTCAGCTGCTCCAAACATGCTCGAGTCTTCGATACATCATCTACAGATCAATACAGTGACAAAAGAATCTTGCAAGTGACCGTTTTTCGTTGGAAGAACACATGTTTCGCCCGGACAACTAACATATCTTTAGTGTCTCAACAACGTCGTCCTGAAGCCATAGACTTTTGTTGTCACCAATAATATTGAAAAATATCTGTCTTTCTACAAATCGTTTTTCTCATCTGGTCGACGATCACTTTTCGTCAGAGGAGCAAATTCTGTGTCCGAGAATTAATACTGCTGCATCTCTAGGGTCTTGACTGTGTCGTCTTGCTGCCTTCGTGCCGTCATTGTCGTCAATGATACCGAAAACATCAAAACTTCCACAAACCATTTTTCTGATCTGCCCGTCGACCACTCATATTTTTCTCTTGCCCAAACATTGATGCCATCGTCAACTTGGCAAGAACCATGGGTGTCTATTTAGTCCAAGCCTGCAGGTCACACCTTCCATCTTTTCGAATCCACTGCCCAAAGGCAATCTTCCGCTTCTAAATTTCCACGCCAACCAACCAAACCCATTCCCATTCCATTCTTCAATTTTCATTTTCTACTTGCACCATCCTCCCTCATTCTTCTCTGAGTTTGGGACTTATTTCCTGCATCCATCCAAATCCCCGACACGCAGCTGAGGCCTGCCTGTTTTATTTGTTTCATCCACCTCTCGTATTCCACTCGTGGCCACAACCTCAACAATCCAGTAAGCAATACCCATTCTTGCAAAACAATCACTTCAACCCTCTCTACCTTGGACATCGCGCCCGTCTATTCCGAGAGAGCAAATTCTCCTCCTTCCACTTGCTCTGAGGTTTCCCCTCCTCCCATTGTCAAGCTTCCGAGCGACTTCATTGTCACGGTCGCAGATCAAGCAACACTCCCCGTCAGAACCAACGCCACAAGATTCAAGCCATCACACCACGACTACTGATCAAGACCACATCGGTGCTTGCCAATCTCAATTCTCACTAATATCGTCACTTTCCTTCTAGAAATTGTGCCTACGTTGAGCCTCTACGTGGTGCAGAGAAACTCGTCGGGATGTCCTCCTCAACCCCCGACGCCCCTGCCTGGGCAGGCAATTCGTGAGTGCAAGCGGAGCGGAAGAAGGCATTCACCTCAACGGACAGCTAACGATCACTCTATAGAAACGATGCTCAGGCCTTGCCGTCCGCGTAAGCTGCCTCATTCGAAAGACTCCCGCCCATATTTTGCTTACCAAGATAAATAGCTTCAAGTGCCGCGTAGGCGGAGAGTGGAAGCCCAATGACTGCTTCTCCAAGAACCAGCTCGCCAAGTGGTACCAGGCCCGACGATCTCGCAATTCCACTACCAATGCTGCCAACATCGGTCTCACTTGCCGTGAGCACAGTGGTGAGCCCAACCTGGGCCTCCATTGCAACGGCCCCTGCGGACTTTGGAAGGCGCGTGATCAGTTCAGCACCAACCAGAGACGCAATAACTTGCGTGTGAGCAAATATCCTGCGTTTCTCAATTTGTTACAACCATTGCTGACTGTTAATCTACTCAAGTGGTGCATCGCCTGCACTCAATGGCAAGCTGAGCAGACCTTCGACTCTATTCCCCAGACAGCCCCAAACGAGATCAATGAAGACACGCATGAGCATGAGGGTGTCACGGATTTCGCCGCCGGCATCGGCTTTGATGATGACGACGAAGACGATTCTGATGATGAGCTCATCACCTCTGGTTCCCTCACCACCCGCGCGTACGATGATGGTGATTACAACGGCTCCGACGATGATGACGAACATTACCACGCGCGCCTCGCTGAGGAAAATTACAATCCATCAGCATCTGTCTATGGACACGGCCACTACTTCGAACCCGATGAGGACGACGATGAGTCTTCGGATGACGACGACGTAAGCCTATTTGTACTTGTGCTCAACAACAATATGCTAATGATAGTACCTCAGATGACTGTTTCAAATGTTGGCCCTGCTAGCAACCTTTCCCAGGGATCCGCTATTGGCACCACCAATCCACAGCAGGAGGCCGTAGACCGTCGTTCATCTCATGCCGCTCCTTCTGCCCTCACCGATTCACAGGTTTCAGGCCCAGCCTTCTCGAGCTCCGTCGGCCCCGACTCCCATGCTGGACCCAACTTGGCTGAAGACTGGCTACCTGAGCATCTCGGCAAGAACAACAACCTGGGCGCTCTGGAAACCGGCGGTCTGTTGCCGCGCCACGTCCCGGGCTCCAGCAGCAACACCCCTTCAGGAAGCGTGATGAGCACCTCGAGCCAGACCGAGATTGGCCTGCCCCGATACACGGCATCTTCTGTCCGTCATGGAACTTCTGCCAGTTTCCTTTCATCCGCCGCATCCGTCGCATCCGTCGCCTCGAGCGATTCTCGAGCTGGTCTTGCAACGGCTTCGAACGGCAGTCAGGCTGGTTCGAATGAGAACCGCCGATCCCCTGGCGCACAGTCGTATAATGCATACGATACCCAAGGCAATGTTCACCGCCGAGTCGCTCGTCCGGGAAATTCGACCGCAGCTGGTTCCTCCAGGGTCTCAAACCAGCAGTCTCAGACATTGAGGGCTCCCAAGGGCAATGGAAATTTTGCCCGAGTCGTAAGTTGCCTTGTCTAAGTCAGAAATCGACCTTGTTGGCTAACATTATGCCTAGGAACAACGAAAGAACTTTGAAGTCATTAAATTGCCCAAGGCTCAGACCGGCGCCAACCACATGGCAGTCTATGACTCCGGAAGCGAGGATGAGTTTTAGACTCATGCAAAACCCCAACGCTCAACTGGAGCGGAACCAACAGAGATACAGAGAAGAAGACAAAAAACAGGAAGTCCACCAAAAAAAAAAAAAAAAAAAAAAAAAAAAAAAAAAAGAGTAAAAAAAAAACAAAACCAAAAAAAAGCGCCTTGCAGAGTACAGGCTCACTACCGCCATCTTGGCGACCCTGCCACTTGTTGTCGCCGGAATGCACTTGGCAAGTTGCGCTGCATTTCTATTTCGTATTTTGGTTTTACGCAGTTTGAGCATACTGGAGTCAAGTAACGACTCAACATGACTGCGCAAGTATTCGACTGATCTGGGGAGAGCTACAGAGCTCTATAATGAAGAAGCGAAAAGGAATGGGATCCTCACAATGATCACCGCGGTGGAAAGGGAAGAAATGAAAAGAGAGGGAAGACAAAAGTACAGAAAAAGGGAAGGGAGGGAAGGAAAAGGGGAAACAGGAAAAGGAAACAAAGCACAGAAAAGGAAAAGGACAGATGCAGTTCTCGAGACCTCATAGCTAATACAGAAAGTCACTGAAGCCTTCTTGTTCGTCATGAAATGCATTGATCAACATGATTCTTCATGTCAATGCTCCGTTGCCTGAAAACTGTGCGAAACATGACGATGAAATTGAAGCTGGGAATAATGGATAGCAGTCGGGACCGAACCGAGCCAATCATGGTAGACTTGGGCACCTACTTCATCCTGCTGCTCTCTGTTTGGGCTTCGAGCAGCAACTCACCGCCCCTAGTTTGCCCATGAAGCAGCTTTCCGTCGTACATGCATCAAGCATCTCGCCCGCCTCTCACTTGGGTACAACCTGCCTAGAATCGGAAGGTGCTTCCGCAGCTCATCGAGCGATTATATTGAAAGCACGAATGCAGCGGTGTTGCATAGCCTGGAGTGCTTAAGCCGTCACCGAAGTAGTAGCACAAAGGCGCATGCGGTGTTCATCTTGCCCCGATGATGAACAGCACCTGAGCCAGGATTCCTCTTCCGGTGGTTATCGACAGGCTGCAGAGTTGCCCGACCACTATATACTGCATCCAAAATGGCCGTTTCGTGGACAGACGTTGGCAGATGTGCGACCACCTCACCTGATGGTGCAGGGCGGAATTTGTGAGATGCGAGAATTACACCTGGCGAGAGAATGGGGCTTGACGATTAGCCTCGGGACTTCCGACGTCATTGTATTTAGCTACGGCTCGTCCCAATGGCAGGCATTAATAGCGAACAGGATCCGAGAGGCACGATATTGACGACCACCCAGCGAACGAGGAGGTCAAGATGACGGAAGGCCACGAACTGAACCGCCCGGAAAGCTTGCGATCGAACTCGGCAGCCCGGATGACCACGGGCTCTCGAGACCACCAACAGACAAAGACTTCGACTCTTTCATCTATTGGTGAAAAAGGAGGCCCAGATGAACCATATCGGAGACTAGATCTTGTCTTGGGACTGCAGAATTTGCCGCCCTCCTGGACCCCTCTTGGCTCCTCGGTGTCATCTCATTCAGATTATTTCCCCATCACCCAGCAAGCACCAATAGTATTCGAAAAGACGCTACCGTCATCTTCAGAGAAGAGGCATGTCGATGCTCCGGCATATGATTTGCCACTCACGTGCAGAAGCCCTGCTGGGAAAGCAACTACAGCAAGAGATGTTGTTTGGCCCGCCGGATGCAGACGACTATTCGACCAAGACGGCATCGCAACTGAGAGACTGGGTCAGGCTCTCCGGAATCTTGCAAAATTTGTAGTAAGTATGGAGCTTTGATCGAATAAGGCGCCTATGCTTACTGCTTTCTACCACAGATCGACGAATACACGCCCAAGAAGAGCTTGGTGGTCACTCCAGCAAAGATCGCAGCATTCTACACAATGTATCAACAGCAGTCCGACATGGTACCCTTCGTAGGTGAGGAAAGATCCCACATGCCCGCATCGATAGACTGCAGCAACTGACATTTGTTACTACACAAGATATCTTTACCTCGAAAGCGAGTGATGTCAACGACTGTTTGGAAGACTTTTACGATCGCCTCCAGTGCGAGCACCTGCTCGTGCAGAAAGACAGCTACAGCCGGCCGCGGGTCCCGGCGCTGAGCCTGAACGGCTTCGCTCGCTACCTGGCAATATGCGTCCTGGCATACCCAAACGAGGAGATTCGCAGACTGGACCGGGTATTCATGGATCTGCCATTGGCCATGGACGTAGTTGAGCTCAACGGCAGCGCCCAGGGCATCCTCAAGACGATCCCGGAAGCATATCGGCCTATGAAGCACGACCCGGAACTGAGGAAGCGCTTGGATGATGCCTTCGAAATGTTGATGGTCGACTTGAAGATGCCAACACACATGTCCGGGGAATACCAGTACACATCATCCAGCACCAGCAGACGGAGCAGAGAATTTGATGATTATTTCGGCCTGCCAAGCCCCGGATACTGTGTGCAAGACGAACGTACGAGAGGATATGGTCAGCACGACACGAACAGACGATCCATGCCAAGAATGCCACACGCGACCGAGGTCGACTTTGTTTCTGAAGATAGCTCTGGCTCAAACGAATGGGTCCGCATTCGGGATCGTAGAACTGAACGTGCTTCGGACTCCAGACGTCCCTCGCGATCTGGCGGCTCCGATTCGCCAAGCAAGAACGGAGCTCGTATGTCTCTGCCCTATATATCATGTCCAAGCAGCCCAGCCAGCCGATTGCAGCCCTTGTCGGCGGCACCCTCCCCTACGATCAAAGACCCGCCGCCCTCGTCGCCGAACGAGCGTCCCGTGAAACGAGTCTCCTTCAGTCGGAATCCCAGCTTACGGCTCAGCACGGATGGCCGTACGTCCAGTCCCAACATCTCCAGGAGTGCCTCGAGCTCTTCGCCTTCTTCGAGCGCCGTCTACACACCGCCGAGGTACTCGCCCATCTCGGGCTCCAGGTCACCAATGGTGGAGTACGGACCTGCCGTCTCCGATGACAAGACTGACGGACCAGAAGAAATGACGTGGCGCCAGCGTTCTTGTTTGACGGCTGCCGATATGCGCCGCCTGAGTGAGCGCCCCAATCCCGAGCGTCGGCATAGCTCGAACATGGATGTAGGTCCGGCCCGCCGGGACTTGGACAACAGGAACGGCAGCCGTGTTCACCGGAGCGACAGTGATAGAAGCGTCGTCGAGACTAAGGTCTTCACAGTGAGTTCTACGTTCTCATTTCCCTACTCATCGTGGCCCTTTTGCAATGCACTGCTCAAATAAGGGCCATGCACTTGCAAGATATCCGTACCATCGCTAACATATCATGATCCCAGCGATCCACTGGGTCCTCGAGGCCAGAACGCGAGCCCGAGAGACGATCTTCCCATCGACACCGCCACAAGCACTCGAACCTTGCGGTATCGGGCGAGTCGAGCAAGGACGACCGTGAAGGAAGTTCCCCACGAGACGAGCATTCCCACAAAAGGCACCACAGGAGAAGTGAGAAGACGGCAAACGAGAGATATCACTGAAGAGCAAATGTGGTCTGTATTGCCTAGGTAGATATCTGTTGGCGGTGGCTGCATGGAGGAACGGCCGGTGTTGAGCATGCTACTCTGCCAAGACAAAAACGATTCATCAAGTTGGTTGTCTGGATGTGTTATTCACTAACTCTTACGTTATTTACTTAATCCTACAGAAAACATCATGAACCACGTTGTTTTCACTCGTGTTGTTGAAATTGATTCTCCCGAGGCAGAACAAGGCTGACTTGCTAGAGTCCTCGTCGACGGCCATTGAGTCCTCTATGCCGGGCTACTTGTTTACATACCTCAACCACATGTCTGTGTTATCATCTTTTTCTTTCTCTTCTGGTTCTGCAGTTTCAATACAATGGCTACCTGAGCTTATTTTCGTTTTTGCTTCTGCCTTTTACGACGCTTTCGATCCGACAACTTGAGCTTCGAGACGCCATTCGCTGTTCCCCTGAGCTCGTGCTCGTCTGACCCTGATGAGTCTTCGCTATCGTCCGAACCCGACACGGAGAGATTTGACATGCCATCCATGGCCTCCCAGAGATCCTTCTCCGACTCGGCCGACTTTTTGTGCATTCCCCTCGCCTCCTTGACCAAGATGACATCCCTCCAGTCCCGTGCCGCCATCCGGCGCAGCATCCACTTCAACTGGTCCCTGTCCAGCCCGTCAATCCTGACCTGGCCCTCGGGAGTCAAGTTACCGCCGAGGACTTTCTGCATCTCCTCGTCCTCCAGCGGCGGCGGCAGCGAAGCCTTGTCGCGCCCGCCCCGCTCGTCCACGTACAGGCCGTACAGGTCGCAGTCCCAGTCCAGCCCGAGATCGTCGGCAAAGGGCTGCAAAAGCACGAACAGGTCGGCCGGGTACACGAGGTCGGCGGCCAGGACGGCCGACGTGGTGAACCAGTGCGTGTATTTTGTGACGGCGCCGTCGAGGTGGAACTCGATGCGGAGGCGGGTTTTCATCCAGGGGTTGGGGGATTGGTCTTGTGACATTGTCAGCGGTCTCATCTCGTTGGAGGTTGGGGTTACCTGTTGCTGTGTGTGTGTGTGTGTGTGTTTGTGTTCTTTTCTTGTCTTTGGAGATGATGTGAATATGTTATTTGTTTGGTTCGCTTACGGGATGGGTAGATAGGGATCTTTATATACTTACATCAATAGCTCATAGATCATGCCGAGTATTTGGCAGACGTGGTAGTAGAATCGAGTCGATGGATCGGGGTTTACATTTATTTTCCTGAGAAAGACATGTGTCATCTCGAAGTCAATAGGTATTATATAGCCCACGAACAAAGAAATTTCCACAATGGGAAAGTCTTCTTCTATTGTCTGAGGGACCCCGGAATGAGTCTTTGTCAAGCATTGTCTCGCGCCGACGGCAAGCTGGCTAGATCTATCGATCAGATCACTGAGTAAGCATTGTCGAGGCCGCTGGATCCAGCGTCTTTGCAAGTCGGACACCCCACCAAGTACCTCGACTCGACTCTGGTACCCGGCACTCATACTGAATGGATCGGTGTTCCTGTTGCCAAAATCCCCATCGCCAAGGAAGAATTGCGACATGATTCTTTCCGAAGTCACCTTGTTAATCCCTGTGCTTCTTGTCCAGCATATTTGCAGTTGATATATTGCTAATAATTGGAAAAAAAAAAAAAAGCTCAATTCCCGTTTGGTGTTGGTAAACCAGCTGAATTGTTGATCACACTTACGGACCCGCGATGTCGCAGTGAGAACCCCCAAACCCAAGGGCCCAAGGACACCGGCCGAACCGGGGATCGAGCCTCGAAGTTTTTGAAACCACTATGCCAGATACCAGGAGGCTGAGCGTTGAAACGTTGTTGACTAGTCGGACCTATAACGTCTCCCCTCTACCTGGTCACGTAGGTTGTGGCTGAGGCAGCACATGCATGGGACAAAAGATATGCGTGCGTACTTGTAAAAATGACCTGTATTTGCTTTCGAAAATGGTATCCGGGGGTATCATCGTATCTCGTAAAACGCCACATTTCCCGACCTTGAATATCTCTCCTTGCTATATAGCCCTCAAATTTGGGACATTTTCACGCTTTTTATAGACGCCCACAAGCACCAATTGTTTCCCTGACGCCAAACGGTTCCAACCCGACGATAATCTACCTCTTGCCCATCTGTGCCTGGCCGCCCCAGAACGGGTTCGGCTGGAAGGGGTGGAGCTCGTTGTCGTCGCCGCCGAGCAGCCTGCTCTTGTCGCCGTCGTCGGGCACGGGCGGCGCGCAGCGGACCTCGCCGCGCAGGATCTCGACGACGGAGATGAGCGGCAGGATGAGCAGGATGAGCGAGAGCAGGGTGCCGAAGCTCCAGGACTTCTCGCCCTCGTCGGCGAGGGGCACCGAGGGGTGGCCGAACGCCTGCGACAGCGCGGCGATGCGCACCGTGGCGCCGACGGCGCTGGCCGTCATGAGCACGAGCCCGGCGATCTGCGTGATGCGGTAGAACCTCTGGTCCCGCGAGTGCAGGTACCAGGTCGCGAGGAGGAAGATGACGGCGTTGACGGCGATGACGGCGATGGTGCCAAAGTACGACAGCCCGACGTTGGTCGACCCGCTGCCGCCGCCGCCCGAGGTGTCGGCGTCGGGGTCCCAGACGCACGAGATGGGCAGCGTCGAGTCGGTCAGGTTGGTCTGCACGGCCTTGAGCACGAAGCCGCCGTAGACGCAGCTGAGGGCCAGGTTGACAAACATGAGGAACTGTCGCAGCCAGCGCAGAACCCTGTGATAACAGAATTAGTCGCATATAGGCGTAGAAGAAGAAATGGAGAGGACGTACCAGTCGCGGCGAAAGTCGTGGACCAGAGCCAACAGGGTGGCGTTGTGCACGGCCATGGACAGCAGCGACAACATCCATATGAGGAAGAAGTGGTAGGGGATCATGACGTGCATCTTGACGAGGCCGACGCACTGGATGCCGATGCCCGTCAGGATCTGCTGATCCGAGTACGAGTTGAGCAGCTTCCGCCGGACGACCGAGGGCTTGGTCCGCTTGCCGAACTGTTCCTGAAAGACGAGCGAGGTGGAAATGACGAGAGCGATGGCCGCCGTGAAGATGAAACTCAATAGGACCTGTTGGGTTGAGATGGAGCGTTAGCACTCTTCTGGCTGTCATGAACCATTTGTAACATTTGCAGCATTCAAGCGAGCAAAGCCATTATCATGAAGCTGTATATAGTCGCTGCCCATGTGTTCGCGGTGGCGTTTCCACTCCTTGATCATCCCCCGGTTGTCTTATACAGTTGATAGACCCGCAAGTCCTCAGTTGCAAGATGTATTTGTATACTCGAAGGGCAAGGTTGTATAACCTTGTGCGATGCCCATCGAACCCGGCTGCAGGCGCACCACAAAAGAAATCGTAGATCTGACTTACCCCCATACCGGCGACGCCTGCATCGGTGGCGGCCTCAGCCGGAGGCGACGTGCAATTGTCCGCCATGATTCTATACTGCGAGTGAATCGCGACCGGAAAGCGACGCCAAAACAGCGAGGGGACAATAAAGGCGAACGAGGCAAAAGACAATGATGATTTCGTAGAAAAACGAGGAAGAGTGAAGTCAGGCTGGAGTCATCTGCCTTGTAGTAGTAGTAGATGTTCGATACGAATGGGGAATCTGGTTTTACACTAACAAACAGTTACACGCCGGAGGAAAAGGTTGAAATGTTCCATTTTAGGAGACCCCTAGCCCAGCAATGACGCAGCGCCTGGTGAAACGCGGGTGAGGTGTGGACAATATATTTCAGATCGACAGCTAACCCATGTCGGGGCACTCCCCAGAGCCTTGGCAAAGGTTTCTCTCGTTGGTGGTTGGCTCTCGGCTTTTTCGAATTCGGATGGGTGAGATCAGGAATCCCATCCAGAGTGAATCAAAAGAGGCTGTGTTCCGCGCCTATGCTTGCAATGTTATGCGCCTCCCGCAGGCGGGGGTTGCAAAGGTTGATGCTGACTTGACTCGCCCCCATCTAGAGATACCAGCCGCGGCAACTCATGTTCGTCTGTTCTTCCAGGGCGACTCTATTGCTGAACCGATTTTCTCAATCAATTCTTGACTGAATGAATGAAGAAGCGATGCATCAAATTTCAAGTCTGACACTTGCCGCGCTACCACGATGGATCGTCATGAGGTGAACGGAAACGGCTAGTACCCACTCGGCAAGTCGCTGTGAATCTGAGATCGCAGACATTAGCCCTCCGCTAGCTTCAGGTACCGTGTTGACAAGAATAGGTCACATTGGCTAATAACTAACCTACATGGCTTTGATGGCTCAGTTGTCAAGACTCAACATGACAAGCTCTGCTACTAAAACACATCTACCAAGTAAAACACATCTATAGGGTATATATATCTATCATATTCCAACAACGCCTATCAGAAACACGTCTCAAATGGAAAAGCACTGTACTCGATACCGTCAAGAACGTCGCTCTTTGGTTTTCGCCTGCCAAGTCCTAAACTGCTTACCGAAACTGCCCGTGTCCGCCTCATCGACCCCTTGGTTGCCCATGTCAACCAGAGGTACCATTGACGGCCGCCCGTGGGCACATTGAAAAGGGAATGCACACTCTGCCAATCGAGCGAGCAGAGCCTTGCAGTCATCCAAAGATAGAGGATCGTTGAACATGATCGCGCTTCGGCATGCCCTGGAGTTGATCATGTCTAGAATCCCCCTCGGACAGCCGTGGAGTCTCGATAGCCAGTGTTGTCTCTCACTGCCTTGCTCACCAACCGGGGCCGCCGCATCTGGCCGTGGCAGATGGCCATGATTCCGACCCGTCTCGTCGAGTTTCCACGCCTCTTTTCTCAGCAGATCTATGAGGAGGCGGGGTTCTGTGCTGCATCTTTCAGCTATGCACGGTGGCAGGCTCGAAACTTTCAGGAATGATGGCAGTTTGCGGCCGCCGAATTGTGGACCTGAAGGGAGACTGTTGAGACTGTACCCGATACCCCAGTAGTCGAAATATGGGAGATGCTGCTCGAACAAGGAGCGTTCGTGGGTTGAAATCTCATATTGGAGATGCGTATTCAAACCTTCAGACTTTGCCCGTCCGTCGGCGGTGCGAAAGTAGCCCGCCATCAAATCTTCGACCCTGCACCGTTCGTCTGCTGCATGTTGATCGATTATGACCAGAAGTGATGCGCCATCCTCGGTATGGGCTGCTTGCAATCCCGTTTTCAACGAGACTTTGACAAGTATGAACTTTCGATCAACTTGAGATATTACTTCAGCTGTCCGTATCGCTTCTCTTGATATTCGACTTTCAATCTTGGGGAGGATCTCGGCAAGACCATGATGGCAAGAATTTCCATTCTCAAAATAGCCGCTGGCAGAGTCACCAAGTATTGATGCATCAAACGCCACAGGAATCGGGGGCTCGGGTGCTTCGAAGACTGGATTCTTCCAACTCGACAGCAAGTCCTCCATCCAAGGACTGGGCTCACCTCGCGCACCGGATGATGGCGATCGCAGCCCTGATCGCAGCCCTCTGAGCCTTTTGGTCAGTCGATTTGGCTGCCTTTCAGACTCGCGCACCTCATCCGTCTCTGCCCGGGTGTTGGCAAAGCCTGTCCTCGTGTCGACGAAGCATTTCTGCTTTGTCGTGGGATTCATCCAGGGAATAGCTTCTTTGTGAACACTAGTTTCGCCTGAATTGGCTTCCCTCGTTACCGAGACAGCATCATCGGATCCAAAGCAATCACTATCGAGCGTCTTCTCGGGCTCCAGAAATGGTGCCCGCAAGAGACCACCACCGGCACCAAACAGTGCTGGCGACGTTGACGATGTTTTCCCATCTTCATTGGTGGACTGGGAATGAAGTCTTCGGACCGTCAACTTTTCATGGCTAAACGCTTTGCTGAGGGCGGGCGGTCGTAAGCCACTGATCATTCTTGACCCCTCACCAAATAGTGACTCGTTGCCTGAAGTCTCCTGGCTATCACGAGACCCTGTATCCGACGGAGGCTGGGTATTTGGCAGGCCGATCGTCCACGGGACAGTCCTCACTTGGAGTCCAGGTGAGTTGTCCCTCGAGGAGGATCCGCTCTCGATTGCCAAAGACCCGTGACGCTTCGGAGACCTGCGTCTGGTTGGCTTGTAACTTGACGGGTGAAACTGGTGTTTCTTCAGGAAAGCATGAATCATGGCTTTGAGGACGTCAATGATGGCGTGCAAGTGATTTCGGCGTCCATCGAGCATTTCATTTGCATCATGACCGGCCTTGTAAGATGCTGCATCGTCCAGTTCAACGTGAATATAGAACATTGGGTGCCTGTCGATGCCTCTTTTGCTCTTCAGCTCACGGTTTGCAAACTCGGGCTTGTTACCACGGTCCGTGACTCTGCGGACCTTCTCGTCCTCGACACCACCGAGTTCTTCCTCGGCACCGAAGCTCGAATTGGCGAACATTCGATTGATGTCCTCATATAGCACGTTTTGACCGCCAGTATTGGGTAGTGGCTGGATGCCTATACTGATGAATTGTAAGCGTTTTGTGGCGACTGGTATCAGACACACGGCCGCATGTATAGACAGCTGCGCAGCCGATGCTTTCAGGGCAACCCAAGTGGCCGGATCCGCATCGTCGAAAAGATGAGCTTGACAAAGCAAGCCAGACACGTGGGACAGGAGCAGAGAACGTCGAGCCCTCTCTGCGACTTCCGCATTGATAGCCTCGCTATTCCTCAAGACGGCAGTCTGCTGGCCAGTGCCATCGCGAATAGAGATACTAGCCTGACCAGGCCAAGCGAGCAATATTGCTACTATTGAGAGTTTCAAATTCTCCCAGTCCCTCAGCATAGTAGCTCGGTCCAGTGTCAGAGCTCTCTGTTTGACTCTGACCGGCATGGAACCAAAGAGGTCACGCACCGTGACTCGAGTGCCATGGCTGAAGCTAAGAAGCCGTTGATCAGGGGGTGACGGGGTGTGGCGTGCAATAACCTTTGAGTTGTGGATTTTGACGGAGTTGTGAGAGCGGTAGTCTTGGTGGTGAGAGGCGATGGACATTAGCGAGAGAGCAGCGACCGACGCCAGAAATGTTCCACTGCTTCCGTGATGAGACGGGTGTGCTGGGAAGCGCGAAGTATCTACGGCAAGATGAGCTTCCTGGCCAGATAGTGCAGAATTTTGTTGACATCCAACGTACAATGCAGTTTGCCCAGACCCCCATCCGAGGCGAATTCGGTAGGCAGAATGCCTGCTCCATTGTCCTCTACAGAGCAATTTCCCCTTGCATAGTCGATTTTGACGGTGATCTTGGTTGCACCGGCATCAAGAGAGTTCTTGAAGAGTCCGCATACCACACCGTTTAGGGAGGTGATGGTGGTAGAGGATTTGATCTGGGCAATGACATCTTCAGGCAGTGGTTGGATCGACATGAGAGGCCCGAAGGAAGAAAATCATGGTCCTTGTCAGCTTCTCGCAGGCGTATACTCTATGGGAAGAGCGAATATGCAGACCAATATCAAAATGGTGATAGTGGATCGGCAGGTGAAAGGTTGTCGTTGTTTCAGGCGAGAAACGACAGATATGTTAAAAAAAGGTGCGCCCCTCAGTTGGCGCTCCAAGGCCTGGAGTTCATGCGATTAGTTAGTGGTGGAGAGGGAACAATTACGGTACAATAGCAAATTGTCGTTGTATGCGTCGAGCAACAGCAACGAATTTGGTCAACAATGTGCCGATTGAAGATCAAAACGCGGAAGCCAAGGCCATGCAACAGGCAACTCGATGATCCATATCGCAGTTTCCCATCACGTGCGACAGATAAAGGTCAGTAGTGTAAATGCGCGGAGATAGGGCAAATATCTCAGTTATCAAACGAAAGCGCATGTGACGTCTTTGGTCTCCATAGAATAGCAGATGTTTCGTCGCTACATATGTACAGTACAGGGGCCCTCGGTGGCTTCGGCACCTGTGGGGGGTCGAAGCACATCAGCTGTTTTAGTGGGCAAGGTTAAGAGCTAAGGTGAGCTGAAAAATGGGGCGATCCTCTTTCTGGGGGTCTCGTTGGGCTGGGCTTGGGGGAGGTCCCGTTTTTGGGCTGACACACCAACAGACCAAGAGCAGCAGCCGGACCTTTGACCTGAAGCCTCGGAGCAACTGCGACTGTTTTCTTTGTTGGTGCTGTCGGTAGCTGCTGGCCGCACTGCACTGCGCTGCGCTGCGCTGCAATAGCGTACCTACCTGTACTTACCGTACCATTTGATTGCCGACCTGCCTAACACAATAACCTAACTGAAGATACCTTAGGGTCGCATCTGACAAGTCGCCAGGCAATCGTTCATTCATTCATTCATGCCGTCCGTGGATGCGAGATCCCGGCTAGACTTCACCTCCCACATCACACACACACATTCTGCTGCGCAATCACACACACTGATCGATCGGATTGCCTCTCGCCCGCGCTTCCATTCACTCCCTCAGCCCTGCCAGCAGCATTCCGTGATTCTGTTCTGTGCGCCTCGACTGCCCACTCGGCCGCCACCTCACAATTATCGCGGTTCATTCACAGACGCCAGATGGGAACTGGGCAACTATAAATACCACACACAATCGCACCAAAGAGCCAGCCTGACGATCGCTCTCGTCAACATATCTTCTCTCAAGTCGCATCCTAGTCAAGCACGCACTTGTACGCACCTCTTTGTCATTGCGCATCTGCAGAGGCTCCATAATCCGGAAAACCCACACAGCCTTAACGTCTGTCGCCCTCCTCATCGCCCCGGTCCTTGTCGCCGACCGTCAAGCATAACCTAATATCGAGCCAGCACTTGTCGCCGCTGCATTGACCCTGCCCGCGTCTCACCAGCTGCTGTATACGATCACTCCCAGACGGAACACACACATGGCAATGGCCGAGACAGTTCTTGCGAGCGGTAGGTAATCTAAAAAAGCACATGATCCCCCATCCCACTACTCCCTCTGCTCGAACCGAAAAACGCTGCCCAGTCGTGCCTGGAGCCATGGTGCTAACGAGACTTTTAGACCACCACGAGCGCTCGGGTCGTAGGCGCCCGTTCTCGACTTGGGTCAAGAAGCTCGCAAACTTCAAGAACGGTTCCTCCTCTTCCGATGCCAACAAGCACCACCACCCGAAACGCGATCACGTTTCCAAGGAGTCCAAGAGGAAGCCGTCCAAGCAGAACAACCCTTACCCGCAGTCAGGGCGCATCGCCCCGCCCCATCACCACAGCCAGCCGTCGCTCTCGACTACACATACGGGCGTGACGACAAATCTATCTGAGGGCCGGAGCCAGACGTCACTCCAGTCTTCGGTCGATGGCGCTGCTCCACCGACTGCCGGCGGCCTCTCCGTCGCCGGTACCGATGGCGAAGCTTGCCAGTCCATCATGGCACCGTCACACATGACTTCTTCCATAGCAGGCACCAGCAGGACTGCCAATGGCAGAATTGGAGGGGACAGTACCTTCTCGTCGCCAGCGCCTTCAGTGCGGTCTCTCACCACCACTCTGACCACTATCCAGTCTGTTGCTGTCAATCCGAACCAGAACCAGCCCCAAGCATCGTCCCACCACAACAGCAACTCGCAAAACATTCAGTTCAGCCAACCATTTCCGACGGCATCCCCAGCCTCTGCTATCCCGGCACACCTAGCTCCTCATGGAACTTCTGGTACGGCAAACCCAACTACTTATCACATGGCTACTGCGAACAATCTACTATCGGACAATGCCTCCATACTCACGCTGGCTTCCTCGAGCAAGAGAAGAAGACGAAGGTCCTTTGATACGGATGCCTCGGTCCGAGCCATGGCCCCATCCTCAATTTGGGGAGGCTCTCGCGAAAGCTTGCCCTTGAGTGTTCTCAGCTCCAATATGGATGGTGTGCCAGCCACTCCCGCCCTACACCAGACAACATCGAGAATGGCGGCCAACAATGAGCGAAACAGCATGTACTCGACAACGGGCATCGCTGCCGCTCTACCAAGTGAAAGAAACAGCCTCTACACCAAACAGAGCATTGCCGGCGACGGAGCCAGCGTGCGCAGTGGACTATTTGGACACGGAAGAGCCGACAGTATCAACGGAAGTGTAGTCGGAATCACCAGTCCTCTTGCAAGCCCTCTCGAAGTGTCCGAGAAGAATACTGCTGCTGAAAAGGACCCTGGTGCTGGGCCAGTTGGCCTGGAGAAGACTCAAGAGAAGGAGTAAGGGACATGACAGCGCCACACTGCCACGGAGACTTCCGCGGCATGGAATAACGTCAACGGTGATGAATCTTTTTCGAGACATATGGCAAAGATAGCAGCTTCCGCTGTCAGCGGTCTGTGAGTTATGAATATTCAGGAATGATGAGCAAGGAATGAGCCTAGACAGGCTGCTGGCATGTCTGGGACGGGGATTTGAGCGATTGAAACCACAACTAGTTAATGATAAATTGATACCCGTTTTGTTTGATATCTTGTTTCTGTAATGGAAGGTTACATGACCAAACCGTGGGCTATTCTGTTCGAAATATTGCAAAATATTTATTGCCTTTCACCTAACCGGCTTTGACTTTCTCTGCATCTTGTCGCTTGAGCTGATGATTTGCTTTGAAAATATCGTTTGTCCATTTAAGAGTATTTAAAAGGTACAGAATAAATACAATTTTTCTTTCCATCGACTCATGTACACGTAAACATTGGCTTGCCAAATAGAATTGTCGGTCATCACACAATCTGCATACCAAGCTGGGGAAGCAGCGAAACTCCGACGCGGAAACCTCAGTAGTACGGCAGCGGGTCGAACTCGAGGCCGTCGACGGAGAACCTGAACGAGTCGTTGCGCGAGTAGCTGCCGCCGACGTCGAGGTCGAGGCGGCCGCGGACGCAGTCGTCAAAGTCGACGTCGGCGTAGATGACGCCCTCGTCGTCCTCCCACTGCGGGCCGGCGAGGACGTCGCCGAACGGCGAGACGATGCACGAGCCGCCGCGGGAGACGAAGCCGGCGGTCCCGTTCTGGTTCTGCTGCTGGGACTTTTCGGCGGCGGCTGAAGAGGGGACGCCGTTCTGCTGCTGCTGGGGCTGGGCCTCCTCCTCGATGACCGTCCGGCCCGCGCCGTCCCGGCTGCAGAGCACGATCTCGTGCCCGTCCTCGTCGAAGACGGACCGGCGCCTCTCGGCCGTGCGCGAGTGCGCCGCCGGGCCGCCGACGCCGGCGCCGTCGGAGCCGTCGGGCAGCGCGATCTCGAACCCCTCCTCGGTGTAGCACGAGTTGCGCCGGCCGCCGCCGCGCGGGTGCGTCTCGGGGATCCCGTTGACGGGCTCGCCGGAGGCTACCACGGGGTCTTGGGCGACGGCGCCTCCGTTGGTGGTGGTGGTGGCCTGCTCGGACGTCTTGTTGCGGACGCACATGTTGGAGCTGACGACGAAGCACCGGCCCTCGAGGCCGATCGTGCGCATGGTGGACAGCCAGGCGTCGCGGCCGTCGGCGGTGGGGACCAGATACAGGTTGATGTTTTGCTGGTAGACTATATCAAAAGAAATCAGGTCAGACCGATATGCTCCGTGACTTGAAGTCACGAGGTATGGACTTACGTGCTTGTCTCAGCAGAGGCATGTAGTTCTCCCAGCATATCGCGGCGCCAATGTTGAGCCTGACGCCCTTGATCGTGGTGCTCACGGCTTTTAGGGTCGCCGGTGAGCCCTGAGCCCATACGAGGCGCTCAGTGGCAGTCTAGAAGCATTTAGCAGTCTGTTGGGAACAGAAACGAGTACCATGAAAGTGTGCTTCGATTTTTGTTCTTCCCGGTCGACATGAAGCCACTCATACAAGACTTGAGTCGTTTCCCGTAAATATTTTATAACTCGGATATGTCAAGCACATGCTCTTTCCGAAGCTCTTCCCTTGTTGTTCTCGGATACATCATGAAACAGTCTTGCGACTTTAAGTCACTTACCGGTTGGGTCTTTCTCCTCTTTCCAATGATTCCCAGTTTTGGGCAGACGTACACAGCAGAGCAATACACTAGCATATGTGGTCAGAGATCAAGCCTCATCATACAGTAGTCAATTTACTTACAGCTTCCTCCGGCCTTCTCGATCAGCCCAGTCACAACAAAGACGCCGGTCTCCCTCGCAATGCGCTCGAGCTCCTCCCGCGTGCCGTCACCGCGCCGGTGGCCTCCCGCTCCGGACTCCTTGCCGGCACCGTCGGTGGGAGGCAGCCGCCTCTGGACCCAGGCATCGCCGGCGCCGGCCCCGCCGCCGACGGTGTCGCCCAGGTCGACGGCGTCCCGGAAGTAGCGCAGGTACTCGTCGCGGCCCTCGTCGGTGCGGAAGCCGATCTTGCAGCCAAAGTCGGCGCCCCGCGGGTAGCCGCCGAGGTAGGCCTCGGGCAGCAGCAGCAGGTCCGCGCCCCCGGCCGCCGCGGCCCGGGCGACCCGCTCGAGCTGCGCGAGGGTCTCCTGGCGCGTCGCCTGGGTCCCGGGGGACGCCGTCGCCAGTCTGATCTTTTGTGCCGCCATGATTTTGGTGATGCCAAGCTGTGTTTCAAAATTTTCGTGGTGTTTCTACTCCTTTCACAACGAGAAGGAAAGAATTCAGGAGGAAATAAGTCAAATAACCGTTTGGTTTTTATTCATCGACATATGAGGGGTTCAACAAACCCCGAAACCTTATGTATCATGGTAGGTGTGGATATTTGAGAGCAAGGGAAGGGAGGGGCAGAACCCGTCTTGGGCCATTGCGAATTTGGGGCTAATAAGCGAAATATCGAGATAGTATATTTACTAGAACCACTATCATGACTTTCGCGATAAAAAGATGAGTCACGAATATAAAGCTATACTCGACAACCCCATTTTGTGGTTTCTGATAATAGCAAAGCCTTGCGAAGTAGCCGAGGTGCCAAATTTCTATTATCATCATCATTTACGCAATATTTCGTGGGAAGGTGAGCTATGTCATCTTATAATGATAAATGCGCAAATACTTTCCCACTATATTGTTGTCATTTCGTAAGTTTTAATACACACCGGCAGAAAACATACCGAGATTAAAAAGAGAAAATACACTAAGAGCAGAATGTCTTTGGTATAACAGCAGTGACATGTGTCATAATATGAGCCACACTTGTAAAGTTGATATGATTACGGCTTTATACCTACTCTCGACATTAATTTCAAAACATCAAGTCCATCATATTTGTCACGTCAGCCTTCTGTACCCTTTTCAAGGTAGGCTGGAGCTCATGAGGGAACCAGTCCTTGACCATCCCACCTGGACGGCCGGGCGTGGCCGGTACTTTCTCGTCATCGCTGCCCGTGATCATGGCCCCTAATGCCGTGCCCGACAGCCAAGCCCACACCATCCCATCGCCACAGAAACCCGCGGCGATCCATTCTCCAGCCTCAACACCGTCGGACCTTTTGGTTGTCCGTGGCCGTCTTTGGGTCAGTTTAGGATCCAGCCTACCCACAAAAGGGAGGAGATCTCCAGTCAGGGCCACGATACCAGCCCAGTACTTTTTGATCCTGCCGCCCTCTTGGTCGTCGCCCCAATGCGGCGAGAAGACGGTGGGAAAGATGTTGCCGATGTGGTTCACGGTGAGCGCGTCAATGGCATCACTGCTGTCGTCGTACCGTCCCACCACGCTCAGGCCTTGATCGCGACTGCGGTCGAAACCTCCGCCGAGCATGATGTCCCCGGGCACGCCGCCGACGGTCGGGCGCTGCGTGATGTAGTCAAACGACGACTTGCCGTAGATGACGGACCACGAGCGAGACCCGTCGTAGTAGGGGAACTGCTTGCCTGGCCTCTGCGCCGACATGTGCGCCAGGAGGCTGGTCGCCTTGCCGCGCAGGCCTGGGACAAATTGGGTGGCGAAGCCATTTGTCGCGTGGACAACATGGTCGCATTCGATAGTCCCTCGGGACGTTTCAATCTTGTAGGCCGAGCGCCCGGCAGCCCCAACCTGTATGTCCGTGACTGCGGTTCTGGTTTCGATTGATAAACTCTCGCCAAACCTGTTCAGTAGATCTCGCCAGACACTGGAAACGAATCTATATGGCCAAAGAGCGCCGGCGGTATACGAGATGGCTCCAACAATGAAATTATTAACATCGAATTTCTGCTCATAGTCAGCCACAGCTTGTCATATATTGATTTCATCAGTGGTTGGACTTACTTTCTGAGCAGCGGCCGCGTCATATGTCTCAATCTCCAGCTCCGGTACCCATTCCCGCAGATCCCGGACCTGCTCAAAGACGTGGTCCCTATCCTCGGCGTTGAGGAACAGATCCACCGTCTCGACCTCGCGGCACTCGGCGGCGTCCCAGCCCTCGGCCCTGCACAGCTCCGTCAGGACCTTGACGTGCGCGAGCTGGAACCTCGTGACGGCCGCCGCGCGCTCTGGGCCGAGGCTTCTCTTGAGCCGGGCGAACAGCTCCTGCGGGGACGACTTGATGTGGCCGCCGTTCCGGCCGGTGGCGCCGGAGCACAGCGTCCTGGCCTCGAGCACGACCACCCGGCGGCCCTGTTTGCTGTCACCTTGCGCCGCGCTCGCCTGCAGCACCGAACGCGCCACGGCAGCGCCTGTGATACCGGAGCCGATGATGACGATATCGGCGCGGTCCGGCAGCTCGGGCGACTGCGTCTCTACTAGTTCCGGGTGCGGTGGGTCCTCGAGCCAGTACGACGGGGATGGGTTCGGGACGGGCAGGCCTGGTGGCTGCTTGATGCGTTCTAGGACTTCTTGAAATTGCTTATTGACCATGAGAAGTGCCTTGATGGCAAGGCTCAACGTCTTGAGCTTTGAATGAACGGCCCCCATGGTAAAGTTGTGGTTTGGTCCCGGTCCTGGCTAATGCTCGTCTCACGGCGTGTCGCGAGATAGGTTGGGAGGTGGGGGATCATAGAGAGTGGCTGGAGTCTTGACAAGATGCGCACCTGATAACTAGCGATTGACTTTTCAACGAGATCAATGCTCAATTCCCCTGTCATGTACTGACTTTCCTTCAAATTTCCGATTCAAAGCAAGTGGTGATTGTGTAGTGCAGTCTTCTGTCAGATATACCCGTCATGTCAGGACGGACTTAGCACGTGGATTAGCAGGTGAATACACTAAAGATACAGCCAGCCAGCCAGCCACTAACCATCGAGTACCATGTGCGCCAAACCATGAGCAGCACTGTACTCTGTGAAGTCTTCTAGAAAATTCGCGACTAGACGACGCAGACCCATTCAACATCGACAGCAATTCTCGTTTCACAGCCAAAACATCCCGGACTGTCCCTATAACTTACAAGGAGAGATAAAATCAAGCTTTTGACGAAACACTGTAGTGTCAGTCCCTCCTCTCATCAAGCCATCTCAAAATATCGGCCGAGTTCACCAGGAAGGACAAGCACAGTGTCTCTTCTGTGGCTTCAACGACATCACGACATACTTCATAACCATCAATGAAATCCTTCCTGGCAACCCGCAATCTTTTGAGAGTTGGTGCTATACCTCGCATCACCCCATACACGCTTCGCAGCACCCAGTACAGAGCCATGGCATCAGCTCCTTCAGGCGGCGAGCAACAGGGAACTGCGCAGTCCTCCGAGACCTCGTCGGCGTCGTCAGACAAGCGGCCTCTCCCGCTGCCGGAGCCCGGGCAGGAGGGTGGCAGCGACGGCAAGACCATCAGCCTCGACGTCGGGGGCGAGGGCGTGCGGCTCGACCACATGGGCCCGCTCGTCGTCAACACGGACGGCACCATGAGCCGCATCTCCAATTGGGCCGAGATGAGCGACATTGAGAGGGACAACACGCTGCGCATCCTCGGCAAGCGGAACCAGCAGCGCCTGAAGAAGCTTAGGGAGGCCAAGGAGGCTGCCGAGGGCGCCCAGTGAGCCCAGAGAGGGACGGAGAGGGCAAGATCTCAGAGGTTGACGACCTTTACTACGGCATCAGCGAATAACGCAACACAATCTTATATTTACAGACGACTTTGACACAGACAATTTCTGCTATCAATTGTAATATATTCAGTCTAAGTGTACACCAGTCTCTACGCCGACCTACTTATATAGTGAGAAAGGAAAGTGCAAAGAAACAAAGAACTCCAAATCCCGCGCCTTCCTTTTTTATTTTATTTTGTTTTTGTTTCTGTCGCTTCCATCCCCTACCGTCCTGTCAGGCTTCAATGTAGCTGAGGTTCATACTGTACGCCGGGTCCTTTCTGATCCCGAGTTGATACGTCGTGGGGTAAATGATAAAACTCGATGAGATGCTGGGCATCTACCAGTTCGGACCGGATCAGGGGTTGAGCCTCGATGATTTCACAGTCGACCACTGGCTCGACTTGGACCATCTCATCGTCCCCGTCATGCTCGATTGTCAGCTCCGTCTCGGCCAGTTCTTTTTCGACGACGGGCTCGACTTCTGCGGACTCGCATTCAACCAAGCGTTCAACCGGTCCCGCTTCGTTGTGCTCGATTATCGGCTCTGCATCAGCCGCCAGCTCGCACTCGATCAGGCTCTCGCAGGCCCTAGCGCCCTGCCAGATCTTGACGACGCGCAGCCCGTTGGCGCCCAGCAGGGCCCGCCAGTCGTCCTCGGTGCGCTCCTTGGCCGAGAAGAGCGTGAGCATGACCATGTCGAGGGCCGTCATCTCCCAGTGGGCCCTGCTGGCGGGGATGACGTTCTCGTTGATCAGCAGGCGGCTGTACCCCGGCGCCATGGCCGCCGTGATGTTGCGCAGGATGGACCCGCACACGTCGTCGGGCCAGTCGTGCAGCGTCGAGTGCATGAAGTAGGCCCGGGCCCCGCGCACCGGCTGCGGCGTGTGGAAGTCGTACTCCATCCGCAGGATCTCCGCGTCCAGCTCGCGGATCTGCCCGATGACCTGCGGCAGGTCCTGCAGGACCAGCCGGCCCGGGTGCGACGGGTGGCGGGCCCGGAAGGCGGCCAGGTCGTGGCCGACGCCGCCGCCGATGTCGACCATGAAGGGCGCGTCGGGGCTGTCGCCGTCGGCCCCCGCGATCAGCCGCTCCGCCACCGGGTACACGGCCGGGTCCATCCAGCGCAGCCGGCCCTGCGCGTACGCCCGCATGTGGTTGTTGAAGCTCTCGCCGTAGCCGATGGTCTGCAGCCACTGGAACATGTCCAGGTCCGTCTTGTACGCGCGCTGCATCGACGTGTTGTGCGAGTCGACGGGGTTCTGGAACTTGGTCTCGGTGGCGAACTCGTGGAACTGGTAGGCGCCCGCGCTCGTGCCGGAGCACCTGTTATTTCCAACAAGAGAGGTCAGTCATGTTCTCGACATGTCTCGTGTGTGGTAGTAATCAATACTAACATGGCGATGAGGCTGTCGCCCATGAGTTCATGAGCCATGGCCTTGGTAAAGTTGGTTGTCTTGTACTCGTTTGTGCCTGTCTGTACCAAATATTGCATGGAGGCGAGATGGCGCATGAGACGTGCTTTGAACACAGAATCAGTAGAGTGGATTCATTGAAAATCAGTAGAAGTAAAACTCACCAAGGAGGACAGAGTCCATCCCGGTAGCAGTAGCCAATTCTTTTATTGTCTGAGGTCTGTCTCCGTTCTGTGCCATTGCGAGCCACAAGCCCGAGACTGTCCCGGTGTTTAGTGCGGCAACAACACCGGACTATAAAGAAATCATGTTAGTAAATACTCAGAGAACGAGTTTGGAGAAATGAAGTGTTTGTTATTCCTTACTTGAGCCCAGCAGTGCCGGATCATAGTCTCGCGAGGTGTCTCGAGCGACGAGACGAGTTTCCAGGCTGCCTGCAACATGTCGGATCGGGCATCGTCGCTGTCGGTTGCCAACGATGGAAGCCCGGCATTGAGATACTTCAAAGTAGGGAGAACGGCGCCCAAGTCTGCGGGTTCCTTGATGATGGAAATATCCACGGGCTCGGCCTGGTGAGCCCCTTTGGCACCATCTGCAGCAGTGGCCATGGCAAATGGTTGATGTCTAGAAAAATGACTTTTGTATAAGACTCGCAACTTGATATGTAGAAGAAATGCTTCGAGAAAGAAGATGGAAGGGCTCACGCGAGTACGAGATGAAAGACATGAGACTTGATAGTCCCCGGCTGTCACTTATATGCTCTGGTTCCAGGTGACCGGTAATAATCAACTGCATATACACGCTGCAGCTCGCAGCAGGGGAAAAAGCAAAGAATCGGGCTCAAACCACCCAAGCCAGCCAGCTCCCTCGAGTTGTTGTGGGCATCCACCCAGTCATCCAGAAACGATTGATTGGGCCTCTCTACACATGCCATGTATACTGTATCCCTGCTGGCCGGGATATCCTTCCGAATGCTCGACACTTTGAGGTGATACGAGTGGGCGCCGTCGAGTACCGACACAGCGTCTCCATGAATTTTCCGCCGCCACTCTTTCTGGGACCCCTGACTGCCTCTCTCGAAAAGCGTGATTGCTTATAGCATCGATTAGCGAGCAATACTGGCGAATAATTCGCTGCAAAGTCTCGCGGAGACCCTCCGGGCAGCTTGTGCTGAATGCCAGGTGCGTTCAGCCTCATGTGCCCAGGAGCAAGGGTATGCTGCTCTGCTGAAATCCGGCCGTCGTCATGACCGAAAGCCGATGAATCAGTGCTCAGTCGTTTATTTCCATCTCATCTCGAGCCAGAATGAGAAATTTTGCCCAGAAGACGATCGATTCATCTCGGCCCCGAATTACAATTTTTCATGTTTGCTCGTCCACCCCTTGCCGGGTAACATCGCCGAAGCGCTCGGTGGCGTTTCTCGTAGCAAACGAGAATAACGTTACTATTGTAAATCGTGGTGGTAAGCGTCGCGTCTTTTTGGCTTGGCATTTTCCTGAAGGAATAAAAGAATGAAGAGGCTAGAGAGAAGATCACAGAGGTGCTAATATCTAGCTAATGCGAGGCAAACAAAGTCCAAGTAGGGGAACCCGGTGATCTGGATTGGACTGGACAGGATTACCTGCTCTGACCCCAAAGTCGGCCGAGATCGCCTGGGGACTGCCCCCAGCATTCTTTAGAACGGCCACCATAACGCCTGGGTACCGATCGAGAGGAAACCACATGGAATCCCCACACGAGTTGACCTTATTATTCCATGTATTGTGGGGTCATATTGGCTACAGAATAGGAAAAACCAGGATTGGTGAACTAATAGCATGTCACCGTACGCCGTGTCACCTACCGTTCGGCTATACTGCAAGGGACTGGCGGTGCAAACATTTGTTTTGACATTTTCATCACCATGATATCTTACCTAGACCCTCTACTCCGCGCCATCAGATCTCCGAATATCAATTCTCGATCACAGAACAAGGGTCCTGCCTGTCATTGGGCATGACTGTCTCATCATTTTGTTCAGGTACATCGGTATCAACTCTGTGTTAGTGCGAGGCAAGGGAGATACTGCTTACCTCTCTTCTTCGGGGTCCGCGTACTGATTTTCAGGGTTCTTTACTCTTTAGATGCTGGGATCATGGTTTCTCTCATGTCTTCCATGTTGTTCATTATGACTAGGTGAAACCAGATCCAAAAGATACACAAATATGGTAACCTCATCCAACACGAAAGGGACCAGTTCTCACCGGAATGGCACTCCACACGGTCCGTAGATTTGTGGCCCGAGGAAGGGTTCTCATTTGGTCTCTGAGTGGTCCGAGAACGAGTTTGATATTCGGATAATCTAGCTGACAGAGAAGTGGTCCACTTTGAGGAATGATATTGCCATTCCTATAAGCTGTACACGCTCGCGATATTTCCATTACCTTCTCCTTGCTTTTGTCTCCTGGGCCAAGGCTCAAGTCTAAGAGACACCTTTTACTTAATGTAGTCTGTTGAGCCTTTCCAAGGCCATGGGATCTACGAGACTAAGACACTTTCAACTGATCACATCTTATCATTTCTTACATGGTATCGACATTGAAGCAATGGTCGGAGTGGTCGGAGTTCAGAATGTTCCCACCATTCTCGTTTCGGCCAATTGGTACCAAACCATACGGCCGGACGACCCTGGAACCCCTTAGACACTTGTGATATTGTAGATATCGAAGTTCTTTCGCCCTTGCTTCTTCGATAACCGCTGTATCCATGGCTCTCCATCTCGCAGGCCATCACAGGCCCCGAGAGGTCGGCGACTCCAGCATGTTTGTCCTTTGCTCTTAGTAGATATTGAAACGTTGCCGGGGATATCTTCGCCATCTATTGCCGTCTGACGACTTCGGCGGGGCTCAAAAAGTTTCTTGCATCTCGGCGTTTTCTTTGGGCCCTTGGAACCTGACGTTGACTGGGTCTCATGAGGAAGAGGCCGAGATCCAATTCTCGTTGAAAATCCAGACTAATGCACAAGAAGCTCACGGTCCTAAATCTCGGTATCTTTTTTGAACCCTTGTAGCCTGGCACTTACTAGGACTTGTGACGAAGACTCCGATTCTTACTGATAGTTCAAACCAATACGCAAGCGAAGAGCTCATGTATAACCAAGCAAACAAGGAGAAAAGAATTTGATATCGGCCGGGTTGGGCATAGAATGCAAACCCAATTTGCGGGCTCTTCTACCCCATCCAAGAGCCAAACCCTGATGATAAGTACCTAGCATTACAAACTCATGACAGACGATCATTCTGATACTGTATTTCAACTGTGACTTATTCCACGCAAAAAAAGGCAGGCGGTGGGCCGTGCCTATGGCGACCAGGAAAGTTCTCGACATCAAGGCGATATTTGAATGTAGGCATGTGATCAAATTGAATATATTTGGGGACACAACTGGCTTAGTTGAAAAGACAAATCCTCAAATGACTAGAATGCCGTGGTTCACTGCCTGACGTGACTGAACCCTCACATCCTCTCAACCCGACCGCATTGTACCGAAAGCAAACCGCTTTTTCTTGACCCATCCATGCATCGGCGACTGCAAGTGGAATTTGCAAATCATTACCATAACAGCCTGCCAAGACGCCTGCCCTCAGATGAAACGGGTAATACGCCATTTTGCCGGTGATTGATGCTTATTTATGCCAGAGAAGAAAGAAACAAAAAAACAACCCTCGACGCCTTGCAGAATCAGAACTTCTCGTGTCGTTCGTTGTGTGGTGCCCTTTCAACAGTTGAAACTGCCCAGAATATGGCTCACTCAGTCCTGATATTCGTCATCCTCGTCGTCCTTCGGAGAATCAAGGAAATCCTCTTCCGTAAATCGGTGTTCTGTGATCTTTTGGTTATCGATCTGAATGTCCACAACATCACAAAGTCGTTGACGGAACATGGGTGTTGTTGGCGTCGATACACCGCTCGCCGACAGCTCATCTTCACTCTCTTCATTATCAGCATGATAGCCCCTGTTAGAAACACGTAGTCTCTTGGTTTCCTTCTTCAAACGCCGCACTATCTTTTCCTCGCGTTGACTGGGAGCAGCAATGATGTCACCTGGTGTGGGTGGTGCCGGACTTGGGAGTTCCGCAATGCGGGTGCTCCGCCGAGCCGGGGTTGCTGGAGCTGGGTTGTCCCCGTTCAGATTGACGCTCTGAATCGGAATGATGAACGTGCGGCGGGGGGTTGGCTTAGGGTCTGGCGATATCCTCTTGAAGATGCTTTCCAGCTTAGGAACCCATGTCTCTCGAAACTTGTATCGTTCACGTCTCGAGACATTGATGGAGGCCCTCAACGCCACATGGCGAAGGCAAGGCAATGCCGAAGCGCTGTCTGTCAGACTTTTCAGGAGAGTCGTTGCCGAGGCAATTGGTGAGGCGCCCTCAAAACGCATAGACTGTATGTTCAAATACTGAAGCGTGCGCGGCCATGTCGGGGCCAAATCTGAGCACAGCAGTACGTCGTAGTCGGGATCGTTGTCATTATCGTAGCTTTCAATGTAGCGGAAATATCGAAGATCCATGCTCAAGTCTGTCAGATTGGGACATGCTTCTCGTAACACCGAGAGGAAATCCAGATTGAGCGCGCGGCAGTGGTCGAGTGCGAGCCGCTGCATCTTGTTGCCATGGGTCAAGAGGAAATCCCGGAGTGCTTCAGCTGTTATGTCATAGCAGTCGTGAAGCTCGAGATGTTTCAAGCTTTCGGGCAAGAGCCCCAAAAGATGGCCATTGACCATTGTCGAAGACTTGAACGCCAAGTGCTCAAGATTTGGCAACACGCAAACAGCTTTCGCCAACCTCTGTATCTCGGGAAGATCCATGGCTAGCGCTGCTTCGTCCCCGCTGTTCGTACCCAGAGAAGGTACTTGGTAATTCAGGAATGTAAGTTTGCGCAGACTTTGGAAACTAGGTGTCTGATGGATTTCAACCAGATATGGTAGCGAGCAAAACGCGCCGGCTAATCGTGAGCTCCAAGTCCAGCTCCTCAGCTTTGTGGCTGCCTTTTTTGCGTAGCCATCAGTGCTAGTCTCTTCGGGGACATATTCAAGGGCTTCGAAGAGTTCGAAGGGATACTTCCAGCGTACGTTGGCTTCCAGGTGTTCCCTCGTGTAGGATAGATCCAGGTGATGGTACAGCTCAAAGTTCACAAGTCGAGGTAAGTTGCGTACAAGATCCCACAGTTTGACATATTGCCCCTGGACTTTCTTCCCAAGTGTCTCGCCTACTTCGATTCGTAGTGTCTCGATTTTGGATCGGTATCTGATTTGAAAGGCCGTTTGGTCGGGATCTATGCCTAGTGTCGCACTGATGTGCTGTGCGGTGCCGAAAGTCTTAAGATGGACACGTCTGTATCGAGCAGTGAGCGCAGGCTCGACCAGAACTTTAGACGCCTTGGTTGCATTGCATAGCGTCAATACAGCTATGCTAACATCCTCTTGACGGGCTGTCAGATCACCGATCGGCTCGGCGACGAAATCGAATATGTTCTCCCTGAAGTATCCATCGTCAGTACGTGTCTTCTTTGCCATTTTCATCGCAATGACTCAAGAACCTACCAGATCAGGTAGGGCAGGTTTTTCCAGTCACCCTTAAGAACGAGATCGTTGTGCCCATTGTCATTGGCAACATCCTTCTGTGATTTCTTCTGACGCGGCGAGGCTTGAGTCTTTTTCCGGCGGCCGCGACGAGGAGCGTGCGAGGATTGCTCTGGTTGACTGGAGACTTTTGTTCTCCGCGGGCGCTTAGCAGCCGCAGTAACGGGTTGCGACGCCTTGCGCTTCCGTCCACTTTGCGCCACGGCGAAATCGTCTCCTGAATCATCGTCGTCGTCGCCGGAGCTATCCTCGGTATCGCTGTCGGAGTTGTCATTGACAGCGATCATTTCGGTGGACGAAGGCTGCGTGTCCGAGGCTGAACCCTGCGAGATGCGGGCGGCAGAGGACCGAGTGATTCGGGCTGGTTCCTTGAGCTTGGCCGCTCGCCGCGGCATGTGACGGGACGGCTGAGAGGGACTCTCGTCGCTGCTGAAATCATCGGAATCCATGTTCGGTGATAGTCGCAGTGGAAATGGCCCGCTGCATTGGCGTGGTCATGTTACGCTCGCACCCACGCGAGATGGGGGCGTGACCGGCGACGCGCCGGGATGAAATACCGGTTTGTCGATACCAGGCGAGGGCTGGAGGAGAATCGTTATTTCGGGGGCAAATGCGGCGAAAGCCAGTCTTGTGGTCATGCGACAGGCGAACGTTCTTCCAATGAAGACGTACTCGAAAAATACTCGTGTTTGGCGCCAAAAGGAAACATCAACAAATTCACAGGGAAAGAGCGATGACGATGTCAACTCGAGCTCGGTGCCCTTGCATGAAGCTAAAAACGGTATCGGCTTAGCGTGGACCCCCGATAAGAAGCGGGTCGATTGTCTGTGTGTCCATCCACTGTCGCTTCGAGTTTCCGCGTCCCACTAATAATAAGTAGCAGAACACTGCATCTTGTTGCTGTCATTGCGAGGGGATATGGCATTCAGCAATGCACTGGTTCCTGGATATATCCCGTCTTGTTGACTGGTATGGGCATACTTAAGAATGGGATAAGGACACTGCAGAAGAGGAGGCTATGCTCTTCCCCAAGTCCAGCTGGTGACGATGCGGTTCTCCCTGGACAGTATCCTGGATTGTATTACTGCAATTTCACGATCTTCGTTCTTGATGCATGAAGTCGTGTTCTGCATGTTGCTGTATCGAAAGCAAATAGATCATAAATAGGTCAAACAGTAATACTTCCAAACGTAGAATGTTGAGGCACTGAAGCTGGTTGAGAAAGGTAGCAGACATACTTATATATATACCTTCGGCTTTCCCTGACTGGAAATTGCATCTTTGGGTGTAACTTTTGCGGCTGAGACAAGAATGACGATGCAAGGAACAGCACACGCGATGCTACATATGTATCAAATTGATAACATTATCGTACAGAGATACAATAACATATGCCGGTGCCAGATACAAGATACCGAGCGCGCTCATTTGAGATTCCAGCGTCATTCCCATTATTTCTGAATACATACAAAAGAAACACTGATAATGGAATAAGACGCGAAAAAGATGCCGGTACCAGACACGATGAACAGTCGATGAAGGTGGATCTTTTCAATCTTCAACATGCATGTCATGGGTGGTGGCATGTTTCGCGACCAGGGTTCGGACACTAGTAGCGCTAGTACTCAACTGTACGGGGATACCTAGCACGAGCTACCTCGTACACACTTTAACCTGTACCTACACGGGAGAGCAGCACGCGTCTGTTTGTCAGACAGTAGACGAACAGCAACACGATCCCTGACCAAGAGAGAAGGAGACCCGGGTGCCCACGACAACCGGAACAACGCCATGTCCAACTCGTCGAGAACCTCGTGCGACTATCCGATGTGATATTGCTCCGGCGTCCTCCTGCGTGCATCGTTTTACGCAGCTACGCTCTGCGTCGGCAGTGGTGTTTATTTTTTCTCTCTCTCAGCATCAAGCTCCCATGACCCGAAAACTGGCGTGTTATTAGCCATTGGGTCGTGGCTGCTCCTTCCACCAATGCAATCATACCGCTCACCACGGCATTTTTTCCTTACTTCCCCCGCCAGCTGAGATCAATCACTAGAAATAATATCCCTTGCTTGTTCATCATCGGCTGTCAATTCTCGAGTTCCGCTGGATCGTCTTGCCGGGTCCTGGTATCCTGGGACAAACTGCAAACACCCCCACGCCTTACAATTTCAATGGATTATATATATCCTCACCATGTCGTCTCCATTGCCCTTCAAACAAAATTCGCCCTTTCTCCAGAGAGTATGGAGAAGTGCCGTCGATATGCTTGCCGCGACGCAGAAGTCCACCCCCGAGGACGAAGGCCCTCGTGCTGCCAAGCGCCGCCGCATCGTTGAGGAGTCTCCAGACCCGAGCATATTTGCCTCGGTCGGACCTTTATTCAGCGATCCCTCTCAAGGCTACAACAGGACGCTGCGCTTTCAGGTTTTGCAAGTACGACCCGCCTGGGCCTCTGATACGGATGCGAATGGTCTCTTCCACGGCAATGGCTCGCCCGTCAAAAAAGATGCTCCGGACAGGATTGTGCAAGCAAGGTGTAGGCTCACCATCTCCAGCGGCACCTCACGAGCTGACTCATATGCAATTTATTGCGATAGTCAACCTTGCGAAATCAAAGTGTTTCGTGGGAATGATGGCTCCAGCCTCGGGAGGGTTTATTTGCAGCAGCCGTTTATTGTTGGTGCCGAGAAGCTCTACGTCATGCGTGATGACTCTCAGATCTTCATGCTCGCTGATTCCTACTTGATACACACCGAGCTGCTATCTGTCGGCGACCCGAGTTGGCCCCCGTTCGATGACTTGCCTTTCTCATCGTCGCCATTCTCGCAACAGTCAACGTTAACGTCTACGTACTCGTACGCTTATTCCAAGCCACGCTTGAGTACGCCTGTCATGCTCCGGCAGGCCCAGAGAAAGGACGAAACTGAGACACACCTCGTAATGGAGACTGATTTACGATGGTCTACCATGCACAACCGGCCACCAGTCTCGGATTCAGGGACAATATTGACACCTCTTAAAAAGGAGCATGTTAATGGTCGGACTGAAAACACAGGCAACGAAAATGACCACTACACAAACGACGAGAAAGATGCTGCCGGAGATGGCGAGGAAGACGGCAGTGAAGCTGTAACTCCCAGTAGATCTCTAAGGATGAGAGGCAAGCAACAGAATTACAACCTCAAACTACTGAGTGACAAGGCTCGCGGCAGAGAATCGAAAGAAGCAAAAGAACGAAAGAAACGGAAATGCGCCAAAGCAGAAGACTCGAGTAACGTCACATGGACACTGCCCTCAGGGCGATGTGTAGTGCTAGATCATTGGCAGTGCGTTTACTGCTACATCCCCTTCGACAATATTGAACAGCTCAAAACCCACATCACTCAACACTTGACATTTCACTTCGCTACCGAGTTTTCTTCCAACAACGGGTGGCAAATTGCCGTCTCTCAAGGCGAGGCCGCTCGTTGGGCTGCTCGAAAGACGGTGCCCAAGGCTTCGAGCTCAGTCGTCCATGACCTCGAGTCGCTAGATTTGTCTCCATCGAGAACACTAAGGAACCGCCAGTCGGCACCATCGGTGAGTAGGCCAATAATGCTCCTTCGGACCTCGGAATATTGACATGTAATTTGGAGAACCGCAAGGCCACGTCGTCGACCAAACAATTGGTTCCGGACAATGGACAGACAATGTATGACCACTTGAGCAAGACCCCCTTAAAACCGGGCTCGTTGGTCGACCAGCCTCCGATTGCAAATGATTGGCTTTGGCAGAAACATCGGGACATAATCATGGACTACACGGACGTGGATTCAAACGAAAAGGAGTACATGATAGAATGGGATGCATTTTCCATGGCACGCAAGGCCACCGCCGGACCGTATCTGTCGGACATCTATCTGGAATTTATCGAGCAGAAGGCGTCGTGGCTGCAGGCATCACAAAATCGCAAGCACGAAGCGTTGAGACATGTGGCTTATCTAAACGCCCGCGGTCTCCTGGACAAGAGCGTTTTCCCGAAAGTCATGGACATGATGAAATCCGCAAAATCAGGAGCGCAACCCAACCCGCTGCCCTTGAAAGAAAAACAGCCATCAAAACCGGCCAATAAAGCCGGATGTGGTGTCTGTGGCCAATTGGTACCAGCGACCTCGAGCCAACTCATCTGCGCAAACCTGGTAAGTGGCCGCATTTATAGAATTTTGAAAACGTACTGCTTTGGCTGACTCGAGCGCATAGGATTGCGAGGCTCCATTCTACCACGACCAGTGCATGGAAGATATAGCCAGGCAAGATATATCCAACCCCAACTGGCACTGTAACGAGTGCTGCTGAGAGACCCTCGACCGGCTACTCGATGCTGCGAGGCGGGAAACGAAAAGTCCATACATGTCTATCATTTTTGGCAGAATGTTTTGTATTATACGGGTAGGCGTCATCTTGGGAAGCCAAAAGCAATGTTTTTTTCGTAAAACCTGGTACGAAGGTCGTGTAAATGTGTACATGTACTTGTATATAATAATATTCAAAAGATCAAAGCGATGATTTCTTTTGACTACCTAATCTAGGTATGTTTGTGAAAATGATGTCACGGCTGACCTTGGACACGATCTCGAATGTTTTGTCTATCATACAATCTGAAATTTACATTGCTATACAAGTGGGAGGCTCTCCTCACCCTCAGTTGTCAGGATTTCTGACTCTCGCCTCGTGCGAATCCGTCGCCTCGGGGACGACCTCGAATCCCATGCCGCGCCGCTTGCGTCGCGTCTTCTTCTCGCCGTACCTCTCGTCGAACTTCTTGATGGCCGTGAGCGTGGCCATGTCCTCGCTGACGCTGGCCGGGATCTCGAAGAGGGCCTTTTCAAAGTGTCTGTTGTTGAGGACGCGCTTGGCCGGCCAGCTGTACGGCTCGGGGCCCGCGTGCTTCTCCGACGCCTCGAGCTCCTCCTTGACGGCGGCCATGGCGGCGGCCACGCAGACGTTCTTGAGGTCGGAGCCCGAGTAGAGCGTGGTCCGCTTGGCGATCTTCTCGATGGAAACGGTGTCGTCGATGGCCTCGTTCTTGAGGTGGATCTTCAGGATCGCGGCGCGGTCCGCCTCGAGGGGCAGATCGACGAGCAATTTTCTCGGGAGACGTCGCAGCACGGCCTCGTCGAGGTCAAACGGCCGGTTGGTGGCGACCATGATGAACGCCTTTGAGGCCTCCATGCCATCCCACTCCCTGAGGAACTGGTTGATGACGTCCCTGCGACCAGCAGCGTCGTTGCGGCCTCCACGCGCGCCCAACAAGGCGTCGGCTTCGTCGATGAAGATGACCAGAGGCTCCTTCTTCTTGGCCATGCTGAAGAGTGCCCTGATGTTCTTCTCGCTCTCGCCCACATACATTTGGTTGATGCTAGCGCCAGACACTTCAATCATGTTGGCGCCGCTCTCCTTGGCCACCGCCTTTGCGAGAAGAGTCTTGCCCGTGCCGGGCGGGCCATAAAGCAGACAGCCAGGGATCCTGTCCGTGGCCAGAACACCGTATGCAAACGCTTCAGGTCGGAGGAGAGACAATTGCGTGAGCATCTTGATCGAATCAATCGTCTCGCGTGGTGCATGGATATCGTTGAAAGTTGTTCTTAAATCTTTCGGATCTACCAATGCTGACAAGAATCTCTTTTCGTAATCCGTCGAAGGTCGGCTGGAATCACCCATAGTGTTGCGTTTGGTCTCCTCTGCGACCTTCTCTGGAAGTTCATGGTGAGCCTGGGTCTCGTCCATGTTCTTGACGTGACGGATCACATTCTCGAAGTTGACTTGGTTGAAGGACATAACGTTATCATTAAACCCGAGCATGGTTTTGGCGATTCGATAAACTTCAGAGACCGGCAGAAGCTTTTCCAAAAGAGACTCAGGGTAATGTTTCGAGCTCATATCTTTGAGGTCGAAATCGATCGGGTACAGGCGCCCTGCGTTGTCGTCTTCGTCATTGTTTTGCATCAAGTTCTGTATCATGAGATGGATATTCTTGGTGTTTTCAGAACGAAATTCCTTCATCCTCATCGCCTTGAGTGTGCGAGAGAGATCTCGAGCTGGCCGGCGACCACTTATGAAGGAAAGTGCGGCACCATCGGGGGAAGGTGACTTGTTGATGTCGATCACCCTCTCCGTTGTGCGCAATTCCCTAAGTGCTGTTTTGTAGGCCGAAGGGACATCCAAGCTGGAGCAAGTGCCAACAAGGACCACCTTTCTGCCTCCAATCCACATGTCATCCACGATTTTCCGCAGCTTGCCCATGATAACAGCACCACACTCATCGTCCATGTTCAACGCATTGAAATCGTGGATATGAACGATGAGGGGACGGTTCTGAGAGGCTTCAGAGTCGGCTGCTAGGACAAACTGTTCCAAGACGGCGTTGACCTTGAGGTCGTTCCACATCTCATCATTCTTATTTCCTCGGTTGGGCTCACCAAGAAAGTAGTCCATGATATTCTTCTTGCCCTCTTTCTTTGGTTTCTCCGCATGCATAACAATGGAGAAGGGGATATCACTGCGAGAATCATCTTCGGACAGTTCAGCCTTCCGGCGTTGCAACCTGCCGGCATTCTCTGCTGCTTTGTATCCCAGCAATGAAAGAGGCCCGGGCGCCAAGATTGGATCTTGACCAAGATATCTTCCTGCAACAAAAGCCAGGTCTGAGGCATGAATATGCACCAAGTCAGTGCTGAGTTCGGTCGCAATATCTCGCATAATGTCCCGGGGCCATCGGGAGCCCGAATAATATCCGATATTGAGGACCGTGATGGGCCGCTTGATATCGGCAGCACGGATGTACTTTGGCGGGACCATCTTCAAGTCCGCTCGAATCGAAGCGGTTGCTTCAAATACTGCCTCGTAATGGCCGATGCCCAGCTCTGGGCGATGTGGCAGTTTGGAAACCAGGATTCTAAGAATATGCGGCATTCTCTCGATTGACGACAGGTTGTAGGGTCTGAGCCTCTGTGCAGAATATTGTGCTACCTGATATGCCTTTGCCGTCTCTGCTGGATCTTGGCTCTTTATCAGGTCTTGCAATTTGCGCGCTGTTCTTGCGAGGCGCCATTTGGAGACTGCAGGATCTGACAGCATCTCGACCACTGACGAAAGCACAGTATTACAAGCTGCAACAAGCAACGCAGTCCCTCGAACAGAGGCGAATTCAAGCTCTTCAGCCAGCCAGTCCGGTCTTTTGGCAGCAGTCTTTTGTACTTTTGCTTTCGTGAATTGGTTCGAACTTGCCATGTCGCTCGAGACCCAATGAACCAGCGAGATAATATCACCCCAGGCTTCATCGAATTTATGCATGTCCGCATCGGGTGCCAGGCTCTTCATGTTGTCTTGAGCCCATACGAGCGCCGTGGCTGCTTGGGAATTGGCGTCCAAATCCGGAAATGGGCGCCGGGAACCATCCATTCCCTCGGTCTGATCCTGTCGTCTGGCGATCTCCTCGAGATATTCGGCAACATCTGTGACCCATTCCTCGATGAGTTCTACAAAACCCTCGGCAGTCTCCATAAGAGTAGAAGGTGTTGTCGAATCCTCGACGGGTGAGCCGCGCCGTGCTGCACGCCTCGCATCTTCGCCACGGAACACTCGGTATTTGGAGAAATCTTCAGGCAGATATACCGGTGGTAGCGAGTCCGAAGTCTTCTGCTTCGTCGCGCGGCTTTTCAGGGCACCGTTGGGTCGTCTGGCTCGGCCGCGCGCGTCACCATTGCTCAGGCCCTTGTCGCCAAAGAGATCCTCTTCTTTGGCATTGTCCTGGCTCGCGGTGCCGCTCTCGTCGTCCCTGGGTTTGTCGCCGCTGCTGCCGTTGGGCGACTCGTCGCTTGGGCTTGGGGTCGGGTTCGGGCTCGGGTTGCTGGCATCAGTCGCCGCCTCTCGGACCGGCGCCGAGGAGTGAAAACCAGGGCCAGCCGGCCGCGTCGACAAGCGGACTGTGGGGGCACGGAGAGCCGCTGAGCGAGAGGCACGCGCCCATTGTGCATACATTCGAAAGGAATTGATGCTCAGTAGGAGCTTGCGAACGCATGTTGGTTTCCCAAAGAACAGCTTACGAAAATGTTTCTGATAGGTGATTGCCAATTTTCGGAGCTCAGAGCTATTCTGGTCCGTGCGCGACCCGGTGGTGGTTGCCGAGATTCATGACTCCGGACGGGCCTGAACGAAGGCTTGTACATTTCTCCTATGTTGAATCTTGGCTCTCAATTAAAGCCGTCCGTTTCACCCCTCTGGAGTATTTTATAGATATTTGATAATGTTAGAAGCCCAGCAGGTCCCCAACTTGTTGCTGGCACAGGAAATCGCCACCGGAAGCTCTCACATATCTGGAGGTTCTTTGCTCTTCGGGCAGAAGGAAGTCTACAGGGAAGCACCATGCACACAACTGAATGCAATTCGAAGACAAACTGCCTTTCGGAAACTGCCCTGTTTGCAAGATCGATAATGCCAAAATATCAAAAATAACTGTGTCACATCCATTGCTATAACTGCAATCAGGGGTATATAGAAAAAATCCAACAAGAAAGTGCCTATAATGAAAATCCAACAAGACCCAGGACACTCGCAAATAGACCCAAAACAACACAAACAAATGGTCGCTACGCTATATGAGCTCGCTAATACAATTCCTTTTCCTCCTCAGTCAAAATACTATACCATCGAAAGAAATAATGCGACCTGTTCAAGATCGCGCCGCCGTGAGCTTCTGCGAGCCCCAAGTCCGCCATGCGCCGATCGTCCCACAGGGCAAACCCGTACTTGCGATAAGGCTCAAAAGGCAGGCCTGGAATCGGCCCTCCCTGCCCGTCACGAGACATGAGTCTCTGGAAGATGTAGGACAAGGGCGGCCTGTCCAGATGGCTGAGGCATTGTTGATAGTGGTCGCACTTTGCTGCATATGTAACTGGCTTCGCACAGAGAATGCTGGTTTGCCGTTTAGTGAAGGCAGCGGCTGGGAGTTTGAAGCTACCCATGGCGTTCTGTTGTTCTGTGGTTTGGTGTAAGAAATCATACACGGTAAAGAGTTGTTGCAGCTCGAAATCCCTGACGCTGAAGAACTCTGCAATATCCACAAGGGGATATTGGTCCTCCTGCGACCAGTCCAGGCGCTGGTGCACACAAGCATTGTTGAGTTCGAAAAACAACTGGATCCGCCAGAGCGCTTTGACGACTCGCTGCTCCTCTACCCAGGACGGCGGGCCCGTCTTGAGAGGATGGTACTCGCACTTTTTGGCCTTGTCGAATCTCCTCCGGATACCATCTGCCTTGAGATCCAGTTGCAGTGCAGACCACGGACGTACGGTCAACGATTGCTCGATGTAATAGTCAGCACAGGCGTGACTGAGCGTGTGAATGTGGTGCGCCAGGGAGAGGAAGCTGCGAGGAATACTGCGATCCCCGACCTCGTCCCTCCTCAGTGGGTCCGATTCGATGGCAGTAATGGACTGGCTCGCCTCCAGGCCGGGACCACAAGCCGCCCGCGTCCGTATCACGGCACGCATGAGAGCACGGATCTGGCCAGGTATCGAATTCGTGATCACTCTCTCAATAGTCTCGAGCGCATATTCATCGAACACGGCGCTGACATCGCGAGAAGCCAACGTGAGGTGCCATAGCGATGAGAGATCACAATGCTGCAGTATGCTCAAACATATCTCAACGGGGAGCCTGTCGAAAAAGCTCATTGAGACAGAGGGAATTAATAATGCCGACCGAGTGTCGCCCGTGGTGGACGACGACAACGTGAGGTTATCTTGGTAGGTATTGAGGGATGATGGAGGAATCTGTCGTAGAGAATAGCAGTCAGTAATTCAGGGGTCCCCGTCTCGAGGGTGCGGGGAGGGAATAAAAATAATAATCGCCAAGTCAGCAGCAGCACTCAGCATGCACCAGGGCGCCTCAGGCTGTACTTAAAAAGCACACCCCGGCTGTCGCTGCACATGTCAAGGCTCTGCAAAGTCTCGCGCAATAACCACCTACCTAAACGGTTCAGGTCAGACATACCCAACAGCGCGCATTTGGCCGTCAATGTCGATGAGTTAGTGGGAAGAGAAAGATCGTTCTGAAGCTCCTCGTCGAATGTTCGAAATTAAGATGCGAGCCAGGCTAGCAAAACAATCCCTAGACTCCACTGAAAACATGTACGCGCGTTTAAAACGCAATCACCATACAGCCAAATATCAAAGTCATATTAGCGTTTACATTCAAGCCAGGCTGATGATCCCAGTCGCGGTGTTTTTATATAGAAGGTACCGATGGTGTGCAATTTGACTGCTTGGAGACGTATGCATCGATTGCCATAACCTGTTCCACGACGGCCAGTTCGATCAATTTGAGTATATAACTCAAACAGTGACGAAACTCGCACTATTCAAAGCATCTCCCACGGTTCCCTGGATCATCACAGGACTCAAGGTTTCAATCATTTCAAAACATTGTTATTCATCTAAGCACTTTGCGGTGACCCAAATCAAGGCAGGATCGGTGGACTCGTGGTATACAGCGTACAAAAGGAATCGATTGAGTTAAAGCCGCTCCTCAACCAGACTGGCTCTCCTTTTCTAGATATACACAAAAGGCCACCAACCTTTTTCATCCCCAATAGCCACTCTCTATATGTGAAGCTTTTGGACCCATTATGAAATCCTTTATTGCTTCTCGAGCTCGGCCAGAATCTTCTCACCCTTCTCCTTGGCGGATGCCAAGTCACCAACCATGTAGAAAGCACCCTCGGGAAGGTTGTCACCCTCACCAGCCAGGATGGCCTTGAAGGAGTTGATGGTCTCCTTCAGGTCGACCAGCTTACCCTCGATACCAGTGAAAACCTGGGCGACGGTGAAAGGCTGGGACAGGAAACGCTGGATCTTACGAGCACGCTCGACGGTAAGCTTGTCAGCTTCCGAAAGCTCGTCCATACCCAGAATGGCAATGATATCCTGGAGAGACTTGTACTCCTGGAGGATCTGCTGGACACGGGTGGCGGTGTCGTAGTGCTCCTGACCGACGATACGGGGGTCGAGCATACGGGACTTGGAGTCGAGAGGGTCGACGGCAGGGTAGATACCCAACTCGGAGATACCACGGGACAAGACAGTGGTGGCGTCCAAGTGAGCGAAGGTGGTAGCGGGAGCAGGGTCAGTCAAATCGTCAGCAGGGACGTAGACGGCCTGGACGGAAGTAATGGAACCCTTGGTGGTGGTGGTGATACGCTCCTGCATACCACCCATATCAATGGCGAGGGTGGGCTGGTAACCGACGGCAGAGGGGATACGACCCAGAAGGGCAGACACCTCGGAACCGGCCTGGGTGAAACGGAAAATGTTGTCAATGAAGAGAAGCACTGTAGCGATTGTTAGTCTGACGCGTTCTAATCACGCTTTCAAGGTTGGATTTTGCTCCTTACCATCCTGTCCCTCGGCATCACGGAAGTACTCAGCGATGGTCAGACCAGTAAGGGCGACACGGGCACGGGCTCCCGGGGGCTCGTTCATCTGACCGAAGACCAGGGCGACCTTGGACTCGCCGTCAAGCTGAATGACGGAAGTCTCCTGCATTTCGTGGTACAGATCGTTACCCTCACGGGTACGCTCACCGACACCAGTGAAGACGGAGTAACCACCGTGGGCCTTGGCGATGTTGTTGATAAGCTCCTGAATGAACACGGTCTTTCCGACACCGGCACCACCGAACAGACCAATCTTTCCACCACGAGCGTAGGGGGCGAGAAGGTCGACGACCTTGATACCGGTAACGAGAATCTCAGCAGTGGTCGACTGCTCGACGAACTCCGGGGGGTCGGCGTGGATGGGCAGGAACTTGTCGGTCTTGACGGGTCCACGCTCGTCGATCGGGTCACCAGTGACGTTCAGGATACGTCCCAGGGTGGCAGGGCCGACGGGAATTGTGATGGGAGCGCCAGTGTCGGCGGCCTTCTGTCCTCGGGTAAGACCCTCGGTACCTAGTTGAATGTTTAGCGTCGCGATCAAAATTTTGCGGATGAGGAGCAAGTACCGTCCATGGCAATGCAACGGACGACATTTTCACCGAGATGTTGCTGGTGAGAAGTTAGCACAGGCGTCTTGATACAGGTAATGGTATTGTGATGAACTCACCGAAACCTCGAGCACAAGCTTCTGGCCGTTGTTGGTGGTCTCCAGGGCGTTCAGGATAGGAGGCAGCTTCTCGCCGTCGAACTTGACTGTGAGGGTGTCAATAAGTTGTTTCTGTTGTTATTGTAAAGCTCGACTGAGCTGTGGATGTAGTTGTACTGACCATCAACGACGGCACCAATGACCTGTCATGTCGATCATGTCAGTCCATGTTCACTTGTACGCGGCAGCCCGAGCTCTTGCCCGGGCGAGCGGACTTACCTGGTGAACCTTGCCATCGCCGACGCTGGATGTGCTGGCGAACCGGCTGCTGATGGGGAATCTGAAGGCAGAGGGCCTGGCGACACGGCGCGAGCCCGCGACGAAGGGGGAGCGGGCCGCAGCTCTCGAGAAGGAGGAAATGCCGCTATTCGGAGGAAGAGTTCTCGTCAGCTTAATGAACCCCAATTGGCGCCAAAGTCATCGAAAAAGTCGATAGCGCGGTTTCTACGTACCTCTTGAACATCTTGAGAGATGGCAAGCAGCAATTGACGATGGGGTGGTAGGTGGTGATGGAGTATGGGGAGAGGAAAATTGACGAGATGAGGTCCACGACAAAAACCTCAAGCTGGGTCTGTCGAGCCTTTCTTGCCGAGAAGCTCCGTGCTGGCCCAAGCGCGCGTCACGTGATAGAGCGAAATTGGTATCGGGTAAACATGGACTGTGGAGACTGTCCGCTAGCTCTAGCTCGAATTGAGTTCTTCACTGGCTTTTCAGGAGCTGTAATGGATCCCATGGCCTGGGCTGCTTGGGGCGATTTGCGGAACATTTCGTCGTTGAGCTACATTACGTAGTAGTTGGGATGGCAGGTGCTGCACCTGGCAATTGATACCTGAGCAACTGAGCGAGGTGTTTAGATAGCAACTACGTGGGTTCAACGAGTACGGCCATCGCTATATTCGCAGGGCAAGCACTCGCTGCTGCTGGAAAAGATTTGCCGCAGCCACTGTCTACGTGGTCAGTACTTACCGCAAGTGTTTTCTTGATTCGATAGTACTACCTTGTCATGGACTGCCGATTTTAGAGCCACTGAAGGCGGCATTTATTTCCCCAGTTTTTAAACAACTCATTCAATATGCCACTTTCTGTCTTTTCCCAAATGACATAGTATTGTATGCAAAAATGGTACCTATCTTCTGCCAGAGAAACTTGTCCATGGCATGATATCTGGCTGGCGGAAATGAGCCAACACCAATAAACTCCAGCCCGCTTTATGCCTTGTTGACCAGTGACGGTCCCTTCATGAAAACTCCACAAGTCTATACTGTATGTAATGAACCACTCCGACGCAGCTACAGCCTTCCATCCCGTAATAATCATCCCATCTGTATATATCATGCGCGCGTTACGATACTCAAAGCTTGCACAGTTCTCTATTGAACATGCTGGGGCTGCTGTAGCCGATCCTGATACCTCCATGTATCTTCTTGCCTCGTGCCGGGAGGTAGCCAAGTAACGTTGCTATTTCCTCGTTGACGCGTGCCGCCACGGACATCGTCGTTCTTCTTAGAATCGTCGCTTCCGCCGTTGGCAAGCGCTGTGCTTCCGTTGGTGTAGACGTATGGGGCCGGGCTCGCAGAAACCACCGAGGGACTCTCAAAGACAGCCGTGTTCTGGCCGGCCAATGGGCCTTGCGTATTGAGCGGCAGCAGTGGCCTGTCAACGTTGCTTTGGCTGAGCATGCGGGCGCGCTTGTCTGCCTTGTTGCTTTCACTAGAGCGGTCGTACAGATAGAGGCCGATGAACGTCAAACCGATGCCCACGGCTTGGATACTGGTGGTCTTGTTCTGGAACCAGATAATTGCAGCCACAATGACGAAAACTCGCTTCAGCAAAGAAGCTACCGAGTAGGTGACTGGCGACACCAGGGACAAGAGAACGAATGCCAGGATGTTCTGCCCAAAGTGGAAAGTGCCGTTGAAGAGGAACTCCAGGAATAGTCGCCCGTGATCCATACTGTTAACTTTGCCACTCAAATCGAGCGAGCCGTCGGTCAGAAAATCCTTGATCAGATAAATCCCCTCACTCCAAAACCAGATTGGTGAGGTAAGGACAAACGCCATGCCAGAGGAATAGCACAGAAGGTTGAGTTTGTCGAGCTTTTGAGATTTGGCAGTATGGCCCTCCGTCTCGGCCTTCGCAGCCTCGTTGAACAGCCTTTTCGAGACGATGTTCTGTGTGACGAACAATATCGTTGCGAGAAATGCGTATATCAGACCGAGCATTTCGCCTCCAAACGTATGGTTACCCGAGCAAGCGAGCATAACTCCCATAGTCAAAGGGACGAGCGAGTAATATGTTGCCCTCGGATACTTGATGTTGAAGACAAGGCGATAGGCAAGGACGGTGAATAAGGGCGAGAGGCCCTTGACCGTGTGCACCAACGAGACGGGTATCTTGGAGGTGGCCGATGCACTCAGCAAATGCCCGCCAATCTGGAAGGCAGCCAAGGGCAAGGTCGTGCTAATGACATCCTTCGAAGGTTGTCGGATGGGATTCTTGAGGGCGGGTATCGAAGTTCGCAGGTTTGGGAAGACCGAGGCCAACCAAGATGATGTGATGCAGTAGAATGCAACGAGGAAGAATTGGATCATGGTCAAGGTCGCAGGCTTATCAAAAGCGTTCAAGATGGACTTGGACGATGTGTTGGTCAAGGCCGAGGACATGTACCACATTACGCAAAGACCCTACAAAAGACCACCGGCTGTCAGCAACGTCAACTAAAGGTGTTTCGATGATGGGATGTCGCACAATAAGCTGCCATGATAGCGGCGCTCTGAGGGCATCGGCAATCTCGTGCGCATTCTGGCTGACGCTGCCATTTCTCCCCCTTATCGTCCGAAAAGCTTCGCTGATGCTCTTCTGCTGCTTCGAATGTCCATTGCCCTGCCGCGAAGGGCCATTGGTTCCCATCTGGCCCCATCGTACATTCCTCGCCTGGAGACTCTCCCGCCGCGGCTGCCACCTCTCCGGCGCTGGCGCTGGCGCATTGGCCCCGTATCTGTTGTTGGAATAGCCAGGGCCAGGGCTGGGATCTCTCCAGCCGCTGTCTGCGAACATGGGCGCATCAATATGGTCAGGGAACTTTTCGAGCCCGCCGTCGGCATCTCTGCTGTCGACGCCGGACTTGGGGGTGGCGCGCGACACGGATGGCTCGCGAGAGTACGAGCCGGAGGCCGTGGAATGTGGCATCGCAGATGGATGTCTGATCAAGGGTTTGATTGTAACGAGCGACGGACTTCTAAAGAAGCAAAAAGCGTAACCTTAAAAAAGCACAAGGGAGGACGAGTCGAAACTGGACGGACGGCTTCGCGTTCACTGGATCATTGCTGTCGATGTCTCGGCTGCTGGTAAAGCTGTCAAGCCAAGAAAGAGGGAAGTGGATCTTATCGAAAGCTGGGGATGGGTTTGGTTTGGTGGCTGTCAATTATGAAGTCAAAAGAAAGATCGAAAGCAGTGCCCAAAGTAGCGCATTAGATCAGCATTCATAAAACTGTATCGTGCAGCAAAAAGATACGAGTTACAGCCGAGAAATCTGGAGATGCTAACCTAGTCCAATGGCCGCCCACTGCCGCGTGTTCAACTCCCTGTCGAGCCTGTCGACGTCGCGCTGAACCTTGCGCAGCTTCTTTCCGGCCAGTGCTTTGCGCCACTACTCGCCGGGGCGTGTAGCACTGCAAAAGTGCAAAGCCCCGATCCAGGTGTCCAAATTCCAGAGCACCTTGGCCGCTTGGGGGCCCCAGGCGTAAGCCTCTAACGGTACCTAGCTGAACCAAGCTCCAGCCACAGAAAAGTTCCAGGCAGGTTGCATCTGATTCCAATCCAGCAACAAGCGCGATCAATCGACGCGATCATCGGTTCGCCCTGCGGTCAAGCACATCTGTATCGAAAGTAGCGACGCTGAAATAACGTCGAATCATTACTTTTGTCAAGATGGTGGCAGCACAGGTCAGCAAGAACCAGAGGCGGCGCGCAAAGAAGAAGGCCGACAAGGCAGAGAAGAAGGCACAGACCGAAGTAGGAAAACACTCTCCTGAACCCCAGACCACTGCTAACAAGAGACAGACCTCTACGCCATCAGAGGAGACGCAGGAAGCACAACAGAATGGAGATGATGCTATCAAGGAAGATGTACCAGCCGACAGTTCTAATGACCTCGAGGTCAAGAAAGACGGCACAGCCCCTGCGAAAGCAGAACCCGACGGTCCTGCCGAGATCGACTTTGACAACGATGATCCCGCATTTGCCATGTATAAGCATATCTTTACCAGATTCGGAGCCTCTACTGAAGAGAATGATATCGCGAAGGAAGCCAACGCCGGCAATCAGGGCGAAGTCTTTTTCGACGACGACAATGAGATTCCCGACGAAGCAGAGGAGACAGGGCCGGCGAAGCTTTCCAAAAAGAAGAGGAAAATGCTGAACAAGCTTTCCGTCGCTGAACTGAAGGCCCTGGTAACGAAACCCGAGGTTGTCGAATGGCATGATACGTCATCGGCAGACCCCCGATTACTGGTTCAGATCAAGGCTCAGCGAAACGTGGTGCCCGTGCCGTCGCACTGGTCTCTGAAGAGAGAATACCTTTCGTCGAAACGTGGTATCGAGAAGTCCGCCTTCAAGCTCCCGAAGTTCATCGCAGATACCGGCATTGCAGAGATGAGAGACGCGGTTCTTGAAAAACAGGCCGAGCAAAGTCTGAAGCAGAAGCAAAGAGAAAGAGTGACCGGTAAACTGGGAAAGCTGGACATTGATTACCAAAAGCTCTACGACGCATTCTTTAGGTTCCAGGAGAAACCGACACTCACCCGCTTCGGTGAAGTCTACTACGAAGGCAAAGAGTATGAGACTGATCTGAGGCATCTGCGGCCTGGCGAGATGAGCGAGACCCTGAAGGAATCACTGAGTATCCCTCCTGGCGCTCCGCCTCCGTGGCTGATCCATCAACAACGATTTGGTCCTCCTCCGTCGTACCCGTCCCTCAGGATTCCTGGTCTTAATGCCCCTATCCCTCCGGGTGCCCAGTGGGGATTCAACCCCGGCTGCTGGGGTAAGCCGCCTGTGGACGAATACAACCGTCCCTTGTTTGGCGGTGATATCTTCGGTATCATGCAGCCTACACAGGCAGCACCCGCGGCTGGAGAACCGGTCGAACGCAACCTTTGGGGTGAGCTACAGCCTCCAGAGGAAGAGTCAGAAGAGGAGGAGGAAGACGACGAAGATGAGGATGAGGATGAAGATGAAGAAGACGTTGGCGCTGGTCTGCAGACACCTTCAGGCATGGAGACTCCTGGCGGGATGGCTAGCAATGTGCCCACGGAGTACGGCACGCAGACTGAAGCCATGTCGGGCGAATTTGATCTGCGTAAGAACAGACGTGGCCACGAGACCGAGGAGAGCATGCATCCACGCTCGGCATACACGGTCGTTCCAGAGCGCCAAGCACGCGCGGAGGGTTTCTTTGGCAGTGACAGAACATACGATCTCAGCAAGTCCGGCCAGGGCGACATGCGTGTATTAGGCCAAGACGACGATCGCGGTCACAAGCGCAAGAAGCCTGGTGATATTGATGTCGCCGTGGACCCTGAAGCTCTCATGTCTGGCGACGGTCTCAGCAAGGACGAATTGAGACGACGATATGAGGAAGGGAGACGTGACGAAGGACCCGGCGCTCAATGGAGAAAAGAGGAGGGCTTGGACGAGATGATTGCAAACGAGAGCCGCAAGAGACTCAAGCGGGACGAGGAGAAGCGGGACGAGAGAAAGAAGTACAAGTTCTAATCGTCTTATTGGGCGTACTGGGTAACGCTTCGATTAGAAACTATTGTATGCTAATTCCAACACTCGACAAATTCATGATACCTTCAGCTTCGCAGCTTGTGAATACACATTTGACATTGGGGCCTTGCAATTTGAGTTCGATCATGCTCGTAACTAGACCGGTAACCGCCGCAGCATATACTCTACGCCAATCCCACAAGACGCAGTCATGACTCACACAGATCCATCTATATGCATGTGCCTCTGCGTATACACTTCTGTCGAGACCAGTGACGGGTAGACCGGCAATCTCATAACTTTATTTCAAGCATAAGCTTCAGGGCCAGGTCGACAAGAGCGAGGGAGTCAGGGAGGGAAAAACGTTCATTCAATCACAGGAGTCCTGTCTTAAGAGTTAAAATGGTTTCGAAAGAGCCAGTAACAGTGCCACGGCTCGAGGCGGAGATGGCCTCACCAACCGCAGACGCTGATGGGTCTACGGATCGCTATGGGCGAAAGTGCTCTAAGCGTGACATGCGTGCTGACGGGAACATGGCACAGCAGATTGGTGCCGATCCTGACGATTTCATGGTGAGTTTGGACGCCAGCTTCTGTTACGTTGGAACGGTACGATACATATCCTGTCGAACTGACACGAGCTGCATGAAAAGGCACTCGTCAACGAGGCCAACGCGGCCAATGAGCGAGAGAGAGACATGAAGCTCTCCACCGCGTTTAGAACATACCCCAAAGCGATCGGCTGGAGCGTCGTCTTGTCCAGCTGTATTATCATGGAGGGCTATGGGACCGCCATCGTCGGGTCATGTAAGCAGGACCTTGATCATCGGGCTGACTTCGCTGGCGGTTTGGAAGCAAGTTCTCATGACGATGAATCGTATCAGATCTCGCATATCCCGTGTTCAGAAATAGGTTCGGGACACTTGGTCCGTCTGGCGAATACACCATCCCCTCGGCCTGGCAGAATGGGATTTCAGGAGCAACAAACGTCGGTGAGATCGTAGGTCTCCAAGTGAGTTTTCTTTTACTACCATCATTGCCAGGACTCGATTTCGTCGAATGAACACCAGATAACTGGTCTTTGCAGATCGCGGGTCTGACCTCGGAGCGCTGGGGTTACCGCTGGACGCTCCTGGCCGCCCTGGCCGGTATCGCGGCTTCAATATTCTTTCCCTTCTTCGCCGAGTCGCTGGCCGTCTTCCTCGTCGGCGAGTTCTTCCAGGGGATCGCCTGGGGCGTCTTCCAGACCATGACGATTGCGTACGCTGTAGAGGTGTGCCCGGTGCCGCTTCGACACTATCTCACCACGTTCGTCAGTTTGTGCTGGATCATAGGACAGTTCATATCCTCTGGCGTTCTTGTCGCATTCATCAACAGGACGGATGTGTGGGGGTAAGTTATACAGTGGCAATCTCTATCGCCCCCCGTGATGATTGCTCCCGTGCGCAGGACTAACGACATTATACAGATATAAGATACCGTTCGCGCTACAGTGGATCTGGCCAATACCAATGGGCATTGGATGTATACTCGCCCCAGAGTCGCCGTGGTGGTGCGTCCGACACGGCCGCCGCCGCGAAGCCGAGCGCTCGCTGAAGCGCCTGGCCCGCTCGTCCGGCTTCACACAGCGCGACGCCGATGCCAGCCTGGCCTTGATGATCTACACCGACGAGATGGAGAAGCAGGACTGTGAGGGCACGAGCTACCGGGACTGCTTCCGGGGCGCCGACCTGCGGCGGACGGAGATCGTGTGCATGACGTGGCTCGCGCAGGCCATGTCGGGAACCGTCGTCGGAGGGCTGGGCGCGTTCTTCTACCAGCAGGCCGGCATCAGCAGTGAGGACTCGTTCAAGTTGGGATGGGGCCAGAATGCCTTGAGTTTTGTTGGCACTTTGTGCACCTGGTTCATCTTGAACAAGATCGGGAGAAGAACGTTGATGTTTAGTGGCATGTGTGTCATGTTTGTACTACTTATGTGAGTATTCTATTGATGTTCCCTTTCGTGGCTATGCTTTGGACCACCAGACTCATCTTTACAGCATCACGGGCTGTCTGGGCATTCCTGCCCAACTATCAATGGCCGAATCCTGGGCTGCAGGTAGCCTCATTGTCCTGCTATCCGCCGTTGCCAATTTCTCTATTGGTCCAGTCGTCTATACGATCGTCTCCGAGATCCCATCAACTCGACTCCGCGCCAAGTCGATCATTCTAGCCCGCAATGCTTACAATGCTATCAACATAGCGTTTGTCAACGTGATCTCATATCGACAGCTGAACCCCAACGGATGGAACTGGGGACCAAAGGCAGCATTCTTCTGGGCCGGTACGAACGCAATCTTGACGATTTATATATATTTTCGTTTACGTAAGCATTTCTCACATGTTGCAATAGACCACGTGACTGATACCAGATCCATAGCAGAGACAAAGGGCAGAACATTCCCAGAGCTGGACATTCTCTTCAAGAATCGTGTTCCAGCTCGACACTTTGCTTCCAGAAAGATTGAGACTTTACTGGAGGGGACCGAGAAGTCGGAAGAAAAGCAGACTGAATCGTAAAAGGCCAATATCGGGTATACATTTCCATCGTCTTTCGTGTATCAGGGACGCTCTCTTCCGAAAGAGCAATGTTGTCAAGTACGCCCAGAGCGAAGTCATTGTCATCGTTGTGTGGATGTTGGCCGCTGTGTCTGGGAGACGCCTGCCCTTTGGGTCGGAGATCTGACTGGGGACACGCGGCTTCTAGACACAGCGGCCAACATCCACACCACGACGACAATGACTTTATTCCAGGCCCAATCTCAAAAATCAGTTCCGAAGAAGACTCCTCCTCCATTGCAATATGAAATACAAAAATACAAGAAATAAAAGCTGGGCGAGCCAACGCATGGTCTAGTTCATCGGAGGCACACCCGCAACCCGGCCTTGAAGAAATGTTATATAAATAAAAAAATTCTGGCAAAAGAATTTGAGGAAACTGAAATGTGAGGAGAGAAGTTAGTCCTATATCTGTATTGTGTGGTAATCCGTCGCTGATTGGCCAGCTTACAAATGAATGCTACGGTAGCAATGATGAGGTCTCGGCAGCTTACGCTGTCATATCACTCATTGCTTCCCGAAATCTCGCGCCGAATTTTGACATGAACCTGACGATCAGATGCGAGAATAGAATGAAATAGGGCAAAACGAAAGGACGAGCTATCATTGCTTGGGCCTCTGATCGAAGTATCAGATCATATTTGGCCGTTAGGCTTGGCACGTCGGCAGTGCAGCCCTGGCAGAATATATATCCACGACTCGACTAAGCTTACTTTGGTCTCATCATATCATCTTTGTGTATACGGTCGGTCCAGTCCTGCGCTTCACCTTTGGCATTCTGAACATTTTAAGCCATTTAATTGGCAGAACACCTCGATTATCTGTGGTCACAAACAAGAAAGCTTTTAACCCGAAAAGGTCCGAGAACTTGATGCCAAAGTCTGTCAAAGTGAATTTGACTGGGCGTATTAAGCCGCAAACAGTTCTTGTGGGATTGGCTCAACATGGATGACTCACTTCGGGCCGTGCCTCTACGACTACAAGGCACGGAAGATTGGGAACACCACAAAAGCAATATATGTCACCTGTATCATGGGCTAGGGAAGCCACTTCGAGAGGTCGCCGAGATCATGCGCCGACAGCACAATTTTTCTGGAACGTAGGTCTCAAGTCGAGAGTGACTGTACATTTGTCGTGCTCTTCAAGCTCTTTTATGCAGACGCAGGAGGCTAATACTGTGAAAATAAACAGGACCAAACAGTACAAATACCGGCTCAAGCAATGGGGTGTCAGAAAGAACTTGACGGCCGCAGAATTGGGCCGGATCCAGCACTGCGTAGCAGCAGGGAGGGAAGTCCGGCTACCCACAGTCAACGGTCGCGAGATAGGCCCGAAGCGCCTTAAAGGCCTCGCCGCCTTGGACAGGCAGCGCCGGGCGGGTAGTGACACTTCTTCTTCTTCTTCTTCGGCTTCTACGCTGCGGACCAGCGTCGACCACATCTCTGAATCTCTGCGCGCGTCCGAGATGCAACTCCACGCTGCCATCACGCACACGAGGCAGCAGTGCACCGCGACCATTGAAACGGCCTGGCTGGACCCGGTGACGTCCCCGAGCTGTACCTGGTACTACGACATGCTCCGCGCAATACTGCGGCTGCGCGAGAAGTCGGATATTGCCAAGGGCTTCCAGCTGATCGAGAAGTGCTGCGCCGGGTACAAGAGCGTCATGCAGACACAGGATCCGCTGCTGCTGTGGTTCACTTATTGCTCGATCCTGGAACTGTCCCAGGTCGGCATGGATATTGCCGTCACCTTTGCCAGGTTCGCGGCGGGTCTCTGTGATATCCACGAAGGCAGGTCGCATCCCCTGACGATTCTGCTGACGAGCATGGCCAAAGGTCAGCTGGGAAGTGCCTACAAACGCCACAACATCGCCAGGGTGGTGGAAGCGCAGTTTGATATTCTGGTAGACAAGGGCGACAGCGCCGGAGCCAAGTCTTGGCTTGTCTACGTAAGGTTGAACTTGCGGAGGTTGACCCGGACGGACTCGACCCAGCGGAGGAAACATTTCGTGGCCTGTCCGCAGGACGAGTGCGCGACCGACGAGAGCAGCAGCATTGAGCCACCGAAGCGGAAGGAGATGGCTTCTTGGATCCAGTTATACAAGGCAATGGTCCTCGTGGCTCGGAAAGAGTTCATCCAAGCCTCACTGGTCCTCAGCGATGATGCGTATAGCGATGACAAGTACTCGATCCCCGCTGTGAAAGTCCCGGACACCATTTCGGGTCTACTCGACGGGATCGAGGATGTGCTCTCTCAGTATACGAGCACTGAGGAGTTCTACAAGACGGCCTCTGCGGCGATGCTGTCATCGAAAAAGTCAGTCGCGCAAAGTCCAACGCGGAATCGTCTCGGCGTGGCATATACAGCGGTCGGTGCAGTCAGCAGCCGCAAAGACCAGACAAGTATCGTCCTTACGCCTCAAGATTGCAAAGAGCTCGAGGCCATGGTGATGGCGCATAGAATACACCAAGAAATGCAACCGGAAACTTCATTACACTTGGTATAAGAAGTTATAAGCAGTATATAACAAAAGAAATAAAGACACTTTTGAACCGACCAGTAACATGATTGATAACAGACGTAACATGCCATGCTTAACAACAGCCGTGGAAGCCCTGGAATTCCAGGATGGTGTAGCGATTGAAGTTACCTAAGCGAATGGGGTTAGTGGGGCAAAATGACGAGCTTCCAGTTGTTGATCACCAACATGGAAAGTTCGGCTACAAGCTCCAAGAGCTGTGACTGAGGCGCGCAACTTGCAGCTTTGAATTGAATAACCAACACACACATTTTTGCGATCTTTCACGGGCATGCAGTAATTCAGTCCCACAGCGAGCTTCAAGCTCTCCAACCTCGCCTTACCTTACAGTACGAACGTAGAATCAATTGCTCCAAGCAAACAAACCAACGCCGAGTTTCTCCCGCTCCCATCCGACGACAATGACCAGATCCAACATCGCCAAGCTCGGCCGCGCCGTCGGTCGAGGACTCCAGGTCCGCGCCGCGACTGCAGCCCGCCCGACGTATGACCAGCAGCTGGTACAGCGCAAGACCGGCGACTTGCGCATCGCCTCGGCCGCATTCTCGAGTAGCTCGGTGCTCTTCAGGCCCTTGTCGGCCGAGGCCCTGAAGACGGCGCAACCGGCCAGCATCACCGACGAGCAGTACCACAAGTTGGCAGATCAGTACCTCGACGACCTCTTGGTCACGTTCGAGGAGGAGCAAGACGCCAAGGACGAAATTGACGTCGAGTACAGCGTAAGGCGCCAACCTCGGACCGAGACGTACTTGCCTTGGTCCTGTCCCGGTACTGCCTGAGAGCGGACCAGTTGGCTAACCTTGAGCTTCCCACAGGCCGGTGTCATGAACATCAAGTACCCGCACGGAACATACGTGATCAACAAGCAGCCCCCAAACAAGCAGATCTGGCTCTCGTCTCCCCTCTCCGGCCCGAAGCGCTACGATTATGTCGTCACTAGCGAGGGACAGGAATCGAAGCAGGACACGGCCACGGGCGGATGGGTGTACCTTCGAGACGGCTCATCCCTGAGCGAGCTTCTGCAGGAGGAGACGGGCATCAACCTCGAGGGACTAGGTGGTGATGCCGTGGAGTCGCTGTAAGAGGGGCCGTACCATTCCGTGTTGTTATATACGAGGGCAGAGACGAAGGGGGAACGCATTTGCATGGAGTTTCGGACACACTTGTAAAATACCAGCCACACTCTCTGCTTTGCCAGACTGGAGTGGCATGGACTTATGTACTACGAGAGCATGCACAATATGTGCAATTGATACCACTACCAATGGACTTTCTGTTTAATTGTATTACGCTGGCCATGGGACGAAGGCCGTATATGGAATACAAGTTTATGCTAGACACTACTGACTTTGGAACCAGGAGTTATGCTGGAAAGGGGCAGCTAGAAGACGGAATTTATATACTAGAAATGAGACGACTGCTGTATTTGAATTATACAATAAAACCAGACAACTACTACTATATCAAGATAATGGTATTCGCAGAAACAATTACGGCAGACACTTACGTAGCTCCAGGAAATGGCACCGGAAGATTCTGTGCTATGTATGCCATTGTAATCTTTGCTGTCCATACGCATGTATCCATGCGGAGTGCTATCTTATTATTCACAAGCATTCACGTGGCTGACTGGACATAAATCAGGGCAATCAAGCATGCATACACACCAACATCTGTTCACAACCAATTATAATGATCTTTTATGCCTCTAGACTTTAATCCAGTGCTGTATATAATACACATCAAAGCCAGATCGCCTTTGATTATAATAGAGAGGTGGTAGACAGGCCACGACACCACAGCCGTCCCCGAAACCCACTAGCAAACACCACCTCCGAGCATCGTCATCCCAAGTCCGCAGCGGTGCACCCAATCACGCGCGGTACCAACTCCCCATCCCCTAGCTTCGTTTCAGAACGGAGGCCTCATAACCATAAGTGATGGAGCAGTTTTCAACAACAAACAAGCCACGGTTGAGTGGTGTAATGGTAACACGCTGAGATCAGATACTGTTTCTTGGAAGGGGGCGGTTCCTTGGAGGCCTCCACGGAGCCAACGCTGTACGAGTAATTGTAGGATTCTCAGAACTGGAGGTTCAAATCCTCCTTCGACCAGTATTCTTTTTATTTTTATTTTATTTTTTTGTACTTTTGTCTGGGTGGATTGGTGGTAAAAGAGAACAGGGAAAAAAGATATTTTGTTTTGGGACTTGCCCGGGATTGAACATGATGTTTCGTCTGAGCCTGTTGTCGAGAGTGAAAAAGAGATAAAAGGGATCATAAACAAAAACAATTGTAGTTGGAGTTCTATATATCGACGATATGTTCAAGCACTCACTGGATCACACTTGAACATCGCCCCATCTGTTCTTGTCATTGCTTGTATTTGGGTGACACAGACCACTCAACGGAGTATCACAACAAGAGCGAGTCGATATAGCGGCTTGCTACGGAGCATATCGTGACAGAAGGAAATCAGTATCAAAATATCCACCGGCCTGTCTGCTGACACGTAGATCGGCGATCCAATGCTGCAAAACAGATAACAGAGTTGTCTTCCAGAGACTGGAAGAATGCCGTATACCCGAAAGTGATTGATAATCAGAAGACTATGCCAGTACTCTGCTTCCGAGCCAACTGCCGTGTCAAGGGTATGTGGACCAGCTGAGGAGAGTTCAGTGAGTGTTTTGAGGCTCTGCTGATATGTAAAGAGTGGCGAACGGACTGATTACACTGTCTTGCAGCCGTGGTGCAATATGGCTGCGACCCAGCGGATGCTGTCAAAAGGCCAAGCGGCTCTGATACGAATGTTCCGAATACGATGATATGGCAGATATGCAAGAGAACAAGACAAAACATGCAGAACCCTCGCGGTCTCAGCTTCTTGTGCGAGTTCCTCACTTGACAAATCAGGAATCCATGTCAATAAGGGTTTCACAGCAAAACAGCCAACGAAAAACATGGAAAAGGGATGCAGCTTCACTAGTCTTCATCAAGTGAAGCGAGCCTGATACCGTAATGCATGTTTGCGTAATATCGTTCCATGAATCCTCTGATACGATCTTGTAATCCATGAATGATGGACTATTCGATAAACAACTGGCTACTATATTGTCTTGGCGCTCGGCAAATATGGCCGCCACCCCCAAAATGAGGCTCAAAATCAGCCCCTCTTCAATACGATTGGAAGGTGGCCGTGGGATACCCCAAACAGCAACTCCTGAGATGCAGGCTCCCGAGGTTCCTAAACGAGACCGTCCGATAGGATGTGTCTTATCGTCGATGGGGACAACGCTCTGTCTTTGATCTGACAACTCCACCACTCCCTGGTCAAAGCACTCTTTGGAATCGCTCAATCATATCGCGCGATAGACGTGAAGTGACGCAGCAAGAAGCTTAAATGCCACGAATCAGATCGCTGCCGACACCACATTATCCATCCAGCAGTCGTGGCGTGGGTCGTGATGCTGCATGGAGAAGCAGTAACTCCAACCGTCGAGCACGAATAGGATCAGCGGAAGTAGGATCAAGTCGCCTCTTAAAATGCAAGCCGCCCAAGCAGATCAGAGGTCCAAATGGCCAACTTGGTCGTGAGGCTGAAACATGCAAGACGATATCTTTTTGGTGTACGGGATGCTAAAGTGGTCAGAAATTTGGCATTGTTCTCCAGTTGGTATACTATACTTGCAAAAGTCTCCGTACCGACTATAGAATGTGCTTTGTCCGAAAGTCGCAAATTGACCGGTTAAGAAGAGAAATATTGGACTCGGATGAATTTTGGGGATATAAAAATTCTTTCGAAATCTTTTGTGCTATTTCTGCAAAATAATTTTATTTTTTATAACGTTGAAAAAAAAAAAAAAAGGCGTGTTCTCGCCAATACGACCTAGGTACGGAGACTTTTGTAAGATGATGGTAACATGTTTTAACGTAATTCGTAGCTCCCAGTGTCTTGCTACTCCCGAGTCATTTGGGGTGTGCTCTCAGAGCAAATAGGATTCCGACATCTGACGGGACAGACATAGGGGCGGGTACCTAGATTTGTTACCATCGTGGCGTATTCCATCTTTCCGAGGGAGATGAATATTGTCTTTGCAGCAAGTGATGTTCCGGAGAATTGAGCGAGTCGGCGGGATTCGCGCTCGTAGCCAGAAGCATCATAACCATCACACCACTCGGACTGGACTGAGTACCCCACATGCAGCTCTGATGACTCTGCCGCTCTCGTCGACGAGCAGATCTGTCATGCAGACCTCCACATGAACAGATGAATGTGACCATCGGCATTGCGTGTCGAGGATGAAAGGATGTGACATTGCGGCTCTGCTGGACCGGCCATAGCGTATTCCATCGTAGAGGAGGCAGGAAGTGATGAGCATAAATGGGACCGAGAAGCCGAGGATTCAGTGGATTGAGTCACCTCAACAAGCTCATTCCACACATCCATCGCTCTACCTTCTCCACCTCTTTCAAAATGGCAGCTGTAACACTTCCCAGCATTTCATACTTCCCGTCAGAGGGACAGGCCAACTCCTTCTGGGAGACCATCCCAAGGAGCTTCCCAGACATAACTCGCGTTCCATTGGGATTCCCAGAGAAGCTCAAGTCTCCTCTGGCATGGAAAGCCAGTGATATCCAAGCGCACCTGAGCGACTATGTCATCAAGCTGAGCCCAGAAGACGTCGCTCATGTTGAGATGGCTCTTTTCTCTTTCAAGGGTACCAACAACGTCTTTATTGTGATTGCCTGACACTGACTGACTCGCAGAGATGTCGTTGGAAACTTCTGCCCTCTCGGCCCAAACATTTCAATTACCCGGAGAGCTTGCTGGTCGCTTGAAGGCTGTATCGGCTGAGTGTTACAGCGGCGTGGGCTTCAACATCATTCGTGGCCTCGACCCAGCCAAGTACTCTGCCGCTGAAAACGTCATCATATATGCCGGGATTGCAAGCCATGTCGCATCCGAACGTGGTTTCGTCGACCGCAAAAGAGAGAGCGTCATAAGTTGGTATCTTCCACACAGCCCTAGGTGAAGTGTAGACTCATGTTCCTCAGGTCATCTGCTCAATGTCTCCTCGGCCGCCACCCCGGCATACACCTTGGAGAAAGTCGTACGTATTCATTGTGGTGCAATCTTGGACCCGTCGCTGACGTCAATCAAGGCGTTCCACTCTGACAACTCGGAGATCATGGGGCTATATGTCCTTGAAAGTGCTCAAACTGGCGGCAAGTTGTCTCTGTCGAGTTCTTTCGATCTTTACAACGAGTTGGCCTTGAATCACCCTGGAGTGCTCGAGACTCTTGCCTCACCCTGGATCCTGGACACGTTAGTGGCGACTTGAACCAATTGAAGTAGGCACTCACTAACTCTTGGTACAGTTTCAAAGACTACGCAAAGTATCCACCCCTTCGCGTGCCGTTTTTGCACCGAGCCGGGACTGACAAGATCATCTTCCGGTTCTCTCGGTATCCTTTGACTGGGTTTCAAGGCTTGAAGAGAAACCCCTCTCTGCCAGCTCTCACTGAAGCCCAGGTCAAAGCCATGGATGCCGTGCAGTTCATGTCAGCTGCAAACTCAACCGAGATCCCAATGATGAAAGGTGATATCCTTTTCGTCAACGACCAGGCCATCATGCATGCAAGAGGCTCATTCAGTGATAAGGACTTCGCACAGCGCCACCTTCTCAAAATGTTTTTGCGAGATCCAGAGCGCAGCTGGTCTGTCTCCGGAGTGGCTCTAGAGCAGCGACAGAGAATCTATGGAGCCAACCAGGTCGACGGTAGTAGGGTTGAAACGTGGTGGACTGATTTCGAACAAGGCCAGGAAGGCGAAAGCCCAACCAATGGGTAAGACAAAATGGCTTCCGGTGGAGACTTTTGGAATTTTGGGAAGGAATTGTTCGCTCGCTCAAGTTCTCTTAGTTATGATGTCAATGAAGTCTCATTCTCAATTCACAAGAGGTCTATGACGTGAGAAAGTCCTTTTCGGTCAAGTTGTCCAATGGTACGACATGTTTAAAGTCGCCATGCCAGTCGGATGCCACGAGCTGAGTGACCCAGAACATGGAGTCTTGGTACACATTTCTTCGTCGCCAGTCTTTTCGTTGGTCTGTTATCTAGAGTCAGGTGCTTATTCATGACCACGCAGCTTATGATATATGGTTGACTGACCTGTCTCGTTGAAGAAGCGACGCAAGAGTCGCACGAACTTTTGTTCATCCTCGGATAATGATCGATCATCTTTGTTGCTTGCCATAGTTGAGCGGAGCTTCATGAATCCAATATAACCAAAACGAAAGGATGAGATCAAGGATCTGCAGGCGAGGTCATTCTGTTCTGACAAAGAGGGGCCATTGCGTGACTTGAGCTTCTGTAGATATGTCAGCATGTGGTCAGTCCATGATGACTGTCTTGTGGATATACCTCAATGCCATGGCGATTTGTGTAGTGATCTACATCGGCGAAGATTCGTTCAAAATTATGTAAGACGACGATCAGCGCTAGAAGAATCTCGTACCAGTCAGTGGTATTTTGTTCCTCCATTTTCCGCTCAAGTGACTGCAGGAATCTGTCGGCGTGAGGTGTCAGAAAAGCCTTGATGGCGATTTCATCAAGTTGGGTATCCATAATGGGCGTTACGGGCACGGTATCCTTCCAGGGATTGTCAGCTTCTGTCGATGGTGTAAAACCAAGCCTATCATCACCACAGATAGTCCATGTCAGCTCCGTGAAGCGAGTACCGCACCACAGCCTTAGAGCTTGTGCAAGTAGTGTGCTCTGTAGGATGTTAGATCTTGCTCAATATCAAGCTCAATGCTACCCACTGTTTTGCTGAGACGGTGTGCTTCACGGAAAGCCTCTTGTAACAAGTCGTTCTTATCTTTCAGCAAAGATAACAGGTAATTACCTGCCGAATCACTATTGAATTGCTGGTTCAGTTCATGTACTGCCGATGCAATGTCGCATATGTAGTATGGGGGCATGTTCATCTGGTGTTCTCCCTTCTTCGAGTCTTTCCACTCGTACCAAGTCTTGTCATCACCTCCAATGGCATACTGGGCGACAGAGACCTTCAGTACAAGACCGTCTATTCCTTGGGTAAGGCAGACTGTTCGACCGCTTGTGGAGAAAGTTTGTTCAAGCTTGTTCGGGATTGAGAATGAAGTCCTTGTGGAAGCTTGCTTGCGGGACATCCAATCACTGAGAAAAGTAGTATCAGTCGATCCTATGTTTGGTTAATTAGTATTAGAGAAGAATCCATGAATGAACAATAAATGTAAGAACCTTTGCGATGAAGGTACAAGTCTTGCAAGTTGACTCGAATGCATGGTCCATTTCCGAAGTCGAATTCCCCGGAGGCATACTTTCGCAGACAGCGACCGCATGGCATAAGACCACTCGAACCGCGATCACACTTTTTACTATTAGTCAAATAGTCGTTGATGATGACATGAGCAGCCTTACGCGTTGTTTGAATTTATTGCACCTGGGACAAGCTTTCACTTGACGGGTTGTCCTGGTGAGTGCACTTTCTCTGGCGTCCAAGCATCGTCTGACGCTTTCGTTTGCACCAAAGGTAAGGTAACGGCCCTGAACATTTCCCCTCGCATCTCTTGCGACACGCTCTCGTGGCTTCTACCACATGTCAGTTGATGCAGGCCGAAAGGGTGACTGGGCTATTGGTACTACCTTATCGTTCAAAGCATTACGTCGCCGGCCTCGCTGACTGGACGGCATGCGTGCCCGGGAAGTTTGCCGTATGGACTCATACGGATCGTACTGATCTATCTGCAAGAGTATCTCAGAAGCAGACCGACCATTGTCGAGCGGAGAAGCGCATGTGGCTTGTTGACGAGATGGGGTCCCGATTGTCGTATTTGGAATCGGAAACGGGGGGTCGGCCAGAGTGGAAGAGCTCGAGGGCGATGAGTAGGAATGCTCAGAAGCCGATGATCTGATGCCTAGAGAGGAACTGGATGTAGGTAGTTCCAAAGAGAAGGCTACGCCATGCGGCTGCTGCTGTGCCTCCTGGTCGGCAACAAGATCTCGGTGGTTACTATTCAGGAATGACGACTCCGGTGTGGACAGCTGATTAAAAGTCTCGTCTGACCATCCTGGCAAGGCTTCGTCATGAGAACCGAAGCCTTGTGATCCAGAGAAGACAAAAATCATGCCAAAATCACCCCAATCTGTGCCATCGTACAAGTTCTCTTCATCCATTGTGCTTTAGACACGACTGCACACGCAGCCCAAAACTCAGACCCCAAACTGCCGTGGTGTTGCAGTCAAAGTTGAACTAATCCAGACATGAGCACCTGAGATGGGGAATATCGTCAAGACTTTGTACGAGACGCGCAGATGAGCTGCAGCTCATATGTGGTGGAGAGCTCCGTCGGTCGGCGATTGGTATTGTATGGGCACCGGCAAGACTTGCAGTAAGTGGATTGGGCCTTCCCCGCGCCAAAAGACACCACACAATCGATTGGCATGCGCATTTGGATGCACCCGCAAGACTTCACATAGTAGCCGGGCGTCTCGACAGCGCCCCGTTAAGCAGCAAGGGGTTGCAACGGAAAGCACAGCCAGCGACCACGACGACCTGCAGCTTGCTGACCGCAGAAGCTGACAGCGTTGTTTCCCCCACAGACACCATTCCTCAACAAGAAATCGGGAACGGAAACAGCAATCGGCGAGCATCTCGTGATGCCATCAAGGTTGCGGCCACGCAGGAGATTCGTTCTGGTTAATATCAACATGCCGTGGCTTTGTTCATGGTGATGCTCACGGATACAAAAAAAGGGGGCTGCGCAACAAAATACCCATCCAAGCGTCGCTGCCCAACCAAGATTTTACACTTCCTTTTCGAGGCACTTTGCTTAGTTATTAGTCAAGAATGCGGACCATGTCTGGCAACAACGGTGCCGCCAGCAGCATTACAGTGAACCTCGCAACAATAGACGATTTGGATGACTTAACGAGAGTCGCCCAAGCTGGCTTTCCGGATGATCCCGAGTTTGACTATCGTTTCCCTTATCGAAGGCAGTTCCCTGATGACAACTGGGATTGGACGAGGCAGGAATACAAAGAGTACCTGAAGCAGCCCGACAAATATGCTGTTCTTCTCGCCACCCTTTCTCCCAGTGAGGAGGAGGAGGACCAGCAGGAGCATGAGCTGGAGCGGGGCCGGCCGATTCCCGTAGCGCTCGCCGTGTGGGACGTAGCAGTCAACACGGCGTCGTTGGGCGGCGGTCTGTCTTCCTTTCCTGTCCCTTGCGGTCCGCTGTTGGTAGTCTACCACTGACCTGTATACGTCGGGTAGATGTCGGTATTGATCGGCGCCGTGACGCCAACCCAGAGCATATGACGGAATTTTCCAATACACTTAGTACCGCTTTTGACACTCATTTTGCCAAGTATGCTGGGGATCAAGTACATCTGTGGCTGCTAACGACTCATCCCGACTATCGCCGCCGGGGTGCCGCGAAGGCGCTATGCTGTTGGGGAATGCAACTCGCACAGAGCCGAAATCACCCTGTCACTGTTCTGGCGAGTCCCATGGGAAGACAGCTGTACACTAACATTGGCTTTCGAACCGTTGGGGCTGTGGTCGTCCAAGTTCCAGGCGAAGAACAGAGACTTGAGATCTTCTGCCTGGAAAAGAAGCCGCAACTTCAGGTGGCCGCCGGTCGCGGGGTATGCATGATACTATAAAGTCCCAGTCCGCGCGCAGCCAATGCAGTCATGTGCAGTGGCAGTGCACATTCAGAGCCGCACGCCGACAACGCTCGCCCAGCAGACACTCCATCAGACGCACAAAACGGATGGGAAAGCAGCGCGGCTGACCATACGACGATCATATAGCCGCAGGAGTATAAACATTCATGACGCTCGTTCACATGTCTGACTTGAAAGCTTACGGACCAATCGTTCTGCAAGGCGGCTGAAGCTATACTCTAGGAGCGACCGATTTCCGCATCGAGAAATAGGCTTGGCGGCTGAACATTGGAATTAGTCATGTACCTATATTCCAGTCGCATCTCTTGCTGACAGTCGAATTGGGATATCGGCATTCATCAAATACTTGAAACAATGGCAGAGGCAGATTTACAAAGTTGCATACCTGAAGGACATGGAATTATATAATTGTAGGCTGCTCCTTCTATTCAACTATATCTTACACTGCTTGATTGAATCCGATCGTACCGACTAATAAAAATTTCACTACTTGACTGAATCATCTCTACCTGCCTGTTTCTTTTTCCCCAACCAAATCAACCAAACAAACCATCAAATTCCAATTCTAGTCAATCCCATACAATGAGATCATTTAGTACTTTATCACAGGGCAGCAGCCGCTCCAATGATTCCGACGCAACTACCTGGTCGGCCATGGGACTTTCGACCCACGCTGACGAACTCGCATATGCACACATGGGCGCCTGGATTTCTGGCTGCAGCTTGACGGTGATGGCCGTCGCCAATGGACCTGAACAACCACACCCGGCCACTGGAACTGGAACTGGACAAGGACAAGGACAAGGACGCCCAAACAAGGCCCAAATGCCGGAAAATCCAATGCCCCTTGGTCGCTATTTACTTGATTACGAGACTGTACCAATCAACGAAAAGCTCGTCGCACAATCTAGCTCTTGGATTTGGGTACACCCTACCTAAGGACCCTTCTCGGAATGGATGACCGGACTCTGGACAGGACTGGACGGTATGGGACAGGGCGAACAGCACGGGAAACAATTAATCCATGCAGACATCGACTACCAAGCAAGTCCGTCGCCGGCGGTGCGAGAGAGACATGGCCGCCCGTGCCCACTCATTCGGCCCACCCCTCCGTGCAGTGGACAGCTTCGGGGAGCATGAGAGACCCACAGAGTACCGCTCCGGCCCGGCTCGCGAATGCCATATTTTCTCTTGAAAGCCCTTGAGTTCCCCCGATGCGGCAGCGCAGGAGCGTTGCCTATCCAGAAGCCGGGGTCAGATGAAGTGGAGTTCCACAAGCCAATGGTCTGCGAGGGGTGCTCCGTTATCACTGGAGAAGCGGATCACAGTGCTGTATGGACACCGCCAGCCACCTAGAGAACAGAGTGGGTGCGAAACAAACGACCTGCAGCTTTGGATATGCTGTAAATTTTCAGATGTCAATCCGGACGTGTGGCATATCTGTGCTCATACTGGAATCAACCGTCATCGCGTTCCTGCTGGCATTACCTCAACATCAGAACGCAGACTCGGTATATCTGTTGTTGCAGGAGTATTCTTCGCTTCACAGTTGAGCGGGGGAACCGTCAGCAAGCCCGCCCCGTACCATGATGCACTGCGCCACGGCAGTGCAGCATGGTTTGCTTCCATGAACTAGCACATACTCCAAGCAGCTGAACTGCACTGTCCCGATTTTTTCAGCGCTTTCTCATCTTGTTCACCACACTTCCTTCCGGAGTCGTCTTTCTGCCTGGATATGGATGCGCTTACCGCTCTGTCAGTGGCCAGTAGCGTCATCGCATTCGTGGACTTTGGAAGCAAAATATTGTCCCACACGGAGCAGATCTACAAATCGCATCGTGGTATTCTTTCAACCGTGGTGGATGTGGAAACCATTACAAAGGATATCGATCAATTGACCGAGGGTCTGAGGAGAAATCTTCCCGAGTTTCGCCCGCTTTCACATCTCGAGCAAGGAAGTCGCACTGAAGATGACGAGGCACTGGATAGACTGTGCAAGCGGTGCCACGAGATTGCTACGGTAATGACGAAACGCATAAGAGCATTACAACCGAGCCGAAAAGAACGATCGTCAGAAACCTCGCAGCAGGAGCAAGGGATTAGTCCAGCAACATCTGGTCCCAGGGTAGTATCAGCCGAACAGCCGCTGCAATTGGGCGGCGATGGTTCAGTGGCCGATGAAGTCAACTCAAAAAGACAATTTTCGAAATGGAAAAGTTTTAAGAAGGCTCTCGCCACATCGTGGAGCAAGAGTGAAATGGAGGAAATGGCAGCGACGCTGAAAGACTTCCGCGGGGAGATTGAGTTTCGGATCCTTATATCAATTCGGTATGTTGTTACGGCTTCATACAAAACGCAGATGCATGTCTAACCCAAAGATAGTCGGACACTAAACGAGACAACAACGCAAACTTCTCAGACTGCTCACCAGATTTCAAGGTCTACCCAAATCATCCTGGACAGTTTCTTGAACGCAAGAGATGAGCTTGCAGACCTACTGCGCGTTCAGGCGAAAAGAATCATTGAGATCCAGGAAATACAAGCCAATAGGGAGATCCACGACATCCAACGCCAGAATGATGTCCTGAGAGGCGAGATAGAGGCAGGAAGTTTTCATGTGTTGAAGAGTTCCGGCGTTTCAAAGGACTTCGAACCCGCTTCTTTTGCTCAGGAGGCACAGCTCGAGGGAGAATTGCGCTCTCTGGTGGCGGAGAACGAGATCCTCGGAGCTTTGTCATACGCAACTCTGGATGACCGCCGCGAAAGCATCGATCTCCCACATATTGAGACTTTCGAATGGATCTACGAAGAGCCTGACAGCACCGATAGGAGATGGAGCAATTTCGTGGAATGGATTCGCACCGGTAGCGGAATCTATTGGATGAATGGGAAGGTGGGATCTGGCAAATCCACCCTCATGAGGTATATCTTTGAACACGAGAAGACGACACGAAACGCACAAATCTGGGCCGGGAAGATGCCGGCCAAAGTCTGCGGATTCTTCTTCTGGCGAAGCGGAAACGAGGAGCAGAGATCCCAGCGCGGCCTGTTGAGATCGCTGCTCTACACGATGCTCCAAGGTCACCGAGATCTGATACCGGAGGTGTTTCCCGAAGCTTGGAGCGTCGTATCTTCCAGGACAACAGGAATTGTATGCAAGCGACTTCCACCCGATTCGCCGCTGCTACCGGCTCCGCTAAAGCCATTGACCATGGCGGAACTTAAGAAAGCCTTTCGAAAATTGCTGTGCGCTCTCGAGGATCGAGTCAAGACGTTTCTGGTGATAGACGGTCTGGACGAGTATGAGGGCGACTACTTGGACATTGTTGAGCTTTTCCACGAATGTGCCAAGTCTCCTGCGATCAAGCTGTGTCTTTCCAGTCGGCCATTACTTGTCTTTGAACAAGCATTTGCCGAGTTACCCGGTATGCGACTACAGGACCTGACGAGAGGCGACATCACGCGGTATGTGACATCGAGACTTTGCAGCCACAATTACATGGTCCGGCTCTCGGTAACACATCCGGCGGAAACCTCGAATCTGATCGATGAGATTGTCAACAAATCAAGCGGTGTCTTTTTATGGGTCAAGCTCGTAGTCAGATCGTTACTACGAGGCCTGTGCGATCAGAATCGTATTTCCGACTTGCGCGCCAGAGTTGAAGAATTGCCCGAAGACATGGAGGCATTGTACAATCATATGCTGAACAATACTGACCGTATATACTATAAGCAAGCATCGCGAATTTTCCAAATCTTCCGCGCTGCTCAGCAGACATCGCCAAGTAGGCTCACTCTACTTCACTTATCTTGGGCAGACGAGGAAAATCAGGACTGGGCGGAGAAATCCCCCATACAACCCTTGCAGCAAGAAGAGATATCCTTCAGGTGCGAGATGATGGATGCCCGATTGAAAAGTGTTTGCGCTGGGCTGCTGGAGTCGAATACAAGCCGGTCCTCCAGCCGTGACCCAGACTCGAAAGTCATGTTCTTGCACAGAACTGTGTCAGACTGGATTACACAGAATGATGTGTGGAACGGCATCCTCGCACGTACTGCAGGCGACGTTTTCAGCCCAAACCTCGAAATGCTGAAATCAAGACTTTTGTGCCTCAAAAGTCTGGACATAGCGCCCAGAGAGCCCTTGGATATGAGCATAGTCTCCGATGCCCTGACTTATGCTGTTCTGGCAGAGAAAGATTTGAATCGTGCGTTTCCCAAGTTGATAGATCAGATCGACAATTCAGCATCTGTTCAATGGCGAAAGCATGATGCCAACATGATTCAAAACCATGGCGCATTGTTGTTTCCAGGTATTACTCACCCTCCCATGATAATAGATCGAATAACTAATTATTACTCAAAGACATCGTCGAGAAGAGGAATGAAGTACTCCAAACACCAAACCGTCTGTCCAATAGTCGGGTCGCCAAAGCAAGGCTCATCATTGACGACTCATCAGATTCAGACTCGGATGAGGATACTTTCGTGGACGCCTACTCATCCATGGGACGATTTGAAACTCCATCACGACCTGCCGCGCTACTTTCCAAGCCATGCATATTGAAACACTGGTCGAGCGGCGTGGAAATTGAGGGCGTCAAGGCCTCCGGAGAGGAAACGACCTTTTTCAAGCTCACGAAGATGATCGGTCTATGCCATTATGTCAGAGAAAAACAAGACACTGGTATTATTGGCGACCAAGACGTCAATTATCACTTGCTAATGCACGGATTATCCTTATCCTTTGGAAAACGGAGCGCTGCGCTGAGCCCACCCGATCCAGATCTTGTTTATCGAATCTTGGAGGGAGGAATCGATCCGAACTTTTCGTACACGGGTATGACGCCTTGGGAAATAGTTCTGCACAATGTGGTGTCAATTTTCATATCGCCGAGCGACAATCCAGACTGGCCAGTCGCAGCCAACCAGTGGGCGCGCATCTTTCGCCTCTTCCTCGAGCATGGTGCCGATCCCAACAAACTGACTGCGCGGCACCCAAAGTTGCCTGGTCAGCCGAGAGTGACACCTCTGAGAGTGGTAGAGAGATACATTCCACCTGCACTTGGATATCAGAAGACGGAGCTGGAACTCCTACTGAGAAGCAAAGGGGCACGTACGGATATCGAGCCCAAGCATGTACCCTTGATTGAGACTCCTGCTCCTGTCAAGAATGAAGTTCAACACTCGGTGACTGTAGTAGAGAAGAGTACTATCGCCGGATGGGTCAAGTACTTACTCAGGATATGAATGAATAGATTCCAACCGCGCGACGGTGCCAGCGGGTCCGAGAACATGTGACGCCGCAAGCTACAGTATTACAACTCTCATACGAATCTCTTAATATAATGTCCGAAACCTCATAATCAAAGGGCTCGGCGCCTGCAACGAGGCCTAGCTCACTCGGACTTGACTAGGTACCTAGGAGCGGCACACGCCCATGAAGCCATTCCGCCCAACGCATAGATTGGTACCCAGACCTCTTCCGACTGGATGTATAGGACCACTATTGCCCTGCAGTGTTCCTTTGGCTGATACGGAAACTTGCTTGATGCCTTGTGGGTAAGCGCCGATCTTTCGAGTTTGTGGTAAGTATCTCCAACTCGGCCAAGTGACACAAGGTCTAAGAACTATATGAAGGTACAGGATATCAAGTCGTCTCCATTGAATATTGATTATCTGATAGCGGTTGCTGGTAAAACTGGCATCTTCGTTTATTCGGCTCTAATGTTGAAAGTATGTCCTCGCTGTATAGAGATACCATTTTATCAACGTTTACGGAACTGACAGTATATCATCGAATCAATCACAAATCACTTTCTCGGAAGCTGCTCGAGCTACTTACCCCGCGCTTTTTATTTGTGCAACTCGCGACTTGCCAGTGGAAGCCATATATCCATGTGGAGCGTGCTGCAGTCAGCAATGGACTTGGCAGCACCAAGCGAATACGCAATACGCCTGGGAGAAATCCCGAGTGGTGATAATCGGAAGCGGAGGTACTGAAAATGGAGATATGATCGGATCTGGTCTGTCTGCGTACCTTGACCGATTCCCTTTGGAAGTAGTTCAACGCGTGTCGTGTTGTGACGCTCAGGTAGTACATAATGGCTCCCCGCGTCCTGAACTCTCGACGCCCACCCCTTGCTATGTCGAGATCTGCAACAGCGAGCTTTCAATGCTGAATTCATCTCGAACATTTTTGAGCCTTTACTATAAGACCTAGACTTATCAATATGGCCGATGAGTTTGACTACATCGTCGTTGGGTAAGACGATCGCAAATTGACTTGGAATGCTGTACTGACAGACTAAAGGGGTGGAACAAGCGGTTCTGCCGTGTCCGCGCGTCTATCGGAGGACCCGAGCCTCAAGGTCTTGTTGCTTGAGGCGGGCGCTGATAGCACAGAGGTCGACAATGTACACATGGTCGGAGCGTGAGTACCACTCGAAATCATCTGCATGGTCGAAAGCAGCTTACATGGCGTAGATGGGCCCTGAATCATACGGGCGAGACGGACTGGAACTTTGTCACACCGCCGCAGCCCGGCCTCAACGGCCGTCAATGTGTTCTGCCCCGAGCCAAACTCCTCGGCGGCTGCAGCTGCGTCAACGCATCCCTTTCTGTGCGGGGAGTCAAGCAGGACTACGATGATTGGGGCTTCCCAGAGTGGAGTGGCGATGAGATGTTTCGCGCCATGAAGAAGGTATGATCGCCATAAACTATGCCATTTCAGCGCCCTCTGATCACAATATTTCTAGGCGGAGAGCTTTCATCCTCAAGAGTGGTTCCCCGAAAATAAGGATGCCCACGGCTATGACGGCCTCGTGCACATTGAACCAGCGCCATGCGGTCCCCTCGGCGATCTGTTCCTGGAAAACTTTCAATCCAAAGGCCTGCCTTACATCCCGGATCTGTTCAGCACGGGCGAAGCCGCCAATGGCTGTGGTCATGCTATGAGGACTACCTGGCAGGGCTCTCGTAGCACGGCTGCTGATTACATCACCAAGGACAAGAAGAGGCCCAACGTCGAGATCAGATGCCACATGACTGCCGACAAAGTCATATTAGACAGAAGCCCGGACGGCACTCTCCAGGCCAAAGGTATAGAGTATGTTGACGAACGAGGAAACAAACACAAGGCCTTTGCTCGCAAAGAAGTCATCGTGTCCTGCGGGTCCTACGGCAGCCCGGCCGTCTTGCTCCGCTCCGGCATCGGGCCCAAGGCCGAACTAGACGCCTTTGGTGTGCCATGCGAGCTTGATCTTCCGGGCGTGGGCAAGAATCTTTCGGACCATCAGCTCATATTCTTCCACTACGAAGTCAACCAAGACGATTTGACCGAGGATGCGAAAATCTACCACGACCCGGATGCCTTTGGGAAGGGTGTCAAGGAGTGGAAGGAGCAGAAATCCGGGTGCCTCGCTACGTTCCCCTTTGGCCCGTTCGCATACGCCCGCCTCGACGAACGTTTGACCCGAGAGAATGCAGAGTGGCGAGGCTTTGCGCGCAAGCCTGGCCGAGACCCAATGGAACTCACTGAGAGACAGCCGAATGTAGAGCTCACACACACCATTGCCTATGGCGGACCTCCAGAGTAGGTATTCTAATCTCAGTCGATTTCCATTTTACGTTTTTCTAGGTACTGATATGAATATCTAGGCACACCGACTTCCCCAAAGAGGGCCAATACGCATTCGCCATGGTCTGCCTGCTCATGGGCATGCAGTCCCGCGGAGCGGTGACGCTCAAGAGCGCCGACCCGCGCGAGAACCCGACCGTCGACCACAGATACTTCTCGGACCGGCGCGACCTGCTCATGATGTCCGAGGGCGTCCGCTTCGCCAACGAGCTCGTCACCACGGGCGCCGGGACCAAGGACAAGATCAAGGGCTCCTGGCCGCCGGGCCGCGACCACCACACGTTCCAGACCAACGAGGACTGGCAGCCGTTTGTGGAAAAGTACACGTCGACCTCGTACCATCCGGTCGGCACCTGCAAGCTGGGCCAGCGCGACGATCCGATGGCGGTCGTGGACCAGGGGCTGAGTGTCTATGGTGTCGAGGGCTTGAGGGTCGTGGACTGTAGTATCATGCCCGTCGCACACAGTGGCAACACGCAGATGCCGGCCTACGGTATTGGAGAGATTGCGGCCGAGTTGATTCACAGGGATGCCCATAAGTAGTGAGCAGAAGTTGTCAAAATATAGGGCGGAATGATCGTCTGAATTGTGTTGTTCTATTTTTGATTCTTTTATTATATATTTTTATGCTTTTGCATTACTTTTGACGGGGCAAAAAAGCTTAATTTGCTGCGAAAGATACTCTGAGCTCTCCAAGAACTTGCTTATGCCTGACCCAACTTTTCCAGCTCCTTGATGGTGGCATCCCTCTCTTCCGTGTACTCGTCGTAGTGTTCCTCCCCCATGACCGACTTGTACGTCCACCAGTGATCCTCGGGCGGGTCTTCTCCAAGACAAAACTCCTCAAAGCTCATGTTGGCAATGTCGAGGTTGCACCACATGCTGTGGACCTCCTGCCACGGGACTCGAACCTTGTTGTAGTCGTCCAGGTACAGGGTATCTTCCGACTCCCAGTCGATTGCCCGCTGGACCACGACGAGCGTCTCGTCTCGCACGCCCTGGTCGTCGAGCACCATGAACAGCGATGTGCGGCCGCTCTTGTTGTCCTTGAGGCGCATGATCTTCTCGACCTCCTCCATGGACAGCCCCTCCCACTGATTCTCCAAGGCGCCGGCGGGGAGCGGGGGGACGTCCTCCTCGAGATCTTTTGCCGTAGCTTCGTCCCGGGTCCGGAGGATCCTCTGTCTGTCCCATTCGTCTTCCTCGCCGAACTCCCAGTCTCTGACGTGGAGCAGAAGTCGATTGAGGATCTTGGTGTCCACGCCCTTGGCGGTGACGATGATCTTGCCGGACATGATTGCAGTATTATGTGATTGAATAAACGTGAGATTTGCAGTATGATTGAATTGAATAGCTGTGAGATGTTTCCTACCTAGGATTTCATCAAAAAGGAGAGGTTTTTTTTGTTTTTAAAATAGTACGATCATATTAGTGTCCCCTGTCAGCACTAGGCTCAGGTACCAGGCAGCTCAGGCAGCTGGCGCGCTAATCCAGTATTTTTAGGCAGACAGGCGGAAACCCACAATTTCACAGCGTTATACTCTGACGTCAAATGCTGGCGGAAAAGCCCTGCTCTGTCTTGCGGCAGAGATAAATTATGCGAAACTTACCTATGGTTGCAATAACTCCTGCAGGCAACGGCATGTGTTGTCGGGGTAAATACTGACACTGTTCCTTGAAGATCGTGGATAATGTTGAAGTTTGCAAGGTCGTTGGCGACTAACGAATAAAGCTGCACGCAAGAGTGCAATGGGCACTGAGGCTCAAAGATCCGGTCGCTTTTGAGGTGACTCTAAGTTTGGAATGGATGCCGTAGCCTGACCAATTCTTCGAGATGAAATTTTGCCTTCCTTTTCTGTTTGTGTTGCTTTCCTCCCATCTTATTACTCAATGGTTTCCCCTCCGAACACGGCGCTATGGAATGATCCGTGGGACTCTTGGACTTTTGGAGAACGTATATTGAAGCCGTTCGCCTTGTAAAATGCGGATTGTGACAGAGCGAAGATGACGCGTCCCTCGCTTGCTTGACCTGGTCGGGCGCTTCGACGCTTTCGATGAGTCCTGCTCTCCCTCACTCAAGTTCCCAGTCGAGYCCCATTGGCCCTTCGTCCCGTRATAAWKGTCTTGGCAGTGTAAAATGCGGATTGTGACAGAGCGAAGATGACGCGTCCCTCGCTTGCTTGABCTGGTCGGGCGCTTCGACGCTTTCGATGAGTCCTGCTCTCCCTCACTCAAGTTTCCAGTCGAGTCCCATGGGCCCTTCGTCCCGTGATAATTGTCTTGGCAGGGTGCCCTCGGATTTAGAATCACCCACGAAAACTCACATCATGGGATGTTGGCGGATTGCGTCGATGAGTCGGTCTCATATGAGCAATTTCTCGAATGCGCAAGCTTGGTTCGGCAGTATCTGATATAAAGGTGCCAAAGACTTCAAACAATACATTGGAACTTTGGTGTCATGGCAAAGAATGTCGTTCAATTATAGCAACGGGACGAGTTAACTACGAACCGAGCCGAGTATCTCCGGACCGAGCTATCTGCGCGCCGACTCATCTGAGGACGGGAGAGCCGCTCGAGCAGGCCGCTGGGCGTGCGGGGAATGCCTGCGTCTGCTCCAGATCCCCGGATCAAATGCAACTTTACCATCATCTTAGCGGGACACCCGGGATCGGAATTCCCTATGCTGCAATCATCCCGGGCCTGAATTCGTAATCAACTGCCGCAATTCACTGTACTTGAAACAAGCTCACGACAAGGGAATGCTTAAAAGACGCCGAGAACAGGGCTTCACATATTACTTCGCCAATAACAATCACTTAATTTGCAATGCGTCTGCAAGAGCAGCAGGGATAAAATCTGATAATTCGACCTGACATTTTCAGATGAACCCATGCATGATCAGAGCCTGTCACATCGTTTTTATTCACGACTTCACTTCATGATTTTCATGTAGAGTTGAGACTACAGGATCGTACGGAGTCAGCCGCCAGTGACAGTACATCGCCAAAGTAGTTCACCAGGTTCTAGTACACCAAATGACAGGAGAGGAACAAATACTTGATTGAAACTGCCTCGGCCCAGCACCATGTGAAATTTCTGACTTCATACATTCTTGAGTCAACATCCGAAGATTCTCATTCACATGCCACTTAGACGACCAGGTCAACGAGGAGCGTGGAGCCTCTTTTCTCTTTTGTTTCGTTCAATTATCTGACCTAGTAGTGACACTCCAATGTGGTATGCGCCAAGAGACCACTTATACGTAGCCGATAGACAATCACTTGATGTCTGAACCGTACTGGGCCGGTTCAGCAATTTGAACATACGACTCCCAGTACTACCAGGATTCGTGAGTAAAAGATGGACTACTACGTCCTGCCACTCCCTGCCACGATAGAGTGAGAGCAAACATCTCGCAAGTCATTCCATTAAATCTGCGTTGAGTTCGGGTTCTGTTTCTAAGATGCTCGGTCATTTCTTGAGAACCCAAATGATGCGATGGTGTATTCAATGAGTCTCATGGCTGTTGTACAGGCCAGTGGTCGCGTCGAGAGTGCCAAGACATCTGCAAAGATGTGGGCCAGGTCGGTGACAAAAGGACGCGTAAACCATCTCCAAGATCATCTCTAGAAGCAGATCGGTACCGGAATCGTATGCATGCAAATAAATCAGGAATCTGGCACAGACCTCGCAGCTCCGCCTCCAGAAATTTCCAGTCTTTGCATTCATACTCTCCTCTGTAGACCTCAACCCCGACATCCGCCTGCCAATTCAGGGTACTGCCGGACTCCAGCATTCCGGAAACTGGTCACTACTGGGCCGTGATCAAGTCGTACGAGTCCTTTCTCGGTTTGCATTCGTCACATCGAGCAGAACTCAGTGGCTCTCTAGGAGCTGTTGTCCAAGCGAGCACCTGGATTGCGTCGCCCCTTGACCAACCCAGTCAAACTGATCTCTAGTGGTGCGCTACTCTTGTCGAGTAACACAACAGCTCTTGAGTGTATATCTCCACACTATCAATTGCTTGCTGAGGTGGTTGATCCATAAGCTTCTCAGGCGGCTCATTTGCCATCGTATCCCGTCGAGGTGGTGTAGAGTAGGATTATATGCTTTGGAGACTTGACATTTCGAACCAAGAACAATATTTCATAAAAATAAGACGAATATGAGAGGACGCTGAAAACAAAGACATACTTTTGTGTCGCATTTGACATAATATCGGGTACCCAGGCCAAGTCCAATCACGGCAAAAGACGCATGATGCACCATCCTGGGCGTCTCATTAAGCTCATATGTAACCATATTTGGGAGATCGCTGTCGATGTGACTGCATGAACATATCCACAGACAGGCCCATACCACCAATTAAAAGCAATGCATTACGCATATTGCAACCGTCTGTCAGTCGTCTATATAGACTCCAAGGGCTCGTTTGTATACAAGTTCGAGCCGACACGTAAGCTCCATAATGAAATAGTGAATACAATCCTTTCGTTGATGACGAGTCACGCAGATTGAGAGCGGAGTTTACGTCGAGTTAAGCTTGAGCCTGTTGGCCTTCCGAGATTCCTAAACAGGCGACACCAACTGTCTGTCTATATATACGAAGAAGATGGCGGTCGTAATACCTATCACGCCATCAGCAGATAGCTCTTCAGTACTCTCAATTTTCATTCAACAGTCATAGAACTATTCATCATGCGCTTCCAAGTCTTGCTCCTCGCTGTTGCCTCGGGCGTGGCCCTGGCCCACACCGGCCAAGAACTTGAGGAAGAGCTCGCCAAGCGACAGGAGTTCCTCCTCGAGACGCGTGGTAACATTGCTCACTGCGCCTCCAAGGTCAAGGCTCGCGGCATCGAAGATCGCGCCATCGCTCGCCGCGCCGCAACGGTTCAAGCGCTGCAGCAGAAGCGTGGCATCGTCTCCCGCCGCGACCTCGGTACCGTCTTGGCTACCGACCACAACGCCACAGACTCGGGCTACGATCTCACCACGCCTACGACCACTCTCTTCGCATCGAACTCGTCTTGCGTCTTGACTCCCGAGGGAGAGAGCGGACCTTACTGTATGTTCTAACCAGTGGCTCGAAACGAGAACCCCTGTCACTAATGATATTACCCCAAGATGTTGCCGGCGAGTACGTCCGCTCGGACCTGACCGAAGACGAGGCTGGCATCCCCGTGCACTACGACTTCCAGTTCCTCGACTACACCACCTGCGAGCCGATCGAGGGCGCCTACTACGAGATCTTCAACGCCAACAGCACGGGCGTCTACTCGGGCACCAGCAACGGCGGCAACGGCCAGTCCCAGATCGGCCTGACCTGGCTGCGCGGTGTCCAGCCCACGGACGCCGACGGCGTCGCCCAGTTCGACACCGTCTTCCCTGTAAGTCAACGCCCCTAAATTTTCGTCAGTAGAGTGACTAATACTGACCCCGTCGCTTTTCGTCGCAGGGCCACTACGCCGGCCGCGCCACGCACGTCCACACGATCCTGCACCTGGGCGTGGAGCCGCGCGACAACGGCACCTTCTACGACCTGACGGCGCAGCACGTCGGCCAGGTCTTCTGGGACCAGTCGGTGCGGGACGCGGTGGAGCTGCTGTCGCCGTACAGCACCAACACCAACCCCGTCACGGCCAACGCCGACGACCGCGTCTTCGCCGTCGAGGTCGGCAACGACAACGACCCCGTCTTCAACTACGTCCAGCTCGGCGACGCCCTCGAGGACGGATTTCTGGCCTGGCTGACCATCGGCGTCGATCTGTCGAGGACTCCGACTACGATTCACCCTGCTGCGACGCTTGGATAGGAAGGGGTCAGTCGTTCGGGCAGCGTGAAGAGTTTGGATTGCTTGGGGTCGGATTTCGTTAGGCAATGTAAGGATGAAGGCCTCGTGGCGACTGCAGTGTTTCATTGAGAATGTTTATTTGTTTTCGCCCGGTGCTTCAGCGACTACCCGTGGGTATTTTCGCTGTGTGCTACAGACCTTATCGCATGGCCAGTGGAGAATGGTTTCAGATGAGTCTAATCTAAGCCGTTTAATCATGTACTTCCTCCAAAATTCATAACTACTTTTCATCTACTGTATTCGTGTTCAAGATTGCGTGTAATGCAAGTGGACAATCATAATAAAGTATCATAACCATAGTCAAGGTCATATGTCACGACTTGGGACACTTTGCGACTCTAAAACAAGCATCTGCTCTTGAATACCGATAAATCCAACACAATCATGAGCCTGGTAATCCAGGAAAGTGGTGTCAAGATACTTTTTCTTTCTTCTTTTCTTCTTTGCGTGACCTTTATCTAACTCTTATTTTGTGGTCATGTATGAATGTTATCGGAAGCTCGCTCAAGGACATACTTTTCCCGCTAAAATTGCAGTGAAGCCTGTGTGGAAATTTCGTGCACCCTCCGCCTGGGTTAAAATTGCAGTGAAATTTCATCAAATTCCGGACCTGTTTGCATTAGGCAACTGGCCTTCCTGACTCAGCCATCTGCAGTATGCACGCACCGGGCACCCACGTGGCTTTTTACAGCTCATGAGACAGGATTATTAATTCTGATCTTACTCAGCTGCCCCTGATTATCTCTTGTTTCTTGTTGAATCATGTCGCTTTCTTCCGAGTATTCCCCGCGGCAGTGATTTCAAAACTTTCTGTCCCTGCCATCTAATACTGCTCTCTTATCCTCGTTATACATTCTCGTTACGTCTTATATAAGATCGCCTATAATTTGCTACGCTCTTCGCTTGGCGCAGCTTGCAATCTATAACCTATTACCTTGATATCTTTATATGGAACTTGAGCTGTGCGTATATCATAAACATAAGGTTGTATGACTTGACTTGTGTATCGCCCAACAACCATCTTTGAACGGCGGGACATGTCCCGATTAATCATACTTAGCCCATGATCACCCAATCTACAGCCGACTTTGGTTATTTCCAACTCCAATCACTTCCGAACCAGAGGGGCATTTTGTGCATATACGCATCCCAACATCACTAAGGATGGCCATCGATACCCTGAGTGTCATTATATTGATCGAACAGTGCTCAGACGGATCATGGAATGTGCCGATGTACGGCACCTGATCTTTGTTTATTATTTTGTGGCCAGGATCGTCAAGATGTCGGCAAATCTACGTGCAAGGCCCCAGTGCCCCAGCGTCCGGAGCATGTCGGCCAGCGCGAACATGGTCATCTTCAACAACGAGCCGTCAATAACGGTCGCGTGAAGCTCTGCGAGGCCCAGCTCCGGGGCGCCGTCTGCATCCTGGTGCGAGGATCCGGACGTTGTGCCACGGTCTGCATTGTCGTACGTTCCGGCGCGGATATGGCAAGAGACGACAAGACCGGCCCAGAACAGGGCGCGCGGTACGTGCAGGGCTGGCTCGCAGCCAGCTCTAGTATGATCCATTCGTCTGTGTATCAATAGAGCGTGCTTGATGCACACTCGAGACTCTTCTGATGAGGTCCACTTGTCCAAAGCGGCTTCTTCGGCCTGAGTCAGACAGCGGCCGTCACGGCCGACAGATTTCTCCAAGAGATCGAGGTCAGCCAGTACCGTCATTTGGGTTGCATGCCATAGGATAGGCAATTGGAGCTGTCCGTAGTGGAGACTTTTATCCCCAGCCAGAAACTTGTGATAAAAGCTTGTTAGTGATTTCGAAACAGTGTGTAACGCTGGCACATTTAGTGTGGTTTTGGCCCGCTCAGATAACACCATTATCCCCATGGCTTGGAGCACGACATTGGCAGTAAAAGAGCTGTCGATGGGTATGTTTTCCAGCTCAGAGCATGTGGATAGTAAACTGTCCGATCCGGTCGAGACTACAGATCCATCATCCCGAAGTTGCATGGTTGATCGCATCTTGACCTTCCATTCGCGCGCGTTGCGCGCCATGAAGGCTGGTTCAGAAGCGCTTGGTGGAAACCTATAGGATTCAAAAGGTTGGAAGGGGCTCCGGTGGGTCATGCTTGAGAGTTCGGCATCGACCAAGTACAGCCCGTGGTTGATGCGCAGGAGTTCCTCGCCATGAGCCCAATCCCGCCATGCATCCTCCAGTTCAGAACCCTCGAAGCTCAGGTCTACCGGTCTTGGACTCTGCCTTCGATGTAGGCACAGGTGCCTTGCCCAGGTGATCGGAAGTCCGTGGAAAGCATCCGCGGTAAGTAAAAGCATTGGACTTCCGGAAAGCATGCCAAACAGATGTGATAGCAGACAAGACTGGATGATCGACGGCATGGCATCTCGACTTTTTGCTGTCAGTCTCTCCCACTTCAGGAGGATAGTTTTGTGGTTGCGTTCGAACAACTCTACTCCGTGCTGGAAACCTTGAGCTGAGCCGGTGAACAAGCAGCCTATACCACAAATTGACAGCAAAAGTGCAGCGTTAGATTTCGATGGCCGAAACGTAGGGCGATGGAGGATTGGGAAAAGCGGGTGTACTTTTGTAAAGTAGAGCCGGACACAGACGTTGATGAAATCCACAGAAGGAATTGCGGGCTCGCGGGAGGAGATCCGAAGAGAGTTTTCGAGGCCTTGACGATAGTGATCGTCGATGTCGCTCGCATCCGGGAGGGATGCACGAGGTTGTGTCACAGGGCCGTACACGGGCTCAATAGTATACCCTGAGTAGTACATCTCGTTTGCTGGAGTATCGGGGACTCGGCAATGCCACAAGCGGTGTATTTGCTGTTTAAAGCTCAGTGTTGTGTGCTCGGGGCTCGCAGACTCGGGACCATCTTCAGTACACCATATGGAATCGAGCGTAGATGCGTCTATGTGGAAGAAATCGTCATCCAGTGCTGTGAAGAGGCTTTCTTGAGGAAAAAAGCCTTGCCCGGTGTCTAGTAGCTCCGTACTACCAGCACTGGCCGCTATATCTGATGGACGAATGTCCGCGGCGGGCTGGCGAGAGCAAGAACCAGCTGTCGAAGATGGCGCTCGAGCTGGGCGATGCAGAAGAACAACACCGGCTTCACTTGAGACGCTCAATGAATAGGATGCCCTCGGTGAAGACACGGTCGAACGAGCGTCCCTGGTGGTTGTTTCTGCTTCATCGTGCTCCAAACGACTACCCTCTCTGGGCGTGCATTTGACATCCCGCCTATGTCGAATAAGGGTATCGCTACAGATCCATCTCTTAGTCCAACACGCTTTCGCCGTCCAGGGAGGGTGATCATGTCAGCTTACCGCCTAGAGTATCTGCTGCCGCAGTCGGGACACTTGAAAGGCTTTTCTTTGGTGTGTGATCGAACGTGGCGGACAAGATGCTCGTTTTTCATAAATGATCTCGTACACATGCGACAATGAAATAGGCGCGGATTGTGCCCATTGCTTTGCTCTGGCGCCTCCATGGCATATTTGTTAAGGGAGTATCGTCGGTAGGTAGTGCGGCGGCGTACGCAAATATGACCACGGCGAGATGGTCGAGGACGATGGGAGTTGGCTATCAGTGGGCATTGTAGTACACCGTACTAAGGTTAGGGATGGGCAGTGCCTATATATACAATCCATTAGCGCATCGGTACTACAGGAGCCACCAACTCGGGCAACTATAGAGCTCGGATCTAACCGAAGACTTCTGTGAGTGGGGTTCCTTTAAAGCAGTGCTTGTTGAGTGGAGGAGGCTTTCTCAAGACTATTTATAACCAGCATGGTCTCCCATTTATGAGCACGGTCTCATGGATGCTATTGCTCGCATACTAATCTTAGGACTTATTTTGATACACTCATTTGCCCAAGTATGTCAAATCGACAAAATGGCACAAGTACGTAGCAACATAATCACACTTGTATTTCTACAATTCTTCCTCCACCCGTTCTTGTCAGCCGATAGGTCTTCCACACAGTTCTTCCGTCGTTTCCCTCAGTCTTGGTATTTGCCCTCAGCGGAAGTGATATTCTTGAGATTTAGTACAAGTCCAGGCCGAGGGACTTGCTGAACGAAGAAATCCTCGCCACGGAAAGATTTGCTGAGAGGGTCCACCTCTACTTCAAAATGTCTATACAACATGGCGAAAGTCGCAAACAGCTCCGCAAAGGCAAGATTTTGACCGATACAGCTTCGTAGACCCTTGGAGAAGGTAACGAGATGAGATTCAAGGTCTCTACCCGCTTCTCCGAGCCAACGATCGGGATTGAAAGACAAGACGTCATGCCCCCACAGCTCCTCACTTCTGTGCATGGTGTAAGCAGACATGCCAACGATGGTACCCGGTGGTATTGTCAGGCCATCCACAATGAGTGGTCCTTGGTCTGCAGGTGGTACAATGCGAGGCAGCCTTCCTGGCACGGGCATGGCCATCCTGAGCGACTCGCGCACACATGCGGCGAGATAAGGAATCGCCTCCAGTTGCAGCAAGGTGGGCTGGGCACCGGAATCGGGCAAGGCCTCCTTCAAAGCTTCCATCAACTTCCTCTTGATCTGAGGATTTTTGGAGATGAACCAGATTCCGCTGTTCAGAGTGAAAGCGGTCGTGTCTGATCCAGCAATAAGGATGTCGACGGCTTCCGAAACGACCAGTGCATCATCTGCGACGACCTTCATACCGTCGAACACAACGGGGAACTCTCGCTTTTCTGATGTCTTGTATGACTCATAACTGGCCTTTGCTTCATCCAAAAAGGCCGAAGAGAGCAGCGAGGTCCTCGCTGAGCATGGAAATCCAGGATTGGGGAATACGATTTGCCAACTTCCGTATCATCGGTCGGTAAATAGCGTCCCATAGTCCCAGACCTGCTGCATCCAGAGCGAGGAGAGAGCGTGACTCGAAATTGTCATCGCTATTTTCAATAAGCGCCTTACTCTTGGCAAAGGCATAATCGGTGATCAGATCCACCGTAAGACAGCGGAAAGCGTTTCCAGCTCGGATGGGGTGTTGCCGTTCGGGCGCGCAGAGAAGCTCGAGTTTGGCGCGCAGTCGATTCACCTTGTCAAACAGCATATTTTCCACCCTCATGACGCCAGCTCGGGAGAAGAAGGGATTGAGTATGCGGCGTCTCTCCCTGTGCAAGTGCGGCTCGCACTCGGCAAATACGGTATGAGGCGTGTTGAAGCCATCGTAAAAGGTTGGGTCTTTGCATACGGCTTCCTTTGGTTGTAAATCGTCTTGTATAGCGAGACGTCGGTGATGTGAATTTCATTTGGTGCGATTCTTAGCGCTCTCGTTCTTGCATACATTGGACATTAGTCGTTGGAAATCTCCTCCAGCTCTGATCGCTAGCGTTACATGAATCCGAGGCGAACATACCAAACTTTTCGTGTAGCTTTTCGAATTCCACCTCGGGCTGACCTCTCTTGGATAGAGCGTACAGCCAGCGGTCGGAGATAGCTGCAGCACGTACTCCAGGAAACTTGGCTAGCGGATGCAAATACAGCCTCCACGTCACAAGAAGCACTCTGTACAGTGCATAAATAAAGACGGCGGTGAGGAAAATGTAGAGCGACATGATGACGTGACGTTGTTCGACGGAGAGTGACCAGTGCACGGCCATGGCGATAAGGAGGGGGCGGAAGCTTCTAAGACTGCAAGAACAGTGGGATACCTATCTGTGAGACTGCTACTACATAACATTTACACAAGTGATATAATTATTCCTGGTGCAACGGTGTCGAGAATTGACCACAGTATCAGGTAAATATTACGGTAATTACCACTCTACGGACAATGAGCCCCTGGACTATAGTCACATCGCTGGTCCCGCGCTGTCCCGCGCCCCGCGCCCCACCTGCGTCCGGTCCCGCGAACACGGGGTCGGCCCCGTTTGCCCCGCGGTATCATTGTACACCCCACAACGGTCCCACGGTGGCACTTTGAAGTTCTCGGAACAGATCCCCTGCTTGCAACTAATCACCAAGTACCCAGCAAGCACCCACAGCTGGATCGCTCATCTCGGCACTGCTTGATTCCCCACGTTTGGCTAAGGCAGGTACGGACAGACCCTTGACGCTCGAGATTGGCCCCGATGTCACCCTCGCACCTGTCGGTACATATTGATCAAGGTGTCGCGCGAAATTCGGCCGCAAGAGTCTATCACATAGTTCTATCATTGCTACTTTGCCATTCGGTCAAAGCCGTTTGAAGCGTTTCTCGCCCCGCTACCCCACCGATCCGGGCGATCTACGTCGTATTCGTGAATGAACGTGGACAATTCTAGGGTAGTCTAAGGAGGCATGTGAGATCTGCGCACACGATTCAAGATCATCGGGCAATTGGGATCTTTTCCAGAAAGACACGCGCTCGCTCAGGCTCGTTTATGTAATTTAAAGCAGTAGCTGTGTCAACTCTTGGCGTAGAATTGTGATAAACGAGGCTTCTAAGAAGGGTCTTGTTCAAAACAGTGCATCTCCATGCGCTGGTCACCCGATATAATAACCAGTCGTGCCGTCGCGGCAAGCCATCGAGTTTGTTCCCAGTGATAACGCATCAATAGGATCGATAAATCGCCCAAGATGAAGTTGTCTCATTCATTACGCTCTTTTTTACATCATCTATGCATCACGTATGCGACATTCACCGTCGTTTTCCACCATGTGCTTGCTCAAAGCACCGACAGTCTTGGTCCCGAAATCGTGCAGGGCCCACTACTTGTTGCTGGCAACGATTCCTATCCGGTCTTCTGGCGTCGGCCTCTCACCCTCGATGCTCCTCGCGCGCGTTACCCAGGCTTCAAGCAAGAAACACTTGTGCTGAAGAAGGGCACTGTTCGCCGCGAAGGAGCTCTGGAATTACCTTGTGATATCGTCTTCGAGAGAGACTACCCCGTCACCCTGCGCGATGGGACTGTCATCTACACGGATGTTTTCCGTCCTGCTCTCAACGGCACGTATCCTGCCATCGTCGCATGGAGCCCCTACGGAAAGGAGATCGGCGGCCAGTGGCTCGACGACACATCTGGGCGATCCGGCGTCCCTCTCTCTTCCGTTTCGGAACTCCAGAAATTCGAGGGACCCGATCCGGCATTCTGGGTCAATCAGGGTTATGTTATCCTGAATCCCGACGCACGAGGCGCGTATTCATCAGAGGGCAACATCACGTACTGGGGTCGGCAGCTCGCAGAAGACGGTTACGACTTTATCGAGTGGGCTGCACAACTGTCCTGGTCAAACGGAAAGGTCGGAATGTCGGGCAACTCGTGGCTTGCGGCTTCGCAATGGTTCATCGCCGCCGAACAGCCGCCACACTTGGCTGCCATCGCACCATGGGAGGGCTTTTCGGACCTTTTCCGCGAGGTCTCGAACCGTGGAGGATCTCCCGCCCCCGGATTTCAAGAAGCCATTCTTACGACGTTCGCCGGCAACAACCTTGTCGAGGACGTTTCACGCATGTGTATCAGCGAATACACTATGACTGAGTATTGGCAAGACAAAATTGCGCAGCTCGACAAGATCAACGTTCCCGCGTACATCGTCGCCAGCTACACCAACACTCTCCACACACACGGCACATTCGAAGGGTACCGTCGCATCCAATCGCCAGAAAAGTGGCTGCGAGTTCACAATTCCTCCGAGTGGCCTGATTACTACCAAGCCGAGCATGTGGCCGAGCTGAAGTCATTCTTCGACCGGTTCCTCAAGGATGACCAGGACGCTTTCAATTCCACGCCCAAAGTCCGCATCTCCATTCTCGACCCTAGTGGCGGTGACGACATCGATGTTGTCGAGGAGGAATGGCCCGTCCCGGGTACGACTGCCCAGGCCTATTACCTGGGACTCAACGCTAGTCTCTCCCAGACACTTCCGAACGACGAGTCGGAAACGACTTACAACGCAAGCGATGCTGGCGGGATCACATTCACCTACCCGATCGAGGACGGCATGGAAATCAACGGCTACATGAAACTCCGCCTGTGGGTGGAGGCTGTCGGTTCGGATGACATGGAGCTCACGGTTACCGTTCAGAAGCTCAGCGCCGACGGCAGTTCTTTCACGAGCGCTGTTGGCGGCGAGAGCAGCGGCCTGGTCGGAGCCTCTGGAATGTTGCGTGTGTCCCAGAGGGCTCTCGATGAGCAGCGCTCAACCGACTTCGAGCCTTACCTACTGCACGATCGTGAGGAACTGTTGAGCGAGGGGGAGATAGTCCCTGTCGAAATCGGCCTATGGCCCCTGGCCTTGCGCGTCAACCCTGGTGAGCTTCTGGCTGTCACTATTGCACCCTCCTCGATCACGCCGACAAGCGCGGACCTGGGCTTTGGTACGGCTATTGTGCCAGTGCCAGCAGAAGGTGGTACATTTGCTCCAGGTACGAATGTGTCTCTCATCGAGCTCGGTGGAAACGCGTCGTCGAACCCTGCCTTTGTCGACCAGCAACGCGCACAGACTCCGGAAAGCCGAAACGAGGGCACTCACGTTATTCACCATGGTGGCAAGTTTGACAGCTTCCTGCTTGTTCCGGTCAGGCCGTCAAATTTTACCATGACACTTGCCAAGCCCAAGTGCCGCCGCCACGCGCTTGACGTCGGCGCGGAGAGCAGATAGTCGTCAGTTGGCGCGACATTGACATACATCCAACTCTGAGTTGCAGGGATTCGGTGGAAAGAAAGCCTGTGATCGAGGCGTAATGGACAGTTTGTAGTATAGGGATTGTGGAGAAATATTATTTATAAGCCTGCCTCTCCAAATTCTGCCTCACCCTCTTACCTTTCATGTGATACATAATTTATAAGCCATATGTCTGCCGCTACAATACTCATGTCAATACAAATAGCCTTACGTTGTCATCCTCCCTAGGGACCTGCGTGATACTGAGCTGGGCAACCTGGAACGCACCACATCCGCTTTTCCTGAGGTGTGCGCCCATACGGAACCAGGTTTTGGCGTGATCAGGAACAGTCACTGGTTTTCCATCTCATTGTGCGAAGCTAAAGACCGTATGTGAAAGACAAGACCGTGCATTGTTATGGTGTGCATGTATGAGCTATCTCTGTGTTTGTATCAACACGCAAAACCAAACGTCGACCCCTTCCCCTGACTACCACGAGCCTTATCAGGCGTCCCATCACAATACGCCGTCGCGCCTATCCCTCCCATACCCTCAAGTCCTCAAAGAACTGGAGAGAATGGAGCGGCATCCATCACTGTCGACACGGTACTCTCGAAGTTGCTGAAGCTGAAACCACTCATGTCATCGGCAAAGTATTCACTGGCCATGTACGCGGCGGTGACGTTGGCCGGGTCGTCGCCCATGGCGTATTGGACCAGAGCGATGACTTGCTTGTCGTTGTCCTCGGGGTTCCAGACGGCGCGAGTGGTGACGTTGAACTTCTCCAGAGAGACGATGTGCTTCTTCCATATTTGTGTGTATTGGGTGGTCGCGTTTGCGCTGGTCAGAGTGTAGGTACGCAGCTCGGTCGGCGGCTGCTGGCACGCGATGGCGGCCGGGAGAATAGCGAAAAAGATGGGAGAGATCTTCATGATGTCACTGCGGCTGGTCGTTTGTCGAGGGAGATTGCTGCTCAGGCTGAAATATACAATGGATTAAATAGGTTTGTTTTCTGATCATTCATTCAATCTCGTCAATCGTTTCCTTATATGTGTATAACTACTGTTGCCTAGGCGAGAATTCAACCTGGTTTGCGTAATATCAAGGCGCAGCTATGTAAGACTTTCTGGTGCACAGATACATCAGCCGTACGAAATTGGCATATTGTTGTCGTGATTACTCATTGCTACTTGGCTCAAATGATGTTCAGGGGCAAGTCGTATAAGTCAGAAATTTGCGAATGGAACATCGCCTGGCCTCGAGTCTGTGCCGAAAGCCGACACTCGGCTCGGACCCCGCGCTCGGCGATACACGGGACCGCCGGCAGTCCCACGATACACGGGGCCGATACACGGGGCTGCACACTGCCCCACGACGCATGGAGCCGATCGTATAGAGGTCCGGTCTCCCATCGTGGAGCCGAAAGACCTGCAAGCTTGTTTATATGTGCCAGGTTTGCCAAGGGTTCACAGTGTCATTCAAGAACCCAACTATATGGTTCTCATTTCTATGAGCTAGGGTTGGTAAAGATGCTGGATGAAGAGCAAAATTGCGTTGCAGATTTCAACAATGCATTCGTGCTCATTGGTCTGGTAGGCCCGTCACAAGAACGAAGTCCCGATCCCAACAAAATCCACTTGATGCTCTTACTAGCAAAGCACATTTTCTTACTTGGTGCCGTTGGTTCTATACCTTCTGAGAAAACGATTTCGAGACGCATATGGTGTTCTCAGAGGGTTTTCGAGTATAAAGAGACAGGTGTTCGGATGTATCCGCCAGCCCAATCCGGCGCCTCGGATCGTTCCGTCGACAGGCGCTAGGATTGACGGTGTAAACATCCGTCACATTTGTGTTGTGAAGTCCGGTTGAAGGGTGGATTTTCTCCCCTTGACCTGGGAGATGGTAATGCTTCAAGGCGCGAATTTCAGTCTTCAAGTCATTTTGAAATTGCTCTCGGCCACTTACGTGATTATGAACTTAATTCGTGCGATGCTGCACTTTATTGTGTGAAATTATCGAAAAATCACCGGCTTTGAAGTACTAAATAGCGATGGCAATACCTTGTTCCCTCCATCACTCGAATCATTGATTCCGGTGTGGATATCTTTCTATTCTCTTAATTTCTGTTCGAAGTGGGTGGTTTAGAATTCATATCAATTAGCTGACGTAAGGGCCGTGTGCAGGCATGGCTCGAATTAGTTTTGCCGAAGAGTCCAAAGACGGACAGCCTTCGGACCCAATTCTTGATACAGTTGTTATTTCACATGTGAGCTTACGTGGAGTTCTGGTGATCGACGTTTTTGATGCTACATTCTTTCATTTGGGAAGGTCAGAGCGTGGCGCCGAAATTACGTGCAGGCACCTCATCGTCTGCCTCCACATTCCGTAGTCATTTTCGACGATAAAAACACAAGTCTAGTAGCACTCTGGAGCAAAAGCTGAGAGGAATCTAGATTACCGCATTCTTATCCGACGATTCATCCGCGCCATCAGGTCTTGGCCATGTTGCTTGCAAAGCTTCTCTTCAGCGCCGTCTTCATCAAGCTGTCGGTTGCCTTGGCGGATTTGCAGCTACGCAATGCTACAGAACCTGATTCCATTTCTCGAGTCTTTACACCCGCAGAAAGATACTTTTTCGACGTGAACGGAGATGCAATCGATGTTAGCAATGGAAAGCTCGATTTCGTGAATGGGCAGTATCTTTGGTACGGAGGCAAGGCTTGTGAGTGGACTTGACTAATACACATCAAAATGCATCAACTAATCGGATCTCTCTCATCCATCAAGCCTGTCCTAGTCCTACTGGTGGTAAATGTGGTATATGGTCATGGAGCTCCAATGACCTGGAGACCTGGTATCCGAATGGAGCTTGTAAGAGACTATCCTGCTGTCAATGCGTCCTAGGAAATAGATGCACTGCTGACCAGCATCCCCATTTTGCAAAAGTGTTCGATCCCAGTCTTCCAGAGAACATTGCAGCTTGTGAGGGTGACTTTGGTGGCTGCGGTCGGCCAAAGATCGTCTACAACGAGGCGACAAAGAAATATGTCATGTACTCCTTTTCTTCCTGGCTCGCAAATCCGGGTGCGATCCCAGTCTTAGTCTCCGATTACCTGGCCACCGGATACTCCTTCGCTGGGTACAGTCAAGTTTCAGGTGTGCCGGAAAACTATGTCATTGAAGACTTGGGACTCAGTGTCATCGACGGTGTTGGCTACGTGATCTGGACAATGTTCAATCTAGCCGACACATTAGGCCTCGGCGGTCTCGCTGGATACTCGTCGATCTGGCCGCCTTTCATACAGACACTAAACGTACAGCAACTTACGCCCGACTTTCTAAACGGAACCGGCGTTAACAACCCCATTGTCCAGGGATCTTATCCCGTGACCCAGAACTCGACCAATCTTATTGATGCACAAGTCGAAGCACCAGACTTTTTCAAGAGAGGAGATTATTACTATGCACTGGGATCAGGTACACTGAGTGTCTTCATTGCATCCTCCATCACTTGCTTACAACTTTTTAGGTACCTGCAACAATTGCAATCAATCGATCATCATCGCCTATCGCTCCCAAGAGCCGTCAGGGCCATGGGAACGCCAAATTGTCAAATCAGAATTCACATGCGGGGGCCAGATGGATGGCGTGGCCACAATTCCAAGTGTCTCGGGGGGCGAGTCAACATACCTCCTCAGCGCGGACTCATACTCGAGCTCGCCGCTGGCTTCTTCTGCCGACACTCACGGATACAACGTCTTTACGCTCTCATTCGATCCGGATGGCTCTATTCAGCCATTGTCGTGCGACCCGACATTCCCATACACCGTCGAAGGTCCTTCAGGCACCGTCAATGGCAGTCTGGGAGCCTATGCACAGGCTACCGATAAAGCTCCGAATAAAGGCAACTACATAGCTGCCAATGACTTTGTACGTGGCCTTCGTGACAGCTAGACTATTTTGCTGATTGATGTTAGCCATATGCCAACTACTTTCAGACTTGGGTGTCCACGAAGTCGGGGACTCTAAAGACGATTGGCATCAATCTGGCTAGCCCGCCCAATCCCAATTTTAACATGACTATCCAAGTGTTCCGATATCCAGACGAGAAAACGCTTTTATCACCTTGTACGTGTTACAATAGCCCCCTCTCTTGCTGTCGAGGCTGACAGACTCGTCTCATCTTCAGACTATATCTGGGAAACCTTGGCCACAGTCACAGTCGGCCTAAACAACACCCTGCCCCAGACATCTCTACTCAACTATCTAGTACACACGAACGCTACCGTCCAGGAGGGCGACCATCTAGGTTTAACTCTGAACGCAGGGTCTCTCGGCGGCCAGTCCAACGCACCGTTTGCTTATCTGATCAACGACGAGAGCGAGCCTGGTCACAAGTTGTATGCCGAACCGCGCGGCCACGTCTCGGAGGAAGAAGACGGATCTCCGCCGGTCAAGCTGTTGCCGAATCGAGAACTGAAATGGTATGCTGTGGTCGAGTAGATGCGAAGATGGAGTAAAGTTGTTGGCGAGAGAAAGATTGGTTTGGCTGGCCGGCTGAGCCCTTGTGCTTGGATACGGGGTCAATAGATGACTGGCTGGGCTTTTATTTGAACAATAGTGCTAGCTGCTTTGTGCTTGCGTTCCTGTTCAGACTGCCCCTCGGATCCATCTGTCGCCTGTTCAAGTGCCAAGCATGCAGCGACCCCTCCCCTCTCCTTTCCATTAGACGTCAATTATAGAATATCAAGCTGTCAGCTTCAGTCTTCCGGTGGGGCTTAAATTGCTGTGAAATTTGGAACTTGGATAAGAAGGACGAGTGTCCCGCCAACGAGTAACCACCATCAATTGCTTTCTCTAGTGATTGGTACAAAGTAGAGGGTATGACCCATGTCTCATACTTCATTCGGAGGTGTCGATATTGCCGAATTGGAGATGAGGACATCGTTTCTGTGTTGATCCAATCCCGACGTAGCTCCTCAAGTACAGAGTATAATCAGTATGATAGAAATCAGTGAAGACTGTTTCACTCTCTCTTATCGGTTTTATTAGGTCGAAGGATATGCTGGGAACACGCCGGGAAATGATTTTGCTGCGCAAAATACATGTATTCTCCTGGCCACTTCGGGGATACCCAGGCCAAGTGCTGTGTGACCGCTGGAAATGGGCCGCGACCCTCCTTAAACACGACTTTGGGGATGTCTCCGATGCCAAGAAGGCTTAATCGGTGGAGCTGAACAATAGCCAGACACTAATCCAGAACTCTTATGATAAAGCCTAGTACTCCGCATCCTGACTTGATGGTTGGCGGAACGGCCAACACGATTTCGAAGCAACCCTCATGCCGATGAACAAATGAATTGAAAGCTTGTCTTCGGGATCTTGATGAATTGGGTCAAGGTATCGCTAGTTCTCCTGCGATGATGCTCGATCGCGTCAATAGAGCGGTGATGGCCGTAAGGTGTTTTTACAGATCTCCGCTGGGCTCACTCGCGATAGCCCCCGCGCCGAGCACAGCCCCCCATCTTTGCGGCACAAAACTCACAAGCGGCTGCAGTCGGTGGTTCAAGGTAATAGACGATTGCGGCGCAGCTCACACCGTCTGCACCATGATGATGACAATGGTACCGTCCAGTCGGGAATCACTACCTGATATCACGGAATGTTCTTTTTTGTTGCCGTGAAAGGTATGATGATCTTGTAATGGGCCAGTGTTCAGAGAACCGTCCGAGTCGACAGGCAGACCCAATCTTCGTGCTATAGAACAGTGAATATAGTAGTAGGAGCGCTAGCGGCCGAGCGGCCGAGCGATTTATGGGGGGTTTCTGCTGCCTGTATACCCGGCCTGCTGTATCGCAGGTCCGCGAGGCCGGAAGCAGTAAAAATTGATGGGATCAAGACTGCCAGAAGTCGTGACTGTCCCGTGTATCAATGAGCCACATCTCCTCCGTCCCAGAAGACCGCCAACTGCCTCTTTGACCGCTTTCTAGGCACATGTAGGTCAGCAAATCGGCCGCGCTAATCGAGCAGATTCCCAGTGTTTGTACAGGTCAGGTGTGGCTGACTGGGCCGTCACAGAAGCGACCCGATGGATTCTGATCCATACCGAGCTCCCTCCAGTGCCTGCCCACCCTGCATCTTGCAGTGCCCCTCCACCAACTACCCGCAGCAGGAGCAGCTCACCCGCAATGCTTTAAGACTAGCCCAGCCTCGTCCGCTCGTCGCTCGATGGGATTTCAGCTCTCTCTCACCTGGGAAACTCGGTGGCTCCTCTTTCTCTCTTGCCCGGAAAAACAATCAGACATTGTTTGCTGACACTATTCTGCCCGAGGTTTCGATTGTCTCTTTTTGATGTGCGCTCTTCCCGCCTGGCGTAGCTCGTCCAGTCGCACATCGCCAGTCCACAATATGATGCACCACGACCAGCCGTCGCCGGCGACTAGCAATGCGACAAACCGCAGCGGCACGAATCGGGGCGGGCGTCCAAGGGAATGGACCCCGCCCCGAGCTCGCCGACTCACCCGCCTATACTGCTACACCTCGCTCAAGGTCGACGAGATCCTCAAGGTTCTCGAGGACGATATTTGGTCTCCGGGGTATGTGATCATCTAGACACATTTATCATACTGGTCAATGAGAGAGTCGCGTCGCAGTTGCTGACCTTCAGCCAATTTGCAGAAAAGAAGCTGCTAATAAGCACCTCAACCACCTCCTTGGCAAGGACCCGCGATGGATGCGCCCGAGAGATATCGGCGAAGCGAGGCAGCGCATGGCCGGCCTCAAGAGCAGCGACCGCGCGAGATCCTCCTCGCAGTCGAGCTCGCAGAACCCCATGTCTCCCGTCTTCGCCATGCAGGATCCAATGAAGCAGTCATACCAGCGGACGGACACCATGGACAGCAAATCTTTTGGCCGGTCGTCCAGCTCGTCACTGGAAAAGAATGACATGTTTGCCTTTGGTGGACTGCCGTACCGGGGCACCACCACGTTCGACATTCCTCCCCCAGCACGCCAGAGCATGGGAGCGCGAAATCTGCAGACAATGAATAACCCGTCGCACACATCCTTCTTTCGCGCCTTTCCTGGAATTGGCCGACAGGGCACCTCGATGACAACATCGACCGACTTTAGTGTTGGGAGCACCAAGGAACCTTGGCACAGCATAAAGAACAAGCTCGACGGCTACCAAAAGTCCGATGTGAAAGACATCTTTCGGCTGTTGAAGCGCTATACAATGTCCAACGAGGATGGTGGTGATCAGCAAAATTCCTCTCCGCGATCTGCGACGGGTATTTTCAATCATCCGTCCATAAACAACTTCCGCGGTCAGACTGAAGGTGTGACTTCGCCCAGCTTGGCCAAGTATCTGCTGCCCGGTGATCTCATCGCGCCCGAATCTTTCGTGAACCCTACAACCTACATGGATCAATTCGGCAACACCTTCTACCACTTGATTGCGGCAAGTACAGACATTCTCAGTCTCTTCCAATTGATAGGCCAAGAGCCCAACCCACAGTATGCACCCCTCAACGCAACCAATTCCGGAGGGCAAACCTTTCTCCATGTCTTGCATGATAACTGGTTTGAGGAGGGCTCGCCACTCCCCAGCTTAGTCGAAGATCTAAAGGAAACACAATTCGACTTTTCCGCTACAGACGTGTATGGACGCACATTTTTCCATGTTCTTCGGGAAAAGCTCAAGCCCAACTCGGGGCTCATGAGAGAGATCACTGGCCGTTTTGGAAATAACATGAACTTGCTTAACCGACGTGATGCATTTGGGGTCAAGCCTATGATTCTGCGGGCATCGACGTTGCCCATGAACAGGGCAGAGGCGCGACCGATGCACTTGACCATCCCAGGCACAACAGACAGGACCCAACAGAAGATCACTGAACACACCCAACTTTTGAAGATCATCACCGGCGTGAACGCAACAGAGGACGGCTTTTCGAGAGAGGACTCACAGGGCCGCAATGCCTTGCACTGTCTCTCCGAGGTCATCTTGGACATTGCGTCGATAGACACCAAAACCGCCAACACGAAACCCCGCAAGAGAAAAATGGACGATCAAAATGAGCCTGTTCTTCAGACTTGCCCTCTCAGTCACCGGCTTCAATACCTCGAGACCGTGCTGCAGGCCAATGTGGACGTCAATCACTACAACTCCAGCGGAGACACGGTGCTCATGTCGTTCATTTCTCACATCATTGACGGCCAAGACGACAAGGATCTTGAACAGCTGATTGATCGATTACTCAAGGCCGGCGCAAATATCGAGGCACGCAACCGCAACGGCGAGACGGTCCTGCAGGTCGCTGCAAGACTTGGCCAGAAATTCGCTGTCAGGGTACTCTTGAAGCACGGAGCCAACTTCCACGTCAGAAACTGCGACGGCAGAAGTGTGCTCCAAACCATTGACGACCACACCAGAATGTCGGGAGACGACGACGAGGCACTGGCGAGGCTCGAGGCTACTCGAGGTGTGTTGAGCGGCCGGTTTAGCAATTACAAGGCCGTGCAAGAACCGACTCTGCTGGATCAATGGAGTCTCAGGCCGCCACCACAGTCACCAAAGAAATTCGGATGAACTACGTTGCCCGTTTTGGACTCTGCTTTTATTTCTCTTCTTTTGCTTCATTTTTTTCTTTCTCTTCTTCTTGTATATATCAAGACCTTTGGGTGCTTTGGCGTCTTCTTTTTCTTCTTTTCATAAACGCGGATACCCATATTGTATAAAAGGCGTTGGTGGTGGTATTATAAAACGGGACGACCGAAACAAGATTTCACTGTATTTCGGGATAGTTGAAGTCGGGCGGGTTTCTTGGCTAGACAGACATACGAGTTTTATGATTTCATGAATGAGAGATACCATTGTTTGACATATATGCTTGAGGTGAAGATTGCACCTAGTTTATTTCTTAATCGACTTTAGGGTTGTTGTCACCTGTAGTGCTAGCGGGTTTGCCTAGGGCTCTTTTATGGCGTTCTGGCCCGAGTTTTGGGAGGGGAAGGAGCACTGTACAGTGTGGGGTTAGGGGAGCACATTCGATCTGGAGCTAACCTAAGTGATTGACCACTCACCATTCCCAGCACAATAACATGACAAGCACCAAGACAACTCGAGTTTTCGGTATCATTCATTCATTCCACCTTGCTCTCGCTCTGTTTGGCCAACAAAAGGAGTTCGATTTTGTCTTGGGCTCCCTCAAGGCCACTCATTGGTCTCTTCCTCGCCTGTCGCTGTACCAACAGCCGATGGCCGAGCTGCCTGCAAGGCCAGGCACCATACTCTTCCTTGGCCTTTCTCTTTTCCGCGACCACCAGCGAATTGTAAATTCTTCCCTTCAGCCTTCTCATTGGAATATTCCGCTGTCCCGTGCCGGTCTAATCCTCGTTTGACCCCTCAGGTCTAGACCATGGACTGTTCATGGTACTGGGACGGGCTCGCTTATTATGGCAAAGCTCAAAAAGGACGACTGCGGCTGCACACAGCCCGGTTCATGTCCATCATATTACGGAGCTGGTGAGTTCGACTACACTACTCTACCCCCAGCGACATATACGGGGACGGTCCAGACCCCTTGAGCTTGACTGGAATCGAGACTCCTCACACGTCTCTTTACTTGCGTCATTGCCAATGGCATACAACATGCGACATGGTAGATCCCACAAATCAACGTCATTTCGAACTCGGTGAGCGACAGTTGGTCGTGATAGCTACCTTTGAGCTAGGTATCCCGTATTTTTATTACAGGCACAGCTACCCATATGCGCTGAGAGTCACTCCGCGAGCCGCCTGTGGCTCTTTCGCCACCCACGGAGCCAACAACCCAAGTATGGAGAATTTCCAGTCATGGGATGCAATCTGCTCTTTCCCCCAAGCAGATCTACACCTCAGAAAGGTAATTTGAGCAGAACAAATGGCGCGCCCCGGCTGAGAGTTGTCGCGATGACTCGGGTCTCTCTTCGGTGCACGTACATATCAAGCTGTGCTTATTCTGCAGGGCGGCCGACTGTGTTCCACAACCTGAGGTGCCCCCGGGGTGAGTCGGCTCCAGTCCCGGGGAAATCTCTTTTGATGCCTGATTTTGCGTGGGGGAACTGCCATAACGGGATGGGATCATGCTTCTCGTGACCTCGAAACCCTGGGCTGAATGACGATTATCCCGACATGGACTTTTGCGAATGGCATCTCTTGGGAACTTTTGCAAGAGGGATGCCTGATAGGTCTGCCAACGGCAATGCTTCTCAGGTGGCTCTCAGGGTCTGCATGCAGCTCCGCAGACGGCTGCGTTGAGTGGCTCCGAATTATACTATGGAGACACCTGACGGGGCTTGGCCTCTTTGCCTAGTCTCAGGTGAGAAAGAGACAGCATCAGGTCAGTCCAGCAGAGTCGGCATCTAGAACATCTATTGACATCATTGTACAACGGCTCTTGAGTTGCAGATATACCTTGCTGACATTTCGAAGACCCATTGAGCAGCTCCACAGCGTATGTCGGTATGTACAGAACATGGCGAACCAGCCTGTGGTTGGGTATTGTTCCCTCGGGTCGAGCTGATTACGGAGTACTACTGTTGAAAGAGCTGCGCAGATCAGTCTTTGCATGAAAGGTACTGATGTTTGTTTATAACCAGGCTTGATCTCGCGCAGGCGCCTGATCTGCGTTGCATGCTTCTCAATTCCAATCGGACGTGTACTGTCGAATCGAAACATTTCTTAATCATAATCGTCTCGATACTGGACGCGCTATACGTCCGACCACATACTCGGCCACAGCACCAACAATATCCACTGCTGCGGGACACGCTAAGCCCTATACAACCCAGAAAGAAAGAAATGAACGTGATGTCCGCCGTTCAGGGTCCTGCAGAGACCCCCAACCAACAGTCAACTGGCGCTGTCTGCTACTTGAAGTATTAACACACCCTCACCCTGTAAATGGAGCGGGTCCTTGGAAAGCTCGCGAGCAATCATGCGCTCCTTCTAGAAAGCTTCCAAGGCAGCACCACTCGCTGCAAAGCCACTAATTCATGATTCTCTCTTCCCTGCCTCCAGCCAAACAACTGAAGACCCCATCGGAGTCTCACGGCCACAGATCGATGTCCCAGCAGACCTGCAATACAGCATCGAGCAGTTCGCGAGCCAAAACCACCCCGCGAATAACGACACACTGCGCAACCCGCTTGGCTTCCGAATCCCTCTCACCGAACAAGAATCCCGCGGCCGTATGGTCGCTTTGTTGGAGGCAATAATACCGAAACTGCCTCTCAGACTCCAATGAAAGATAGCGAGGCCCCTCTATACATTATTCACGCTGTATTCGTGCATTGGCGGTCAGTGCTCCCTCGGGCCATTATATCTCTACGTTATTAACACTTGGCACAGCTGGCGCCAATACCCTGAAGAGCGAAGAGCAGATTGCAACTCAGTTTGCCTATGTAACTATGTATCAGGACAGACTATTGAAGATTTTGACAGACTACTTCAATGGTTATCAAATTTTACAAATTTCATCATGTATAGTTAATGTAATTCTTAGCTCAATCAATACATGTCTTGTGACTGAGAGTATCTCTGACTGTCTTCGGTCGTCGCTTATCCGTGTCGATCCACAATTTCTAGGAGTTTGCTGTCGATATCACCCGAACTGCCCCGTTTCTAGTCTTCGCTTAACAATAACCGTGGGAATGACGCATTGGTTCAGTGATAGGAGACTTCCCCAGACTTACTCCCCAGATCATCCACCTGAACCGCCCCGCGGGGTTCTATGGGTATCTGCTGAGCGGCTTGTTTTGCTGAAGATCTATATGGGCGGCAGATCAAACACACAAGACTATACACAATCGTCAAGTTATACGATGATGAAGCTTCAAAGTGCCCATGAGCCGCAACGCGATTGGTCAATGCTGGAGAATAAACTCAATTGCCAAAGTCTAATAGTACTGCCCGCCCCAGATCATTATATTGACACAGCAACTTTCTACCTCCGCGTCTCGTCTGTTCGTGTGGGGTCGACTTACACACTCACGTGCCGATCATCTGTTATTGCCATCCTTTACCCCGTCCAAGAGTTCCCACCCCCTACCCTGCCCTAAACGGCAGAACGGCAGAGTACATAATTGTCTATTACTCATCGACAAAGGTACGTCGGACACCGCTCCTCGCGCTGGACGTGCGCAAATAACGGGGAAATAACAGCCGTTTGGTGCTCGGCAGTACGTGTGGGGAGGAGCGGGCCAGGACTCAGGGAACATCCCGGGCATCAGTTCCGCAGGCATATATAGACAGACATGACGCTGTTCTTGCAAAATTCTGGTGGATCTTCGGCAAGCGGTCCTTGACGAAAAAGGTAACTGGAAGTCCGCAGGTAAAATCTCAAGCGGTCTCAGTTCATCTCACATCTGCTGCTTATGCCTATGCGCTCGCAACTCGGGAGAAGCGAAGAAACATGGGTGCCGCCATGGATAGGAACGACAAGTCGAGATGGCTCGGGTTTAGAGGCGGGTGGTTGACGTTCTGGATTACGGTATGATTTTCCCTGTCGGACTTGGACCGGCTGTCTCGTCTTGGGTCACAGTCGACTGACAAGTACCTACTGTATACAGGTCGCGTGCGCTACAGACAGTAAGCAAATTATCCGTCAACTCACACATATAGACTGGCTAACATCTCATCGACAGTGGCACTTTTTGGCTATGACCAAGGTGTCTTTTCTGGCGTGGTCATTTCCAAGGATTACTTGGACGTGCACGACCTGCATGGCAGTGGAAAGACAAATCTGCTATCTATCGTGACTTCGATATACGCCGTCGGCTGTTTTCTCGGAGGTGGGTAGCAACTTCATACCAAGACCATTACGGGCGAGATCAGATCCAGTGTATACTGACCAATGGCTTTTCGTTTTGATTACAGCGGTGGTCGCCTTCACGATCGGCGAGAGGCTCGGCAGAAAAAAGACCATCATGGTCGGATCGTGCATCATGGCCGTGGGCGCCGCGCTGCAGACATCTTCCTTTAGCGTGCCTCACATGATGGTCGGTCGGATCATATCCGGGTACGTCTCTGATACCCTCCATCTCGCCAAGCGATAGATTTGAAACTCATCGCTCGGCCCCTAGCATCGGCAACGGCATCAACACGGCCACGGCGCCCGTGTGGCAGACGGAGACGTCGCAGACTCGGTGGCGCGGCCGGCTGGTTGTGCTCGAGATGACCATGAACATTGTCGGCTTCTCCCTGGTCAACTGGATCAACTTTGGGCTCTCGTTCGCCGGCGGCGCCGTCGCGTGGCGGCTCCCGCTGGCGCTGCAGTTCCTCTTCCTGCTCGTCCTGTTCGCTACCGTGCCCTGGCTGCCCGAGTCGCCCCGGTGGCTGATCGCGCACGGCCGCGCGGACGAGGCCGTCGTCATCCTGGCGGACCTCGAGAACAAGACCGCTGATGATCCAGAAATCATCGCGGCCAGGAACGAGATTGTGTACAGTGTTCGGTACGAGCGGGAGAATGCGATTCGCTGGAGGGATCTGCTCCGAGGGCATGCCGACGGCGGTACGAAAACAGTTCGCCGTCTCTTATTAGGTATCGGCTCACAGGTATGTCCAAAGGAGTGACTGGATCCTTCTCTCAGAATGGCTTGACTGGAAGACAATACCAGAGACTGACAAGATTCTACACGTGACAGGCCATGCAGCAATTCGGCGGCATCAATATCATGTCGTACTATCTGCCGACCCTCCTCATGGAATCGGTCCACCTCAGCGACACGATGGCGCGGCTCATCGCCGCCGTCAGCTCCGTCGTGTACTTCTTCGCCGCACTGGCCGCCGCGCCCCTGGTGGAGCGATACGGGAGGCGCACCATGATGATGGTCTCGACGGCTATACAGTTCTTCTGCTTCCTGCTCATGACCATCCTGTTGTACTACGCGCAGAAGGAAGGGTACCCAAACCAGGAGAAAGTAGCACAGGCCTCCGTCGTCTTCTTCTTCCTGTACTACATCGGCTTCGGGCTGGGCATGCTCGGCATCCCGTGGCTCTACCCGACGGAGATCAACTCGCTGCCCATGCGCACCAAGGGCGCGGCGGCGGCTACCATGTCCGATTGGATCACCAATTTTATTGTCGTCGAGGTCACGCCCGTCGGTATCCAGAATCTGGGCTGGCGGTTCTATATTGTCTGGACCGTCACGAACGCGGCGTTTCTGCCTATTTTGTATCTCTTCTACCCCGAGACTGGTGAGTTTACAGTATACTCTTCCCAAGGAAACTACCGGGAGCCTGTGGCGAATCATTTACTCACTGACTTCTTCGAAGCCGACCGCACGCTCGAGGACCTCGACGCGTACTACCGCGAAAACCCGCCGCTGATCGTAACCCGCGACCGTCATGCGGTCTCCCGCCGGCGCCCTGAGAAATATGTCGAGATGCAGCGGAGAGACATTGTCGAGGTAGAGGCCAGCCGGGAAAAGAGTCCCGTCGAACTCGTGGCATAATTGAGAGAACGCTTCTGAGAGTTTTGGCGCAAAACATGACACTCGTCGTGTTTCTCAACAGTATAGCAAACACTCTATCGGCTAAGTCGTCCAGCAGCGAGCTGTTCACAGCCTTCTTCGCCTTGTACGACGCACTTATCAACACGTCCTTGGAGCAATTAGACACGTATGGCGGTGGGTTTTCTGTCTGGGGACCGTCCGATTGTGGCTGCCGACATCCAAACCTACAAACCATAATTACGAACCAGCCAAGCCACTCCCCGAAAGAAATGCGTACCAGCAGCAAACATACAGCCTGCCCCATTTCTCAGCAGGCCCTTTATAGCCCAAATAAAGCAGAAACTTTCAACAAACTCCGCGAAACCACAGGACACAGTGGTGTAGTGGTTTAACCGCTCCGCTCCTAAGAAAACTTTCTCCCTCTGGCTGAGGCCGCACCCACCCAGACACATTATTTTTGGGGTTCGAGTCCCGCTGGGCCTGGTTTTGCATGTCTTTTTTTTTTATATCTTTTGCTGGCATTTTGATGCCTTTGAGAATACCCCCAAGTTCAGATGTGCGCTTAGCCACAACTGTCAACGGCATTTCTGGTGTATATTCAATCAGAACGGGTTCCTTGATACATATAGTAGTCCGCCAACGCTACGATGATAATAACATGTATTCCTTGGGACAATTCCAGTATCAGAATATCTGCCCTAGAGCGTGAACGGAAACGGAGCAAACCGGAGATCTCTGCAGTTTGTTTACACTATATCGCCGTGTTCAAAGCAGCTGATTTACGGTGCCGCAAGAAATATACTGTCTTGTATCTCGTCATCAGTGTTCACTCATGCAGCATTCGTGTTGCCTGCAGCTTAGCCGAGGGTGCATATAACATCATTCCTACCTAGGTTTCATCCATTGAGGGGCGTACCCGACGTGTTGAATATTCGGTATGCAGGGGATTGACAGGGTGCAGGACGTGGAAATGGAATAAGCGAGTGAGCTCAGGAATTAACCTCCACGAAAGAGAGGAACGTATGATTGCGGCGCAGAGCAACATAACGTTCACCCCGCAGTCAATAAAATAGTGCTATGTTCTGGCACCCGGCCATGTAACTAGGTATGAACTGGCGGCTCACTATCTGGATATTCATTCTGACAACTTGAGAGATAATTTCAGCCATCTGGAATAGCGACAAAAGAACAGTTGCTGACACCCTAGACTTACTCCATAAACGAGAAGCTGTCGTTGGTGCTTGAGTCGCCAACTTGACTCTTTCGCTCAAAGTCTAAGAGATTCATTGGAGCACATCTTCCTCAGATATGGACATGTCAAAAGCCATCGAGGCCCTCAAACAGGCTCTACCCGGCGCCGAGTTCGCCGTACGGGGCACCCAAGAGCACGAAACGCTCAACCGCGCGACCTACCAGTCGGCACTGCAGTCGGACATTACTCCCGCGTGCATCGTCCGACCACGGACCAAAGAAGAGGTCTCGACGTTTGTCAAGACCATCAGGCCCTTCGTTCTGGCCGGCGAGGCGGCCTTTGCCATTGTCGGCGGCGGTCGCCAGCCCGCGCCCGGCTGCTCCAATATCCAGGATGGCATCACGCTCAACCTGGGCCTCCTCCGGGGCATTGAGATCGGCGACGGCGTCGTTGGTATCGCGGCCGGCGAGACCTGGGGACCCGTATTTGACAAGCTGGTCGAGCAGGGCCTCGGATGCCAGGGTTCGCGGTCGAGCAAGGGCGGCATTGGAGGACTGGCGCTGGCGGGAGGACTGTCGTTGTTTTCGTCCCGGGAGGGGTTCATCAGTGACGATGTGAGTTTGGCGGAATATGTCAACAGTCTGATCAAGATCAGGCTGGACAGAAGTATATACTGATCTGCCCAGGTAATCAACTACGAGATCGTCCTCGCCTCAGGTGAAATCGCCAACGCGAGCGCCGACGAGAACCCCGACCTGTGGCGCGCCCTCCGCGGCGGCGGCAACAACTTTGGCGTCGTCACGCGCTACGACCTGCGTACGTTCCCGCAGTCACATTTCTGGGGCGGCGCCCTGTACTACTTCCAGCCCAGCTGGGCCGGGCAGGTCGAGGCGCTGGCCGCCGAGCTCCAGCGGCCGGACGCCAGCCCCGACACGCACCTGATGATGAGCATCGGCTACACGGCCGCGTTCGGCCCGGACCCCGTCGCCCTGAACCAGATGTACTACACCCGCGAGGTCGAGAGGCCGCCCGTCCTGGACGTCTTCACCGGCGTCGAGCCCCAGATCCCGGGCCTCAACACCATGCGCATGATGGACCTCGCCGAGGCGTCCCGGGAGCAGGCTGGCGACATCCCGCCGAACCAGCGGTACGTATAATCGAGATCCCGTAACCGTGTCTCCTGCACGACAAGACCACAGAGCTGATTTGATTAGGTCGGCGTATATGAACCTGAACGTCAAAGCCGACGCAGCCACACTGATCGCCGGCAGCGAGATCTTCCTCGCCGCGCTCGGCCCGGTCAAGGGCTGCGAGGGTCTGCTGTGCTCGTACACGCTGCAACCGTACGCGCGCGCGCAGCTCGAGGCGTCGGCCGCCAAGGGCGGCAACTCGCTCGGCCTGGACCCGTCCCTCGGCTCCGTCGTCTCGGTGGCGTTCCTCCTGTACTGGAACCAGGCGGGCGACGACGACCGGATCCTGGGCGCGTTCCGGGGGGCTCTGGACAAGATGAGGGCCGACGCCGGGGCGCGCGGCACGCTCGTCGACTTCGTCTACATGAACTACTCGCTCGGCTTCCAGGACCCCATCGGATCGTACGGCGCCGAGAACAAGAAGCACCTGCAGACGGTCAGCAGGAAATTCGATCCCGAGGGCGTCTTTCAGAAGGGCGTTCCGGGAGGATGGAAATTGTTCCCATGAAACATGAATTCCATTTTCCGTCGGCCTTCCAGAGTGGAGGTCAATACATTTCCACATTGGACGGGGCCATATGCCGGTACCTTGGTGGAGCGATATGGTCAGGTACCATGGCATTTGTGCTAAACACCATGCAACCTTCGGTTCTCGCTCCGGGCAGCGGCGTAAGTGTCGTTGGAGCAAACGGCCATCTATCAGATCAATAAAACAACATTTGAACGGAACTTTCTCATGCAGAAAAGAGCGACCACGAGTCCAGGTCTTTGCTTGAGCAGGTAAATGATTCGTTACTTGTCGCAAGTGTATATATCTTTAATGCCCGGTGATTTTCCTGATCAGGTTTTGCTTTGCTTCCGAAACCGGCATAATCTCTTATCTCGTATAGTTGCGACAATTCTTTTCGCGACTGTGACATTTGCCTATATTGAATCAATGGACAGTCTTCAGTGGTCATAGCAATACTTGTTTCCAGAAATTCAAGGCTCAGGCTAATTTCTATGCAAAAAGCAAGCAAGCTTTTTAACCATGTTTGTAAAAAGGGTCCTTGGTCGCCGGCGCGCCGGTACGCGTAATGGGCTGTCAATTTGGTGGAGCAACTCTCTCTACCAAAAAGAGGCTTCTTTCGGGCCGTTGTTATAGATCGACGACGGCCACGAATACGGTCGGTCTAGTGCAGAGACCTTGACCATATTGGGACTAAAACGTTTCGTTTCCCGCCTTTGTCAACTGCTGACCAAGATTGTTATTTCCGGAGAGACCACCAAAAGTCGTCAAACGGTGTTAAAGACTTGATAATTCATCTTGATGTACCAGAGTCCATGGTTGTTCCTACGTCTTGACTCTTGCGATTGTCAGAGCCCATTCGCCTGCCATGTCTGGTCTTGCTGTTTATTAAGACCTGTCGGCTCCGAATTAGTGACCATTTCAACGTTATTGATTCAACCCAAGGAGCTGACTCATACTCAAGTGAAGCAAGTTCATTTGTATGACTGCACTCCATGCAGAAAAGCACGTGGCAGGCGAGAGGCAAAGCAGCACGACTGCCGGCCTCGACTCGTATATCCCTCTGCTTTCTCGGGTGCATCGTATCACGATCGACCCGTGACGCGTCCGCCCCCGTCCAACGGTCCCCGCTCCGTTTTATCCCTCCGTGCTTGCTGATTCAGCCCACCCGCGGGAACCCCTGCTGAATAGAGTTTAAAGGCCTGATCGACGCCTATAACTACCGAAAAGCTGGAACCGCTAGCTCTCATTTCTCAATGGCCTCATTTTGAAAACGGGTACCGGGCCCCGTTTCTCAGAGAAACCCTAACCTTGGCTATCGTGAGATGTTGCTAGGCCCAGGGCTCTGGGTAAAAAGGGATCCCAAAAACGGGGCCGGGGCGACGCGTCATGAGTTTGACTCGAGAAACTGGGCAGGCAATCGATAGCTTCGCGGCGCTCCATTGCGAGCTGCGATGACGGTGAACCCTTCTCAGAGACCCATCCATGATCCTCAATGTTGGATAAGGCGAAGGAGGGGCCTCCGCTGCCACCAGTCGGCTCACGCTGTCGTGAATTTATGATGGACTTAATAAATGACCCTTTCCCTGCTCTGCCAAGCAGCAGGTCTTATCGAGAGACGCTTATCTTCTTCCTCGATACCGAAATCTAGTTTCGGCGCGCATTTTCGCAGCCATGAAGTTGCCGACGACGCTTTCTCTGTCCGCCCTATGGGCTCTGCATCAAGGTTGGCTAGTATCGGCTGATGCATCCGCCAACTATACCGACTACCTGCTCAGCTCTGGAACGGGTAAGCTTGAACAACTCTACAAACTTCACAATTGTATAGAATACTCAAACATGGTATGATATAGTCAAGCTTGGCGAATGGCAGGACGCCTACGACAAGGCGGCCGCGTGGGTGCAGTCGCTCAACACGTCGGAAAAGGTGTCTTTCATCGGCGCCGGCGATGCCGGCAACATGAGCGCGCTTCACATGCTGGACTCGTCGTCGAACCCGTTGACCTACTTCTTCGTCACAACTTGGCCGGCTGGATTAGCGATGAGCATGACCTGGGATAAAGAGGCTATTCGAGGCCAAGGCTCCGCCCTTGGTGTCGAGTACCGCGGGAAGGGAATCAACCTCGCGTATGCGCCAACTCTCCAGCCTCTTGGACGTTCCGCTTGGGGTGGCAGAACGGGAGAGACATACGGTCCTGATTCTTATCTGGCTGGAGCTATGGCCGGGCAGTTTGTCAAGGTATGTTTTGACTCTGATCGCCAATGCTGCCTCGGACGGACGTGGCTGATATGACTTCTTCTCAATAGGGAATGGCCCAGTCTGGCGTCGTGACCAGCGCCAAGCACTTTATCCTGAATGAATTCGAGACGAACCGAATGGGCTCGACAAGCATGGGAGGCGGCGGCGGCGGCGGCGCCCCAGGTGGAGACTCGAACAGCACTGCTCCCGCTTTGAAGCGCGCTGATGACTCTTCGGATTCCTCGGATGCCTATAGTGTCCAGGTTGATGACAAGTCGTTCCATGAGACGTACCTCGCGCCCTTCTACGATGTCGTCAAGAACGGTGTTGGCGGTGTGATGTGCGCAATGAATCGCATCAACGGTACCTACTCGGTGAGTCCCGACGGCAGTCGATGATTGCAACTCGTCTTATATATACTGACTCGGCGTAATAGTGTGAGAGCCAGTCAGCCCTGGGCACATACCTGAAGGTTGAGACCGGATTCCCTGGCCTTGTCCACGCCGATGTCGGTGGCCAGAAGACTGCGCTTGGTTCCGCCAATGCGGGAATGGACCTTGGATCTTCGAGTACCTGGAGCGAATCGACCATCACTGCTGCGCTGAACAATGGCAGCCTCGCGGAGGATCGTCTGGACGACATGGTGATCCGCAATGTCATGTGCTACTTCTACCTCGGTCAGGACGAAGGATACCCCAGCTATGCCTCGCCCACCGATCACGTCGACAACAGAGGCAATCACAGCACTCTGGCACGCTCGTATGCCGCCGACTCATTGGTGCTCCTCAAGAACACGAACAATGCTTTGCCACTCAAGGACAAGAAGTCCATCAGCATTTTCGGCTACCATGCCGCGCCAAGATACGTCGGTGCCAACACTGCACTCTCCGTGTACGATGGCGAACCGCCAACAATGCAAGGCCGTGAGTATTTAACAAGTGTTGTGCAAACTTCGTACAGTCGCTAACATGCTTGACAGACATGTCCGTCGTTGGCGGAAGTGCCATGGGCTCTCTCGCATACCTCTCTACGCCTTTCCAGCTTTTCAACCAGAGAGCTGCGAGCGACGGTTTCATGCTTCGATGGTGGTTGACCGACGAGAGCACCAACAGCTCCAGCGGTATGAGTGGCTCCGGCACCGAGCTCACCGAGTCGACCACTGGCGTAGCGGATCTCTCTGACGCTTGTGTCGTCTTCTTGAACGCATGGGCCGGCGAAGGTGCAGATCGCACCGAGCTCCGTAACGCTACCCAGGATACGTAAGTTTCCCCTTGACGTAGTTGATTTCTAGATTCACATAGCTGACCACAACTCAATTAGCCTGGTCAACACTGTTGCTGATGTATGCAACAACACCATTGTCGTGATCAATACCATCGGCCCTCGCCTGGTGGACGCTTGGATCGAGCACGAGAACGTCACCGGCGTCATCTACGGCGGGCCGCTGGGACAGGAGTCAGGCAACGCCATTGACGACGTGCTTTTCGGTGCCGTCAACCCCTCGGGCAAGCTGGTCCATACCATTGCCAAGAACGAGTCCGACTACGACCAGGGAACGCTCGTCTCCGAGAGCCTCGAGCTCAACTACACTGAGGGCAACTTCATCGACTACAAGTATTTTGACCAGCAGAACGTCACCCCGCGCTACGAGTTCGGTTTCGGCCTGTCGTACACCACGTTTGAGTACGACTCCACCATCGCGGTCCAAACAACCAGCAATCTGACCAGTGGATACGCCACCGGTGACCTCGCCGTTGGTGGGCGCGAGGATCTTTGGGATGTCGTCGCTACCGTGGAGGCCAGCATCACAAACACGGGCTCGCTCGAGGGTGCCGAAGTTGCACAGCTCTACGTCACCTTCCCCGACGTAGCTGACGAACCCGTCCGACAGCTGCGTGGATTCGAAAAGGTTACAATCCAGCCTGGCGAGCAGGCCACGGTAACGTTCGAGCTGAGGAGGAGGGATCTCAGCGTATGGGACACTGTTGCGCAGAACTGGAAGGTCGAGAGTGGCGACTACACGGTTTCTGTGGGAGCCAGTAGTCGGGACCTGAAGGGAGAGGCAGCTTTTTCGATCTGATCGTGGGAAAGATCTAGTTACGAAGCATGACAGTACGAATTTCGAGACAACCTTTTGACACCACTCTTTATTGTGCAGTGCCATCATATCATTCGTGGATTTTCCAATTGTGCAAAACATGCAAAACTCCGATCCGTGTTGGATGTTGTCCCCGTGGAAGACGAGTCCATCGTCGCCCGTCGAAGACAAATGACATTTGCCGGATTAGGGCACAGCTATGCGAATCCAGGTCCAGATTAGCGATCGTGAAAGACGAAAATAATAAGGAACATCATGTGGATCCGAATTCATGGTGGGTCGTTATAGTCAACGTTGGACTGGCAATGTCGACTGCATGCCAATGTCTCACCCACATCCTTGGGCATTGCCAACAGTTCGGGACACCAAAGAAGGAGCGGTATTTTGTGCTCCATGGTCGTCCAATATGGCAGATATTTGTGAATCGCGTGACATTCCGGAGGGACTTTGAAAAGGGGCATCTGCGAGTCTGACATGCAGCTCAAGGTTCCTGGCAATAACCCACTGTAAAATTCGAGAATTTCCGATGATTAAATTCGAGCGGTTCGATGGCCAGGCAAAGGCCTCACCTGTATCTTTCCTGTCCTGAGAGGTAGGGAAAATTTGAGTACCATTTAGCGAGATTATCAGTGGTGAATAAGTTGCCAACGTCGAAATAAGCGATTATAAGAATGCGTCATTGTGGTGACAAGCGGATCAGATAAGCCCGCCAAAGGAATGTGATCCGATGGGTCGTATAACGCCGAGACAACGATTGCCGTATACCCTGCTCCCGATGGATGCAAGATGTGGATGCTTATGCAGAGAACGGCGAAGAAGAAGTTTCAATGGCGGCCGAAGCCTGCACAAGGGCAAGGCGCTCCACAAGGTTGACCGCATCGGGTCCGAGGCTGACCTGCGACTTGTCAATTGCCTTTTGGTTGAACCAGTTATGTGCATCATTTGTCATGAAGGATTCTGGTCCCGGGCTGACTTGTTCTTGGCTTATGTCTTTAGAAGGCACCTTGTGGAGGAGACTAGTCTGACTAAACGGGGCGAAGCCATTCCTTAGGGAGAGACGATCGTGTGCTAGATTTGGCTGGTAAAGGCACTGTTATTTGACGCAAGTAAGCAATAACATGTACAGGCTCAGGTCGGCCGCTTACCATGTATGTCGTACTTGCAAAGCTGTCCTCGCGGAGAAAACATGGAAATCCGATTTGCAGGAGTGATCGTACCGATAGCGGCCTTTTCTTGCAGCGTTATGTCTCCTCGTCACGCTGGTCTCGATAGGCGAAAAGGGACCGGGCCAAATGAATCATCTCATTGGCTGAGAGACAAGTTCGGGGCCCAAAAGGGAAAGCTTCCAGAAGGGTTCCAAGCCTTGCATGGCATGGCCACAATCCACTATCCACGATCATCCAGCCACGGGACACAGGATTGTGCAACTAAGCTGCTAGGGCAACCCGGAAAAGTCTCCTTCGCCACGTCCCGTTTCCTCTTCGGGACTCATCATGTGATCCTTTTGGGCTTGGAACAAATGCGATATCTCCCTGGGTAGGCAGATAAGTGAAAGTGAGAGAGAGATGCCGCTAAAGCCGAGCGACACTGGGAACATGTGTGCTCAACTGTCCTGGTTGCTTAGCCCGTTGCAGGAGAAGTCCAGTAACATCTGAACCGAGTCAATCTCTCGAATAGCTAGATGTTGTGACCAGGTCGGGTCGCACAAGCAGTATTGATTCCGGTGTTGCGATGTACCCTCCGTATACTGGTAGGCACAGACCGCATCTTGCGGCACAAGCAACATAATCCGGCAAATATGCCAAGATAGTATAAGCGAAGGCGCAAGAGATGACACATGCTGCATGCATATCATCTGAATAGCGGCCGGGCGTCAGTGAAGTGCAAGTCCATGCGCCCCCGGATCTGTTGTCAGATGGACGGCAGTGCTGGGTTTACGACGGGCGGGAATCGTGAAGAAAAGCCGCGGGCTCGAGTGGACGGATCATGGATGCTTGTGAGCAATTTTAGGATGTTAGTTCCTGCGCAAAAGCGCATGCGGCACGGATCAATACGATCCATTTTGGGTGTGCAGTATTCTCGATGGACACAGTCCCTGGTTGCGCATGGAGCTGCCAGAAGCAGCAACTGTCGAAAATGCCTCTTTGATGACATGTCGCGATGTGCCTCGTCGCGTGCCGTACAGTCGCAGGCAAGCGAGAAGATCAGGTACGCGACGAATGATTCGCACTCTTTGTTCTCTCTCTGGTCGTGCCTCGAAGAATGATGGGAATGTTTCGGTTGCAACGCAGGGGGCGTTCGAAGGGTTTCAAAGGGATCTGCAGTGGCCAAGCTTTTTACCCGCTAGCTGTTTACGGGCATCCTTCCTGCCAATATTGTTGCACGACAGGGAGCTTGGGGAGCTCTAAGCAATCTGAGCAATGAAGAGCTCTCCCAGCCCTGCTATGCCCTGCTGTCCGCTGATGCGCGAGCGCGACCCTCCATCATGATCGGGAAGCGGCACCGTCATTGGAGACTTGGCGACTTGACTGCTTGTCTTGGACACCACGACGCAATCCATGACAGCAGCATTTTTTGGCCCATTGGGCTGTCTTTTGGTAATTTGTTTCCAGAGCATCGATGCCCTCTCTGTAGGTAGTGTAGCTGCTGCAATCGAAGGTGATTACATGATCAGGTAATCGTGTTCGCGACGTGGATGGAAATAAGGATAAAAACAAGCAACCCACTACCGGAAAAGCGCAGAGCATCGTCTGATTCTGATGGGTAACGGATTCGCGCTTGTTCAGTGACAGTAGTAGTTCATTATTCAGCCACTAATAAGATCTGGTCAGTAATGTAGGTATGCAATGTACTTGGGAATAGACGAGGGTCCATCTTACAATCGCCTTCGAGGCATTTTTCCTCTCTTCACTGCGCTGTCAGACGGGACAACTCTAATTCGATTCTTGTTACCTTCGTATTCCCGTATGTTCTCTTGACCTTCAAGGAAATTCCCACCTCGCCTTGAAGCATTTGGGTGCCGAAAGATCCCAAGGTCATCCACTAAAATCTGTTCCCACTGCAGCCCAGGCAGGCACAGCCCCAGTAGTGTAACTCTTTCCCCCGCAGTGCCCCGGCCCACCGCAGCCTAACCCCCCTGGCAGTGCGCTAAACTCAAAAGGAACCCGCTACATACGTAAACGTCAGAGATTCGGATCGCACCACGTCCGTTTGTCTTGCCTCTCCTCAGCTGTTCGCAAAACAAATCACCTACATATAAGCGTGTGTTTCCTTCCCTTTTGAGAGCTTCACATTTTCGGCCCTTCATCACTTTCTTGGCGTGTCTTGTCCAAGTGAATAATTCGTCATCTTTCACAAGAACATCTCTACTTTCTACAGTCACTCCAGACTTATACGTTGGCTTTAATCCATCACTACACACTGGACACCACGACAGACTCATCCACCATGTCCGCCACCGACAACAGCTCCGCGCCTCTGCGCAAGGACAAGGGCCTCGACACCAACGGAGCCAGCGGAAACGGCGATGTCAACATCGGCTTCCGCCCTCAGCAGGCCATGGCCGTCGAGCCCCCCAAGGAGCGCGATCTGCAGCCGAGCTATGCCTCCATTGTCGGAAACGATGCCGGCCCCAAGGGCTGGTATGGTGGAATGAGTACGTAATTACATTTCCGGGGGAGCTTTCCTCTCGAGAGAATGTCTTGTGTTAACCCAATCATTCAGTCAACACCCTCGGTGCCTGCGTTGGAACCTTTGGAGCCGTTCCGTGCTGCATCTGCTGCCCCAACCCCTACAAGCAAGTCCACCAGGGTAATGTTGGCCTGGTCACCAAGTTCGGCAAATTCTACAAGGCCGTTGACCCCGGTCTGGTCAAGATCAACCCGCTCTCGGAGCGTCTGCACCAGGTCGACGTCAAGATTCAGATCGTCGAGGTCCCTAAGCAGACCTGCATGACCAAGGACAATGTTACTGTCCACCTGACCTCGGTCATCTACTACCACATCATCAGCCCCCACAAGGCCGCCTTCGGCATCGCCAACGTCCGCCAGGCCCTGGTCGAGCGCACCCAGACCACCCTCCGCCACGTCGTCGGCGCCCGCATCCTGCAGGACGTCATTGAGCGCCGCGAGGAGATTGCCCAGAGCATCGGAGAGATCATAGAGGATGTCGCCGCCGGCTGGGGTGTCCAGGTCGAGTCCATGCTGATCAAGGACATCGTCTTCAGTCAGGAGCTGCAAGAGTCGCTGTCCATGGCCGCCCAGAGCAAGCGTATCGGAGAGTCCAAGATCATCGCCGCTAAGGCCGAGGTCGAGAGCGCCAAGCTCATGCGCCAGGCCGCCGACATCCTCTCCTCGGCGCCCGCCATGCAGATCCGCTACCTCGAGGCCATGCAGGCCATGGCCAAGTCGGCTAACAGCAAGGTCATCTTCCTTCCCGCCGCCAACCAGACCATGGGCCCTGGATCTCCGGCCTTCAATGCTGCTCTGCAGCAGGAGACTCAGCACTTTGGCGAGGGCTCGAGCGGTGACGCCCACGACTTTGGCACCAGCGACCCGCAGTTCCAGCGAGCCATGAACGCCCGAGTTATTGAGAACATCTAGTCTGATGTCTTGAGCAACTCACCCATGATCATGAGAGACCAATGAGCTAGGAGAGCAGTAAGAGCAAGGAAGGGCAGAAGCGAAATACCCTAGGAGAGGCATGACGAGGAGGAGGATTGGATGATACCGATGCTTTGTACATTTTTCTGCGTTTTGTTTTCGGATACCCCCTATGGATACCCAATATCGTTCACTTGGAATTTTTGGTTCGAGGTGGCCGCCTGGGTACAAGACTTTGCTCTTGATATATCCCGAATGGCCACTATATTAGTAATGAATGATGATGAACGTCATAAAAACACATCATTGAAAATTCATGTCCGTGAGAAATTCATATGCAATGGTATATAAAGTGCTGATCTGGCTAATCGAAACCCTCAAAGTCATCATCGCCCTTGGCCTCGGCTGCGGCCTTTGCCTTGTTCTGTTTCCGGATCTGTGCCAACATGTCCTCGAGCTCGCGCTCCCTGGCCTTCTCCTCCTCGGTCAGCGTGCTCACCCGCTCGGCCTCGCGCTTCTTGTGCCTCTTCTCCCTCCGCACGGAGCGCACGCCCTCCTTCTCGTGCTTGTCGCTCCAGGCCTCGGTGTTGCGCTTGCGCTTGGCCCGCATGGCCTCGGCCTTTTCGGCGTCGGCCTGGTCGGGGCCCTTCTCCATGTCGGCGCGGCGCTGCTTCTCGCGCGCCTTGTCCTTGAACGCGAACTCGTCCCAGTCCATCGCCAGGCCGAGCCCCCGGTCCCCGCCGAACGCCTTGGCCTCGGGCATCTTGGGCAGCCGCAGCAGGCCCCACCCGGCCGCCAGGTCCGCCCAGTCCAGCTGGCCGACCTGGAAGATGGACGAGGCCGTGTGCGCGCTGTAGCTGCGGACCCAGGACACGAAGGCGCGCTGCGCCTTCTCGTGCAGGCCGCGGTCCTCGCGGACCAGCGCGCGGATCTTGTCCGTCGCGGCGGCGGCGTCGGTCGGGCTGAGCGCGATCTCCGGATACGTCAGGGGCTCGATGGGCGTCTTGCGGATGTCCAGGAATGGCACGTAGTCCTCTTCCCGGCCCGGCTGGAGGAATAGCACCGCGAGACCTTTCCGGCCTGCGCGTCCGGCGCGGCCGCAGCGGTGGAGGTAGACTTTCGGGTCCGACGGCGGGTCGATCTGCACGACCAGGTCTACTTGCGGCACGTCGAGACCGCGCGCGGCCAGATCTGTCGTCAGGAGAATCGTCGGCTGGGCGGAGCTGAGGAATTTGTTGAAGTTCTTGGACCGCACGGTCGAGTGGTGCTTGCCGTGCAGCGGTACGACTGCGTAGCCTTCTGGGAGGAGGGCGGGGAGGATGTGTTGGAAGTAGTCCACGGCGGCGCACGTGGAGAAGAAGACGATGCTCTTCTGTGGCCTCGGGTCGAGCTTCTCGAGGATCTGCGCCAGGGCAGGCAGTTTTTGCGACGCCGGCGTGAGCAGGTATTTCATGGACAGACTTGCCGGCGTCCGTCGCTCTTCAATGACACCGCCCGTCTTGAGACTCTTGACTTTGACCTGGATCTTGACGGGATTCCTCAATCCCACACGAATGATTTCCGAAACGGCATCGCTGACGCTGGCGCTGAAAAGACCTGTCCTCCTTTGTTTCGGTAGTCTGCTGAGTATGTTCTGCAAGTCCTGCTTGAATCCGAGATCGAGCAGTCGGTCCGCCTCGTCCAGCACCAGCACCTCGAAGCTCGACTGGTTGCAACTCACGTGCGGCGACTGCAGAAGTTCGACTAACCGACCGGGCGATGCGACGAGGATATTCGGGCAGTGCCGTATGAAGAAGCTGAGGTCCTGGGCGGGCGTCGTCGTGCCTCCCACGAGGAGCTGCGGCAGTATAAAAGGGGTCTGGGTGATCGGTCGCTTCTCGTCGCCGTCGAGGTATGGGAGCAGCTCGGCCGACGGCGGGTGGAACTTGACGAGGTCGACGAGGACCTTGTGAATCTGCGACGCCAATTCCCGGGTGGGCGAGACGATGATGGCGGCGACGTGGCGCGGCTTGGTGGGCTCTTCGAGCCGCAGCAGGCGGTTGACGACGGGAATCAGGTAGCTGAGCGTCTTGCCGCTGCCCGTGACGGCCTCGACGACGACGTCCTTGCTGGCGCTAAACAGAGGGAGGACCGCCGCCTGGACGGGCGTCATGCGCTCGAAGCCGGAGCTCGAGAGGTAGTCGAGGATCCATTCGGCGAGCGGCGGGGTGAGCGCATCCCAGGCGCGCGTGTCCTTTTTCGGCTCTTTCCTGGTGACTTTTGCGTCCGGAGCCATGGCGACAGAAGCTCAGCGCTGGGTGAGTCGGGGTTGTCGTGGAATTGCTGGTCTGGAGGCTCGAGTCTTTCGCTTCAAAAGATAATTCTTGAAATTTCGCGATAAAGTAGGCTTATCGCTGATAAGCGCCCCGCATAATTGTTTCCATCAGTGGAGCACATCTACCATGCAGCAGGTGGGTCCTAGATGTGCCCTCTAATAGCTGTAATAAGCCCGCTGTAAGTGCGAACTTACAGCTTACAAGCTTACAAGTACAACAGTATCAAGAATCTCCAGCTTTCAAGATGAGCTTTCCGTCAATGTTCGCTAAATAATCTCTAACCATCTTGTAAGTAAGATATCATACAATACTCTCATTCCACAATGTTTCCGAGCATAACATTGATCCAGCGCTAACAAAACTCGATTTCAACACCTCTTGCATGTTGATGGAGCTGTGGTTCTGCACAGCGCCCAAAGCACGCCTGAGCCTCGAAGTGAAATATCGCTTTGTTTCCGATCCATCTTCCGACGCGACGGAACCGATCATGAGGTAACCCGCGGTCAGTTCCATATAAGAGCATGGCCGCATTTGAACGCGATCCAATGCTTGTCGCATCTCTTCCGCTACGGCTGTGGAATCGACTGCTGGCTCGCGCGGCCACGACAGATGGAGCATGAGCTCAATGGCCGCGGCAGTGATTTGGACACAGTCTTGTTTGTAGGCTCGCAGCGCTCGAGCCTGTTGAATAACATGCTCTACACGACTGGCCGTCTCGGCCTCCATCGGGCCAGAGATCTCGCCCGGCGAAGCCCTTTGCACCCGATCGATCGTCTGCAGGACCTCCACCAGATCGTCGACTGCAGACGCTATTTCTGAAAGAGGGTGAGGACTATATGGAAGAATAGCTTCAATCACCTTTGGATGAAAACTCCGCGGGAATCCTAGAACGGCATTTGTCGCGTCTCTGAGAAAGATTCAATCAGCCCAAGTAAGAAGGTTTGTGCGGGTGAAAGATGGGGACTTACGTGATGAGTAAATCATATAACCAGGAGGGCAGGGTACGCTCGCCATGCTCGAATCGATGGCTGATCATCTTGGCCAGCCCGTCAATATGGATCTCCCAAGCGGCTTCATTCTGTACCAGGCGCTCCCCAAACGCCATGGTCATGACAGTCCCGAGAACGGCATCTGTGCAGGCTTTTCCTGATGAGATGTGTTGAATCATGATATTTGTGGCGGCAGACCAGCATTCATCCGCTACCTGTTGGTACTCTGCGTCTGGTGCCCAGTGCCGCACCCCGATTGCCAGGGTCGTCTGGAGAAGCGAAGGCTCCGAACAGATCAACTGTGCCCATGCCTTCTCATTGTCGGTCTGTGGAAAGTTCCCACCATCCAGAAAGGCAAGTGACCAGAATCTTCCAACTGCAATGACTTAGCAACATTTCACCTGTCTATAGTTTACGAGGGGCACGGCACAGGATTCAGGTGGCGTGTCCTTGGGCGGAGGCTCCAGCATGGTCTTCATGAACATCATGCGATACGAGTCTCCGAGTGCAGTATGCGACGCAGAAGCTCGATTATGGTGCTTGGGGGCCGCTCGATGAGATTCTAATTTTCCCGATGCGTCCTGGCGCAGTCGCTGCCGCCGCTTCTCAAAGTTGGTCTTGGTAATGTGCGCCCTCATCTTCTTCGCCGCCGATCGGGACAGAGAAGGGCCGTCGGTGGTATTGACGAATGTGAATGACGATGAAGCCATGACTTGTCTCTTTTAGGAAAATTAGTTTCGGGGGTCAAGAGATGTTTGTTCTCAAAACCGACGGCAGGAGAGTTGAGTTGGTTTTGAGCCATGCGGAAGGATCATGGGGGGCAAGGCAGATGTGTAATACGACTCGACTAGCGGGTCGCGTTACAGTTGGATTCGAGAGGTTATACCCGAATAGGAAAATCAATTTTAGGTGGAACTCTTTGGCTGCCAGCCAATCATGAAAGGCATAGGATGGACTCTGGAATATACTATTCAGAGTTGATTGGGAATATCAATTACATGATTATGGTATTATGCTGGAGGTGACGACTATAAGTATGTCCTGATTGCGCACCAAATTTCCATCGAACCAAAGCAACATCATTCCCAACACTCGTAACACTTGAGACCTTTTTCTAACAGCAACAATTGATCATACATCACACAATGGCTCGTCAGTGGATCTTGAACAGCCAGGACGGCTTTGAAAAGTCACTCGAATACCAACAAGTTGAAATCCCAAAGCCCTCCGACCTTGGACCAAATGATGTTCTGGTCAAGCTGTACGCCGCCAGCTTGAACTATCGTGAACTCATCATTGCAGGCCCAGTGGTAAGATCCCCCAACCAAGAGCTGTTAGTGCACTACACTGACTGGCACAAGGGCGTCAACGGACCTATCAAACCACCACTCGTACCAGGCTGCGACGGAGCCGGCGTCGTCGAGGCCGTCGGGTCCTCCGTCCGTGACTTCCAACCAGGAGACCGCGTCGTCACCCAGTTCGCTCCCAGTGTTGCCGAGTCCCGAGGCGACGATGCGCCGTCCACCATGGCCGACGTGCCCCTCATGCTGGGCCAGGGAACAGACGGCACCCTTCGCTCCCACGGTGTCTTCTCCGAGAAGGCTCTTGTCCTCGCACCCAAGTCCCTTGACTGGCTCGCTGCGTCGACTCTGACGTGTACCTGGACCACTGCTTGGAACTCGCTCTTTGGTCTCAAGGGCTCCTCGGTCGGTCCCGATACTTGGGTCCTGGTCCAAGGCACTGGTGGCGTCAGCATCGCTGTGTTGCAGCTCGCGGTTGCCGCGGGAGCCAACGTCGTCGCAACTACCTCGACGGAGGAGAAGGCGGCACGTCTGACCTCTCTGGGCGCCGCGCACACAGTCAATTATCGCACCAATCCGGAGGACTGGGGCTCCAAGGCCAAGGCACTCACGCCTGGTGGTAGAGGATTCGATACCGTCGTCGACATTGGCGGCAACGAGACGCTGGGTCAGTCACTGGCAGCAGTGCGCGCGGACGGGACCGTCATAGTCGCAGGACAGGTGGGCGGAGACGTCGAGATGGTCCCTCTCTTCGCCGCTTTGTTTCACACCTGTGTGGTGCGCGGTCTCCTTGGCGGCAATCGGGCACAGTTGCGCGATCTGGTCCGCTTCATTGACGAGAAGAAGATCAAGCCTATCGTGGATGATGTGGTCTTTGAGTTGGCGGAGGCCAAGGATGCTTACAGACGTCTCAAGGAGAAGAAGCACTTTTCCAAGGTTGTGATTCGTATCGACCACCCATAAACTTAGATTCCGGTATTGTCATGGGTAAAGGACCAGAAGCTGAGGCCAGGGTAATAAAATGTATGTTGCAGTTGCCTGAGAAAACGAACGCAGCTGCGTTCCTACATACCTTGGGTAGGTAAATACCTACCTCGGTAGTTAGGAAGTTGTCCCATACTGCCGGTCCCCAGACCTAGGTTGCATATTACTGGGACACGCGATTCCTTATGATGCAGTCCTATCAATCTATATTTCCCTAGATAATTGGAGAAATGCAGACTGTAGCTTGCTGATTCGTTCCAAATATGTGTGCCTAGGTACTACACAGCCGAGTCGGGCGGAGGACCGGACACTAAGCTCTGTGTGTACGGCGGTGCTGTCAGCGAATACATGTAGACGGGTCGTACAAAAAACGCCACAAATCGCCCCAACATCTCATCTGAAGCTGTCGCAAACTCTCAGGTGCCCGGATTCCAGTCACACATAGCACTAGTCCAAGGACGAGGAGCCGCAACACTGGCAGCAGCAGCACCCAGTGGGTGTCGCAGGTATGCATTCGTGATAGGAGAGCATGGTCTTTTGTCAGTCAACGACAGTTAAAGTCAATCACTGGTAATACATTGATATCCATATCCGTCTTTGGCTTAAGAGATCGCAGGCGAGAGTAGGACTAATAGTACTATTCTCGTATCAAAACGCGAAAGGATCGATTATGAGTCTCCCTGTTACTTACCAAAGTTCTGCTCTTAGTTCACGGGTCGCAGACCCCACACGGTGACGAAATGATTTGCTTTTTTGCCTTGTATGCAATAATTCGATCGGAGCATCGTAAGCTTCTTGCCGCACTGATTGGATTGAGGCTTGGCGTGGATTGACGAGAGCTTGCCGGGTCGATCTTGAGCCGCTGAGTGTATTTCTTGTCTTCTGGTTCTGGCTGACTTGCCGATCCATTATGGTAACGTATTCCAATGCAGGCCGGGAAGGGTGTATTGGACAGCCAGAAGGTTTAGCACCTAACATGGGTGGATGGGCAAATACTACACTGTTGGCGTCCATTATGTCCTGCTCCGCATACATCCCAGCCATGATCCTGGCACGTGCCATGCAAGAGCGAATTCCCGGCGCAGGCGCGTTGGCCCGTGCAGGCGCAACAGAGCTTCTCAGATATTATTCGCGGAGAGTCACGTAAGACCCAGATAGGGTAACTACGGGGCAGCCACTTACTTGGTTATGTACTACTATCTCGATATGCCGCCAAGCACGGCGAATCCTTTAGAAGTGGTACAAAAACATTCCAATGCGTCCCCTCAGCTACAAATAGGACATACTTGAGTAGGCATAAACCCATTTTTCTACCCGAATAGTCTTCTTAGCCAACACATTACCTCGTACTCTGGGCGCGAAAGAGTCACCGCGAGACGACTCATATACACTGTGCAACAACGTTGACACGATACCTATATGATAAGATGATGTCGAAGGCACTAGGTACGACAGCAAACCCGTTGCTATTATGTTACACAGGCCCAGAACTTCTCAAGCTTACTCACGAAGATGCGGCGGTTTTACTCAAGAAAGTATTCATAGTAAGTCGCAGCTCGTCCCACGGACATACTTCCTCCAGCGGTCGCTAATTTTGGCAATTGTTCAGCACATCGACGTTGCAGCAACACTGTCGCTTGCCGCCTGCATTGCCATGACAGCCGTCCAGACGTACGCCGTTTCGATCAAGCACGACGAGCAGCGCCCTGCTATAGCGGGAGACGCCGACCATCTTTGCATCATTCAATCAGCTGTCATGCAATACGTTAGACTTTACTTGAGAGTCACCCAGGCCGGATGGAACAACAACCGAATGAGCAAGACGATATACCTTTGGGTCATGATCAACATGTTCTGTCCACTGGCAGGCGTACTTATCTACCCCCATCACAACTACCTAAGCCCCTTCTTCCTCTTTCTCGGCACGATTGGGGGTAGCCTTACGGATGTCTGCCAGCTACAGGCACACATGGAAGGTGGCCTGCCTTAGTGACTGGGCAGTGGTATTAGCAGGTCATCATGATAGCACTGGGCGAAGAGCCTGCGTCAATTCTGTGCCTCTGGGTGACTGGAAGTGGTCTTGTTGTTTGGGGATTTGAGTGTAATGTATTTAGACATTGGCTATATGCCATGGGGCATACGCATGGGGTGATATTCTTTGGCACGTTTTATACAAGGAACATACATAAATAGAGATTTTCCCTATAATCGACCTTGTTTCCTGGGTTTGTCTACTGTTTATGTTCTTCAATCAACGTCAAGGTATCATCTTTTGCTCGGTGACCAAGTACGGAGACATCACATAACCCACTGATTCACAACTGCATACCAGTGAATTGATGATGTTTTCACCGCGAATGTCAGTGCCAGACTTTGGGATAGAATTGTCAGACATCCGAGTCCTACAAAGCTGACCATGCCTTGCTCAAAAACATTTCATCCAACTCCGCGCCAGCCGTAATGTTGTCGACCTTCAAATTGAGCCAGTGCTGGTTGGACACTTGCTCGTCAAAGACCCACTCATTCGAGCCGTTGGGGTGCACATAATTGTACCCGTACTCATTGCCGTACTCGAAGAGTCCGGAATCCAACCCGTCGATCGCGTACAGCACGGTGAGAGGATCCCAAGAATACCGGGAGGTACCGTGCGTGTAGTACAGATAGGCCTGACGGACAGGATCATTCTCAGGTCCTTGTGTGATTAGAGGGACGCCGCTCGTGACGTTGCCACCCAGGTCGGCGCCGGAAAACACGATAGGTGTCTTCCAATTGTTGACGACATGCGCAGTGCTGATAGGGTTGTCGCCCCAGAAATTGTATTCGTAGCCGGATGGGTAGTTGCCTCCCATGATTACAAGTTCTGACACCTTGGCGGTGATCAGGTCTGGCCCATCTAGACTGGAGTATTCGTCTGCAGTTGAGTTCAACAAGCCAGAGAGCTACGACATGTAAGCATTCGGCCGTATTGAGTGATTATCATCACTCACGTTCTCAAAGAATCCGATGGATGCAATAGTGATACTGTCGTCGTCTGCTTCGGACAGCACTTTCCGATACAGAGACACAGCATCCCAGGCGTCGTCGGCATTTCCCCAGGTTAGGTTTCCACCAGAATGATGGTATGCGATCTTGCTGGCATATTCTCCCATCTGGTAGTAGAAGCTGTCAAAGTAAGAGACATTGGTGAATGGCTTCCGAATGCCAATGGGGACATTTTGGCCGTAGTAGCCCAGGATGGCAGAAGCGCACAGCGCCGAGTATGACGAGGGATAGTTGACATTGACAGCCAGGAGATTGACGTTGTCGGCTGTCGCGGCGATCAAGAGCGCGCCGGCATCACTGTGTCCAAATGTCAGAGTTCAGCATCGCGAAGGTGTCGGAGCAATACGTACTCGACGTCGCTGAAGAGATCCGTGTCTATAATCAGATTCTTCTGACCGCATGCAAAGCCCAGAGGCGACAAGAGCAGCGCTAGCGTAAGCCACAACCGCACCATTGTGTATCTTGGAGTGTAGTCTAGCAGACAAAGCGCTTTGTTTGTTCCTGAAACAACAAAGCACACAAGAAAGGAAGAGGAAAGTTGCCTTCGCGCCGGACACAACCGAATCACTGTTGTACCAATCTCGAGGCGATAAGGATATTTCGCTTGCGTAATGAAAGATTGTCGGAAGGGAGATATGCTATCGACAATCTCGGTATCATGTCCGGCTTTGCAGTGGGGCACTCAATTATGGTCATCTCGGCAGATTGTATACAAATTGTCTTGGCAAAACCTTATTTCCACAAACTTGCTATTATGCGCGCCGTTTGGCTGGTGTGCCATATAATCTAAAAGGAACCACACATTTTTATATGCCACTATACCTACGTCAACCATTTGACAGCAACTTTCTATATCAACAAGTCATTTGGCATCCCGGAGCGCGATCAGTGCAGCATAAATAAATCTAGCGAGGCCCGCCAAAGGAAGATTGTCGAATACGGCCACTGGTACTAACTCCGCGACGAGACCGGGGCATTGAGACCCAGCTCGGGCCGACAGCCATTGACACCTACCGGCCGGGGCGGAGCTGCCAGAAACCCTAATAGACGTACAACAGTCTATAGACTCGTCGGGCAAAGAAAGCCCCGGCAATCTCGCCAGCGACAGCAAGGTCAGTCCGGCATAAACCAAAACGCAGGTCGTAGATCGCCTCATAACAAGGGGCTATAGATCCGCAACTACACAACTGCAAAATCAACGACAACTCGCTTGGATTTTATATAGAACAAGCAAGGTGCTCGTCTAGGATTAAATACTATGTTGTACATGTCTGTCTGTCTCCCTAGCCGGAATGATTGGAACCAGGTATTATATACATCATACAGCAGCAAGGCAAATAAAAAACAACAACAGATTTTAAAAATTTGGCAAAACAGTTCGGATAGGGGTGGACCCTATCGTACATCTGCCGGGGGGTTGGCCATCCCCCCCTATCCCACGTTTGTCCAGGTATGTGGTGGTCCGGTCCTTGGGTCCTTGGGTCCTCGGGTATTAAATCCAGTTTTTGGGTCCTCGGGGGGGGGGGGGGGGGGGGGGTCGAACCGCGCGGTCCGTTAAAGCAGGTTGGTTACCGACCTGACCAACCCGCCAGAAGCTTCGGGGCTTCTGGCGGGCTGGTGAAAGTATTCATCTTTTTTGAACTTAAGTACCCTACTTTGCGGCTGCGCAACAAGCTGCGTTTGCACACAGCCAACTGGGCAACCAACATTCATGCAACTTGAACTGCACCACGCCACGCCTAAGCAAGATCCGTTTGGTTGAAGCAGACGATGCAAAGCCACAACTTGATTTTCCTGAGATTTTCCCGACTCTGGTGTTTCGTTACAGAATTAAGAAGAGCTCCTCGGTGAGTAGAGGAGTCGACCTGCGCACGCATAAAGAGCTCTTTGCCGCACCCGAGTATTCTGGTCATTGTGCTTTGGAGCATCATCTCTGCCAAGCCCCAATAAAGGACTTGAGCTGCGAACAAAGAGTAATGCATTCGTACATGATATCCCGTCGAGCCACTCTCTTTCTTGAGAGGTCGCTATGTCGTGGCAGACTTGTCGGCCACCCCAAACGCACCAGTCTTTCCAAATGAGAAGCTCATGTCACAGCGCAAAACCTGGCATGAGGGATGAACAGCCGTCGTCGTAGCCCGCCAAGCTTACTAAGTGTTCTAGGACTGAAGCATACACACCAGGCACTGTTCTTTGTTCCCAAGACCTCTACACGGTACCCCCCGACAGCTCAAGACTTCAACAATGGAGTCGTTCAAGCTTAGTCATATTGTGGGCAAATAATTCCATTGTGTTTTCCTAGTGACCTGTCATGAACTTTACCTATTGTACCGCATAGAACGGAAAGTTCTGAAAGGAATTGTTTTCTTCGAAATAACGGTACGTCCGCTAGAGCTTGGATAGAATCGGTGAAGTGATGTGGTATAAATGACTCCCGCCAATCACACAATCGTTTGTGTATGTTTCTATAAGATTTCATTAATGGAATCAAGCAACTCAACACGTTTTGCCTACTTTTAACCAACCAATTTCTGCAGAATACTTCTTTGGAATATTCCACCAAAATATTCGGAGGTAAGTCGAAAAGATGAGTTCATCAACAGTGGATGGGGAATCAACCGTGGATATGGTGCTCGGCACCACCGAGCTCCTCGAGCTCATACTAGGTGCGCCCAACATGGACATACAAACCCTTCTCGTATCCTGCTCACGCGTTTCTCGACGCTGGAAGGCCGTCATTGATCGGAGTCCGCACATTCAAAAAAAGCTGTTCCTCCTCCCAGACTGGGAATGTTGGCCGGAGCGCAATCCTATCCTGTGGAAGCACTTTCCCTTTGCGTTTCCGACCTTTGAGAGGGTCGGGCGCGGCGAACTGACGAAAAAGACTCTGTACTACGACATGCATCGAGATGGGCCCAACTCGTCTCGTCACCACAATGCCGCCATCATCTTCAAGACGATGGGGGAGAGGAGAGAGGCACTGGGCCGCGAAAACGCGAGCTGGCGGCGGATGCTGCTCCACCAGCCACCGTATCTCGGAGTCGGCTACCTCTGCACCGGCAAGACCTCGAAAGGCATAGAGGCCTTCTCGCGCACGGTCGTGCCTGTGCCGGGCCCACCGCTGCGGATGGAGCGGCTCCTCGAGGAGGTCCTGTCTTCGGTGCCCCCCAGAGCCAGCCAGGCCCTCTCCAGCGTTGGCCGGTCCCTCAGGGTGGTGTGGAATTATCCCAACGAAAGGTATGATTACGGTTTCTATTCTACCTACAGTTTTTACAATGTCCGGGAGGTCTTTGATGAACAGATGACCACTCATGGAATTCTTGTCCATCAGGACATGGATCGTTCCCATGGAGTGGACACCAGACTGAATGCCAACATGGCCATGTTGCACGACATTTTGAGAGACGGTCTCAACTCGAATGGGAAGCGTGCAAATGACGAGACACCAGATGAGAATCAACTTCTCAGGAGATCCCGGAGACTTCGAAGGGAACCAGTACCAGAGAGTGTTCATCCCGCCTTCACCTTTACCATGTAACCTACGCAAGTACTGGGCATAGATCTTGGTGAGGTTTATTACCTGTAAACAATATACACAGATCGTCGATACTTTTGAAAATATATTCTTCCGAACTACAGACTTTCAACTGCCCCCTAGTGAAATTCGATAATGATAATGAAATTATAAAAGTGACGTGTGTAGTCTTTTTTGTCGCCACAGTGCCAAAGCCGGAATATTAAATCACTTTACACGGTGCCTAGAGCGCCAAGTCAACGTCTCCCCTCCAAGCAACAAGGCGACCAATCTCATCAGTGACCACAAAGAAGAGCGCAACACTTTTGCATTCTTCTTCACAATGCCGCTGTAAGTTCTCATTCCACTGCATCATGACATCTAACTGACCCATTATATAGCCATTTACTCGGGAAAAAGTCATGGAATGTATATAACAGCGACAACATCGCGCGGGTGCGGCGCGACGAGGCCGCCGCCCGGGACCGCGAGCTGGCCGAGGAGGAGCGCCAGCAGGAGGAAGACGCCGCGCGGCGGCTCGCCATTTTGAGAGGAGAGGAGCCTCCGCCTCTGGCACCGTCAAAGGGTGACGACCAGGAGGCCCGCTCGGACAAGAGGCACAGGGACCTGGACCGCGATCGGGACAGAGATGCATCAGGCGGCCATGGAAGGGAGCGCAAGAGGCGCAAGCGCCACGGCGAGGACGATACCGACTTTGAGATGCGCGTCGCCAGGGAAATGACGTCCGGAACTACCAGGCCCCGAGGAGACGATGAGGGTTCGGGAGACGCGTGCGCGGTCGTGCCGCACAAGAGCAGCGATGCCCCCCTAACCGATGCATCGGGACACATCGACCTCTTTGGCGAAGCTGGCTCGTCCATTCCCGACAAGCGTAAAAATCCCGAGGCGGAGGCCGAAAAGGCGCGCAAGAAGCGCGAGCTCGAAGACCAGTATAGGACGCGCTTCTCCAATGCAGCTGGGAATCAAGCTTCAGCATCCGGACCTTGGTACGCACCGACATCATCCACTCGAGGTCCTGCTCAGAACCCAGATGGCAGCGAGACAAAGGAGGACCAAGGAACGGACGCCTTTGGTCGGCCGGACCCTGGCCGAAAGGATCGCGATGCAGCAAGGGTCGAGGCCAATGATCCCCTGGCCACGATGAAGCGCGGCGCGGCCAAGGTGAGACAGGTGGAACAAGAGCGGAAGACTGCGAATGAGGAACGGGAAAAGGAGCTGAGGCGGTTGCGGCGGGAAGAAAGACGAAGCGAGAAGAGGAGGAGGAGGAGAGATGACCACGGCGGCGAGGAGAGTGATGGCCTTGAGGGTTTCAGTCTGGATCAACCCAAAGAGCGCAGAAATGATCGTCGGCACGAGCATAGACATCGCCACCATCACAGGCATCGAAGTCCCCATAGGCCTTCACGTAGTGAGAGGGGCGAGACGGCATCATGATCGTGATCATACAAGATAGACATGACATTGTGCAGGCAACATGACTACCAATTCTGTGCTTTTTTCGGTGGAAATTCCCCAGCTTGAACTCCCTCGTCAACATCGAGCCTCTCAATGTTAATCCCAAGTCTATCACCTAGCTCAACGCAGATCCCGTCAAGGAATGGTACAGGCCTCTGGAAGGGATTCACGTACGACAACAGCGCGTTTGTTTTACATGAAAATAAGCATTATGAATATTATGGCTAAATCTGGGGTATCAATCCGCCTGTTTGTGTTCTAGTAACTTCCCCATCGCCACGTATCGCGTCGTGGATCGAGTCGAGCCATTCTCGAGCACGATCGCATAGCAGCAATGCAATCTTCAACACATCCTTGCGCAGGCCAGCGATGAATACCACGTCTCGCAAACTTCGACGGCGCGTCAGAGGCAGACCAGCGAGAAAGGTAGAGAACCGGATCCGCAAGCATCGATGGCGCTTCCGAGAACGTGTCCAGTCATCGCATGTCCCGTACAATGGTCTCTTCACATCCTTCTCAATCCTTTTCCAGCGTTTCTTTGCATCTTTGCACTGCGTTTCTCGTTGCTTCTCTTCGGCTTTGCGAATCTTGGCTGTTCCTTTTCTGAAAGTCTTGTACGTGACCCATTCTCCCGTTGCTCTGTCGAGGCAGTAGTCTCTGCCGTTTCCATCTCGACGGTTGACGACCCAGCAGCCAATTTCCGCGCGATAAATCACACTGCCCTGTCGTGAATTTTCCTAAGAGTCGCTGGAAATCCAGGGTAGCTTGACGGCGACCGGGTTCAGCTTCTTCTCAATCATGGCTACCACATCCTTGGCGTCCTTCATCTCCTTGAGCTGCGTCGTGATGGCAGAGAGGGTCTGCTCCGACAAGCCCTCCTTGCGGTCGGTCAGAATGTCGACGCCCTCCTCGGTGAAGAGCGTCTTGGCGAACCAGATGACGAGCCAGCGCTCAACCTCGCGGTCGGGGGCCGTCTGCTCGCCCCAGCCCAGGACCTCCCAGTGCGACGTGAACGGCTTGAGCAGGCCCTTGCCGCGCCAGTTGTAGGAGCCCGGCCCCAGCGGCTTGTCTACGCCCTTGACGTTCTTCAGCTTGCCACCCTTTTCGTACTCCACTAGATCGTCCACGTCGCCGCTATCAAGCGCCTTGTAAGTGATCCTGACGTTTTGCGCGGACCTCCACATGGAGAGCGTGGAGTATGCAACTGCCCATGTGCGGCAGAAGAAATCGGAGCCCGGCGTCGTGAGCTGGTTCTCTGCGTCCTTTGGCAGGTACTTTGAGGGCCGGTAGAGCTTGATGTCGTCATTGGAAGCCATGTTGAAAGTGGGTAATGTTCTCGATGTGCTTGAGATAGAAACAGCACACGCCACGTAGACAAAAGATGGGAAACTTGATTTATAAAGATAAGGGCGTAAGAAATGTTGCACGGAGTTGTTGTTTTGTAGTCAAATTGGCAGCTACTCTGTACATTTCGGATGGTGGAGCTTCCGGCACTTGCAGTAGGGAAGGGGCTATTGAGCAGGGAATAGCTCGGACCTGCCAATATTGAGGCTGCTCAATATGTCCTAGTGATGTCAGTAACTCGTACTGAATGAGAGGACAACAAGATGCATTTGAGTCCAAAAGAATTCGAGGGAGAACGTTGAATGTTCAAGGCTGATTCATCCCCCATATTCCACCATAAACAAAGATAAGCCTGGTACCTTAGATCAAAGTCAATTGAGAACGGAACACGCTCTAGCAGAGATGCACCTGCAGTGGGTTTATCCACTGAGACGATGCAAGTGCCAAGGATATCGTCACTAATAACACAACCACTAGAATGCAATTGAACATTTTATATCTTGCCTGCGTCTTCACCGCTTACCTGCGTTACAGCTCGTTGCAACCATAGCTCCAAAGCTTTTGATAGTAGGCTTATGTTCTTGCATTCTTGTCTCGATTGGCAGGCCATTGAATCAATATTTCAATTCGGCAACTGCAATTACATGTCATGCCTTCGTATGCTGTTGCCCCAAATTACCGGATCGACCATACGAGTAGCGCACCAGCTTGCCCCGCCTACCTACCAATAACCGTAACGGCCGCCAGTGACTTGATTCCCCTGCATTCCGCCCCCACCAGCAGTTTCCTACAGCTCCGAAATTCTTTTGTCCCCGGATTCAATTCAACACGAGGCTCGGCCGCCATCTGACGTCGCAACACACTCTCTCGGCTGCCAGTTGAGCACAAAGCCCCGGTATTCTCATCCTGCCTGCAAACGTGTCCCCCCATCGCGCCATCATGGAAGACGACAGCGCAGACGCCATGGCCGCGGCCATGGGCTTCTCGAGCTTCGGCACGCAGCCCAGCGCCAAGCGGCGCAAGTTCAACAGCAGCAGCGACTCGTACGTCGCGGGATCGTCGTCGGCGCCCGGCGGCGACCACGGCAAGGGGGCCAACGCACTGCCGCTGGGCACGAGGCCGCCGCCGCAGAGACCCTCGCAGCCTCCGCCGCCGCAGCAGCAGAACGCAAACGAGATTTCCCTCGACGACGATGACGACGACCCCGAGCCCCAGTTCATCGACACGTCGCGCCCCTCCGCGCCCCTCCCCGCGCCCGGAGACGCCGCCGTACAGGCGACGATCGACAGCATCGTCGGGTCGACGGGTGCTCCAGGCCCAGGAGAGCACCAGGTCGGAGGCGCGCAGGGAGGCCACGGAGGCCACCGCGGCGGTCCCCGAGGCGATTCGCGACGCGGCGGTCAGCCCTGGTACCAGGACTACTACGACCCCACGGCCAACATGAACCCATGGGAGAAGCTGGAGAAGCAGAACGGGCTCGAGCCGCTGGGCAACGACTGGCTGAGCTGGGAGGAGTCTAAGGCCCGGTGGGAAAAGCTGCAGTCGGATACGAGCCAGCAGGAGACCGCCGCGGTCGCCGCATAGTGTCAAGTCATGTTGGCACTTGTGTATCTTGATCGAAACTTCTGTTTATCGAAAATCAAGTCGGATGTTGGGATCAGGCTTCCTCGTCCTCTCGGGCTATAAGGACTCCGAACTCTTACGGCATGGTGGTTCATGTATGCTTCGTCCGGAACCAGAGTTGCCCTAGCCTGACAAAGATGCTGGGTTCATATACAGCGGCCAGGGTCACTTGTCGTCACGTGACACCCCAGAACATCACATCAACCATGGCCAACCCACCCCGGTGCTGGGCGACGACCCTGCCACCACGACATTACTGGCGGGGCCACCTTCTTATATAGGGTCACTGGCGCGTCCTACGGGGGTCCTACGGTTATCGGCACCGTTTCTACTTGACATCACATACACTTTGGGTCACCGTTCATCGAAAACGGAATTCTTTGTACCATTACGCTAGGAAGCCTATTATACGTCCAGCTTCATGTGCCGGACCAGGTCAGAACTACACAAGGAAACACGCCCAGTTCTACTGCCACACCCCCCTCAAGGGACCGTCGATCCTGGGGCCCTGCTGGGCGCAAGTGCCAAAGGAGCAATATCCGAGGTCCTAAAACGGCTTAAGGCCGCCTGAGGGCGTGTAACTATTTACACCATTTTCCGCTGTCAACATTGCCGTATCCAATGCCCCCCAAGTGTGTCTCTAGGGCGTGCCTCCGTTTGTCAGGGTCGGCATATCTTCCGAGGTCATGGTTCTTGTGATGCCCAAGACCGCTGCTTGCATATTCTGCAGCCCTGCCCGCCTAGTCACCACACCGGTTGCCCGCTTCTCGCGTGGATCCCCCGTCCCCTGCTAGATACGATGGAGTACCTCTTTTTGAGAAATGGTGTACCTTGAAATCTCCCGTCTCATCCAATCATAAGTCATAGACATCTCAAGGTGGCCCCCCTGCTGCCCTCTTCCCATCTTTTGCGTCAGCGTGGGGAACCCACCTGTTCGCTTGCCTTTCCGACGCAGGAACGCCCGCTCAGTCCACACACACCCGCACCACCCCATCCACTTCTGCCCAAAGGTAAAGCAGCGAGTAGGATGGTGGTGCTCCCGATTGCCGCGCGCCTGTTTTCAACGTCCACTGTTTATGAGTACATGCAGAAAACCCCCGGTCATGGCAAGGGAGGCGTGTAGATAAATGTCGTGGAGGAGCGCCAGATCTGAGATCTCGCTTCCCTCTCCTCCGCTACCCCAGAAAACGCCGAAAAATGAAGATCCGCTAAAAATATTAAGGTATGGTAAGGACAAGGGTATTGAGAAGTGGGTAAGGTGAGTTGCGCATGCGATTGCTTGCATGCGGCTCAAAATATCGTGCAACCTTAAAACTCGGGGGAAGGGTATCTCTCGCGGGCCTTCTTGTACTCCTTGGAGTGCTTCCGCGAGGCCTTGGTCTTCATTGACCTGTAGATTTTATTAGTAAGATGATTTGTGGATCGGATTTTTTTTCTGCTACTCACGAGACTTTCTTCGACGTCCACTCCAAGTTTGCGTGAACTTCCTGTGCGTCCTGTACGCCCTCGGCAAAGCGAGCGCGGGACTTGGCCAGGCGGGCTTGGGCTTTCGCCTGCAGCTCGAGGAGCTCGCGGTGCTTGTTGTTCAGCTGTCCGGATCTACATGAACGTTAGCATCTTGCATTGTCCCTTGCATTGACGTGCAAAAATGAGGAGGCCACGTACGTCTGTGCCTGCATGGCCAGGCTGCGGTCCAGCGGGATGGGGTCGAAGGACTCGGCGAAGCGGTCGTGGATGTAGTCGTTGAAGTCCACACCGCTGGCGGAGACGGAGCTCTCCCAGTCGCCGCTGGTGCTGCCATCGTAGGCGGACTCGCCGACCGAGTAGCTGTTCCCGTAGGACGGGACGCCCGAGGTGACGGAGGCGTCGTTGTCCTCGGGGGGCGACACGGAGTAGGTGCTCCCGCCGCTGTGGTAGTAGGACGGGTACTGCTCGCCCTTGGTGGGGATGGGCACGGCCGTAGCGTAGTATTGCGTGGAATAGGAAGCCATTGTGCTAGGAAGGGGGTTGGTTGGGCTGGGTTGTGTATACTAGTATGCTCGACACTAGATGGTGTAGTGGATGCTCGAGGTACTGGTGTAGGATAGCAACACTTGGTGTTGGACAATGGAGGAGAGGACTTGGAGAGAGAAAATTCAGATGATCTTGAAGAGGCAGTATGAGGCTCGTGCTGTGTAGTCTTGGGGAGTGATGAGGAAAAGAAGAAGAATCAGACTGACCAGCTCTCAAATTCCACCTCTATTTATACTCGTCCGGAGAGGGCCCTGGGCCCTCGAGGAAGGGGACTTTCTTCCCAATCCAGGAGGATAAGTGACCACGACATTATTCGTCGAGGAAACATTTGACAACCCCGCTCAGAAGGGCAACGAGGATGGCTCGAAGGGATCCAGACGGAAGCCGACTACGGGTGACGATGCTCTAGTCCAGACCCTAGTGCTGTCACTCACTTACCCGTTTCCAACCTTCTTACCGCGGCATGTGAGGAGAGGTGAAGGGGATCTCTTCAAACGGTCACAGCGGCGACAGGCCTCTGAGCCGAAGAGGTTATGATCCTTGACCTTGTGCTGTTCTCCAGTCGCAGGCATCCCGACATCCATTGGATACCCCAGTGTTGGTTCTCGATCGATGGGGATGAGAACCCGCTCATCTCCTCGTGCATACATAGCATGCTGAAAGGCGCATCCTGCTCCTCTTTTTGGATGGTGCCGGTGGATACGCCGGTGTTGGAGGGGGAGTGCAGAAAGCAAGGACGAGCAATTTTTTTTCCCTTCGATTTTTTATTTCTTGTGTCGTGATGCTCCATAGACAGTAAAGTCATCATTTCGCCAAGGGTACATGCCTGCTGGGGGGAATCAGGCGTGTGTTTAGTTTCCCACATGGAAGAACCACCGGCAAGGGCGTGTAACATGTGGAATATCTTTCCGGCTGACAAGCGACTCGGACTACCTAGGACCAGCCTAGTAGAGAAGCGTGACGATCCGATGGGATAGACGAATTATAATCCTATGCAGGGCTGGATAGGCGAAAAGCACGTTGACTACGTCCAGGTTTGGGTCCAACGTAACTTTTTTTTCTCGCTCTGGTACGTCAAACGGGTGCTAAACGTATCCCCATTGTCGAATAGCGTGGCTCAGTGTGTGCGGCTTAGGTACCTAGTATGCTTTTTGGACTGGGTGGGTATACTCGGAGGGCCAAAGTGAGTTTAGATCAGGTCGACAAGCTTCAGATCCATGCCCTGACGAGGAACGGCCGTTGTCCTTCCCACACCCCCCTCCCTTCTTCGCAAAAGGATGTGTGGGTGGATGAGTGAATGGATGAATGGAGGGATGGATATACAGTATGAAGCCGGTAGGTACTATAGAGAAGATGGTAGTAGCCGGCCAGGCGCCCTGGATCGTCTCCAGAACAAGCGCGGAGACGCTAGCTGTCCAGCAAAAGCAGCGATGGGTTTTCCAAGGCCATGCCACGAGCCGGGGAGTTGGGAAGGAATGCAGGCATACAAGCGGAGCATGTACGGTAGTATGTACTGTCTATCGTCGTGGGCGGCTGGGCATGAGTGACGGAAAACGTCTTCGATCGAGGAGCATTGGCCGTGGGGAGCCGGGCGGGTGTCTGGGTGCCAAGTGCGCAGACAGAGTGCAGAATGCAGTGCGGGCGAGAGAGAAAACGCCACCATCGCTGATACGCACGTCAAGAGCGGCGTAAAACGGTTGTGCCGGATATGAGTGAATGCAATGACCAAGGCAGAGTGAGTGAGTGAGTGAGTGAGCGAGCGAGACGGAGTCATGTCAGGCAGGACTGCAGCAGGGTCAGGCATATTTTGCCGTCGTTTGTGTATGATGTGTTGTCAAAATGTCCCAGGGGGTGGGATGGATTGATGGGTTTTGACGAATGCGATTCGACAATCGTCCTTTTCAGAGTTGCCGTCGTAAGCTGCAATACTAACTTTTTTTTTTATCTCGATTTAATGGCTGGGCATATTTCCGAAGTTGGGGAAAGATGGACGTTGAAAGAGAAAAGGCACGTTCCATGTGCCTCCGGCTATAGTTACACCACCCACGGACCAAGCAAGCATCAAAGCAATCAATCAATCGGCAGCAGTATGTTGGCAGCAGAAGTGAACGACCCTCCAGGCAGCACAGGGCAGGCAGACAGGCACTGGGCAGGGCTCTCGGCTTCCCCCCAAATTCCAAATGCACGGCCATCTTCATCGGCTGGACTGCGATGCGACCCTGGGGCCTTTATTTTCTGCTGCTTTGGGTTTGGAGGCGCGTCGAATAGAGAAATTCCAGAACGTGGCAGGGGGGGAATTATTGGGAATTTCGTGAATTTTGTAAATTTCCATTGGCCCAAAATTCGGAAGTTTGGGCTACCCAGAGGCGAGACATTGGCATGGGTCTGGTGGGTGACAGCCTGGGATGATCATATCTGACAGAGGGAAAAAGCAAAATAACATGCCGACTAGGCCTGTTGCGGTCCCATGCCGAGCTCTATTCAAATCTTGGTTGGGACGAAAAGTCCAAATTGCCCCTCATTGAATTGAGTGATTGCAGCCCGCTGCTGCGGTCGCTTGCCCCGCGGTGCGTGCGGTGGGAAGAAGGGGACGATGACGAAGATGAAGTCTTACAAGGGGTCCATGCCTCCATGCCTCCGATGGACGACTGAGCACAAGAACGTCAGCTTGAATAATTCCGTTTTCTTCCTCGTAAATGGCGCGCGGACTACGGAGTGCCTTGGGGTCTAGATGCGGACGAGGATCAAATGGCTATCTTCTAAAAAGGCGAAAGAGGCGACGGTGGCTGGCTGGCTGGCTGGCTTGGAAGTTGTAACCATGTATACCTACCTATACAACAAAGTGGCCACCTGAATCCAAGCCGAATCTACAGCTGTAGTTTATTTCCACGTACAACTGCCTACTACAGTACCTATCAACGGCGGCATTGCTGCATGTGATTTTAGCTGCGTCCGAGATACATTGACAACTAAGACTGCATGTCGTGCGTTGGCTGTGCCGTGCTGATGGAGGGTGAGAGTGAGCAGCAAAAGTGTGTCAAGGAATTCGCCTTTGGGGGGCTCGCTCCGTCCCGTGGGAGGAATGATGTATTCATTCACATTCCGGGCTGTCCTGGCACGAGTCTCGGAACCGGGGTGTGGATTTTCTCGCTGCTGCGCCTGGGCAGCATCTGCAATCTCCAGCTCGGCGGTAGCATAAAAAATAGAAAAAAAAGTTGCCCGGAGCGGTCAGTCACAGTGACCATTGAGCTAATATATACTAGTATCACAAAAAGCACCGTTTTAGAAAAAGGTCACAAACTTGCAAACTCCTGCCCTGAAACACTGAGACACCTTTTTCTTTCTTAAATCCACGTACCTCAACCACAGTGACATTGGTACAGAAGATCATCAACCGCACCCGATTGATGGAGGTCTCCAGTCACTCGGTCAAGACAAGGGTGACCCTTCGGGAATGCTACATTGGCCATGCACCTCAACGTGTTCCTGCCCCTATGTTGTAAGCTGTGGTTACACAGGCCGAATGAAGCCCCAAACCCCTGCCCGTCTCGTTGACGTTTAGACATTTTCGGTCCAATGTCCTTTACTTTTTCTCCAGACTAGAGATACGCGGCGGCATCTCATCTCGCGGCCGAGTAAAAGCAACCTTTTTGCCACTATTCGGCAGGTTGATCTGCCCACTGTTCATTGACGTACTAGGTACTAACCTACCTATGTAGGTGGTAGACGAGATTACCTATAGGCTTCCTCTTGGGGAGATGGGATTGTGGGGCCGGTACCGAGCGGCAACTTTCTTTCTGTCTTCTCTTACATACAACGCCGACGTGAACAACAACCCAAGATATCATGCAGCGTTCGCTTGGCCCACGGTTCCGGTCGGTTGTAGGCGGTCTGCACGTTTTGACAACTCCCAATGACATGAATTTCCCCGGGCCAAAAGGGTGTAGCAGAGGGGTGGTGACTTTCAGGCCATGCAACGACTTGCCGATAGAAGCAATACAGTCATCCAGAAACCCCCCGTGCGGACTGCAGCGCATCGGGACTAGGACAGATTCGTGATGCTCTCTTCTTTCCTCCGAAGCAGTGTCTGGGTTACTGATTGCTCTGATTGTCGATCCGATATCTCTTGAATCCATGTCTGCCGAGAGTAGGTAGTCGCTAGGTTTAGTATATATCAACTATACCATGTTTGTATCGGAAGACCTGGATAGCCTCCATCTCGTCACCGCCACTGCAAGCGAGGAAGACCCAGAAGGGAATTATAGTGACAGTCTCAGAGAAGAACCGCAGGAGGCCAATGGTATTCACAAGTATCACATTCATGTATATGTATCTTATTTGATAAATCATCTAAGCTGGTGATATACTTGAACCGAACTGCTCCGAGCAGTAACCCACAAGAGTCGGACGGAGGGCGCCGGTTCAGACGCGAGGCCGACAGGCTTATCGGCATATGATCAGTCCCGGAAGTTTAGTCGCTTTCGAGATTCCCAGATTGTCAATCGCTGACTGAAGGTGCACATAATGGACGTCGCATATGATAGGACAAAGAAGAACGAGCCGAGCGGTCGATCCAGCCCAGTGGCGGAACCTCTCCTCCTGCTCTCTGACAGCGCCCTCGTTCGGCCGCCTGCATGCATAGGCAGACAGACAGACAGACAACCACGCTCTCGCCATGGTTTTCTTGTCCCGCCGTCATTGATTCGGCTGCGCGTCCCGTCGTACACGAAACGCCATCATGAAAACGCCGCGCCCACCTCCGTGCGGTGAGAAACTCGGGGGTGGGGAGGGCAAGGCAAGCCCAGCCTCTGATCATGAGATCTGGAAACACTCTCTCCTCTGTGGGCAGGCCTGCCCACATTAGCCTGCATACAGGTAGACGGCGACCACGCTGCAGGCACTGCCTTTTTTTCCTCCGAGCAGAAAACGGCTCTTACCTATCTGATCGCAGATTGGTTGGACAGTCGGAAACTTTCGATATTGTCATCGACACCGCCTGACGCAGGATCCCTATAGCACGGCTCAGATGCCGACTTTCAAACCGCTGCAAAAGGATCAAGATCCCTCCCCTCCGATTGAAATGAGGTGGCGTACGAAGGTGCTGCAAGTCAAGGCACATGCAATAATGCAGGACGGTTGAGATATCGTGGCAGCTGCTTTGCACTAAGTCTGCAGCTATAACCTGTCGCGCCGCGCACTTCGCAAGCTACATTAGGGAGGCCTGTCCCTGCTTTGACAGTCACATGGATCGCCGGTATTTCGTTTCCGCAAAAGTGTAATGGAATAGGTAGATTTTGCCAGGTTTCCCAGGTGAAATGGTCCCCGAGCCTGTCTATGGAAGAGACCAGGAGAAAGAGTCTTTCCATCCCTGTCTTTCAAGTAACGCCAATTATGCACCTGTCCCGCCCATCATGATGATGTCTGATGTATCGTCTAAATCCACCCATCTAAATATTAGCCGAAGATTTTGAGGAATCCCCAGATGCCGATGCCGCTAAGAACAGGAATTGTGAGATTGTCGTCCCAGCCGAACAGGTCTATGACTTCGCTGCCCGCTGCGGCGAGGCCGGACCAGAGGCTCATGACACCCAGCGCAACAGTCCCAGTGATTGTTGCTTGTTCCTCGCTGAGCCCCAGCAGATCGGCGGCCGCTGCTGGCAGTTTGAGCACCCCGGTAAACATGAAGGGGTGCAGCTCGTCGCCAGGGAAAGCTGGGGTCCGGGGAGCGGCCCAGCCCCAGAACCACGCGGCAGTGACCACGCCAACGAGGAATGCGGCCAGCGATCCCGCAAGAGACTTTCCCTTCCGGATGCGTGGGGTATATCTACCATAGGCGCGGCCGAAGGTGCTGGCCGCCGTGTCGCACCAACTCAGCAACATGACTGAAACCACAGCAACGTCCTTGGGGAAGAAGTACAGGACAGTCCAGGCGCCGAGGAGGTACCAGATGACGCCGTTGTATCCCGAGTACTCGCTCTCGCGCATGAATGCTCCCAGACATCTGACATAGAAGCGGTTGAGTGACGCGTAGGTGTGTCGCAGTATATCGGTAGTCGCAATAGGTATCAAGAAGCCCATCAGCCACGGCGTCACCCTCGACGTCTGCGTGCCCGAGACGTACAGCCAATACACCAGAAAGCCGATGGATACGTGAAGGATCTTTCTAGGCACCTCATGCTTGTGTATCAACGTCTTGAAATGCCGGTGTATGGGAATCAATCCCAGAGGACTAGGACTCCGGCTGAAGTCGCGCCAGCTCCAGCCCGAGGGCGTCGCAGGCGTTGGCGGCGCCAGGTGGCCATTCGATGTTGTAAGCATGCCGTTGGCGTGTTCTGTCACCTCCAACTCCTTGGCTTTCGAAGCTCTCGTCGACCGCGTGCTGGGGGTCGCCGCCTGGCCGGTAGTGGCCTTGCGAGTCTTTATAGGACTCCGGGATCGCGCACGGGCACGTCGGAGCTCGGGGTCCGACTCGCTCTCCTCCTCGATGGGCAGCTGCGGAGTCATGCTGCCAGTCTGACGCCTTCGTGCGGCGGAGCGTGTGACGGGGCCGAAGTATCCGCCATCCTGGGACGAGTCCTGGGCGTCTGACGGCGTTGGGCTTGGTGATATGACGCGCGGTGTCGCTGGGATGCCCGACCTAGTGCGGGTAGACATGGTGTAGGGAAAAGGCGGCAGTGTCGGGCAAGAGACGACGCCGGTAAAGAAATGTCGCAAATCGTGAAATCGTAAAGGCCAAAAGGCAGAGTGGAGATGTTTGTCTTTTCTAGACTCACGCGTCGTGGTGGTGGTGAGGAGGGTGTTTTCGCCGAGTAACGAAGTCACGAGAGCTACCGGATCCAGCGTGAAGGAGTTTGGTGATGCAACAGAGACGAGCTCTGCCGCATAGTAATAGTCTAAATGGCTTTGGGCGACAGGGGTAGAGAGAAGCAGATGGAAGAGGGAATCTTCTCCTCGACCGCAGCTTCGTGGAATGGCACATGAACGGCGCGACGGAGACGTCAATGGTCCGAGTTGGGTCTGGTAGGCTGCCAACTGACGGCGGGCAAAGCAAGAAAAACCTGGCGCGGTGACGGGAAACTCGATACTGCCGAATCTTGGTTGGAACGAATTTTCAAGAGGCGCAAGCGTGGTGACATAAGACCTCAGACCAGACGATGCACACACACACACACACACACACACACGCACACAGCCTTGGAGGGATCCCTGGGGCGTACAGCAAAGCTTTGCGACAGGATTCGACGAACTGTAAAATCAGACCCCACGCCGAACACAATGGGGCCTCTGCCAAAGCTTAGCCCCATCGCTATCCGGCCCTGCCAGTGTGTGATGGACTGGTTTTCTGGTCAGCTGTGGGCGCTCGTGCTACAGATTACCAGCGGCCGCCGACCAATCAACCTACAGCTAGATTGCTTTTTTGAGATCACATGTTTGGCAAATAGGTGGTAGTAGGAGGTCTGTTTGTTCATTGCCTGGAAATACCAGCACTTTTGTAATGCATCTTACAAACATAGGAAACATCGTAGCCCTTGATTTTAACAGCACACATCTAGTTCGCGTCACAAGTCTTGTCAGTCTTCCTCGGCGGAAAGACGAGGGCGTGTCTTGTCCAGCGAAACACGATCCGCAGCCACACGCTGACCCAATCACCAAGGCTTGCAAGCTGTGTCCAGAGAGACGGTGTGTGATGACGCTTAGCTTGGGCGAAGCAGGTCAAGCTTTGATAACATAAAACAGGATAGCAGACTGCTCTTGAAAACGTCCCAGTGGGTCGTGAGTGTCGGTCTATTACCCAGGATGCGTTATGAATGTTACATTATGCCCAGTATAAATGCTGTTCTGGTAGCAACAAGATTGTGGGTTGATTTTACAGCAGAAGACGCCGCGCACAGGTCTGACTTGGCCAACGGATTTGAATTGAACGGCACCAACCTCACCCCGTGTGTATATATTCCATCAGTAGGAACCTCGGGAAACCAAATCGATATACAATACATCAAAACACAAATTTAGACCTACAAGGTCATCCATAACTGAACAGAAGAGAAGAAAGAGGCATGCATGGTCCCTCGGCTTTCAACGCATACCTCCACCACGGACCCGACTTGCCATTGACGTCGGCGCCTTTGGGTACCATGCCCCCGGTTCTTTGGACGGGTCGAAATGGCGCCCGATCACCCCGCGTCCCAACGTGGCGTGGCTGATGCGCGCTAGAACATCAGTGGTTCCAGACGAGTTCCGCGCCCGCCGTCCATCTGCCATCCCGCTGCCCGCCAGAAGACCCCACGTCACAGGGGCCGTCACTACGAAACGCCAGCTGTGACAAGGCAGAGCTCCAGGCTGAACTTTAGCATCATTACTGTGTTGACTCGAGAACAAAGAACAGCTCATCAGAAAGACTGAAGAGCGTGGTCATTCAGTCAGTACCTAGTCCTTTTCCTTTGCTGCATTTGTCCCCGTTTAGACTCTTGCCCCTCGTGTCCTTCCTGAGCCATTGGTGCTCTTGCTTGAAAGGACAGATTCATTGCGCCTGGTCCAACCTCGTAAGCCCTTGCCGCTGCGTGGTCTAAGCCTTCAACGTGGCATATTCGTGCTGACTATACAATCTCATCAGTATAGAAAAGCGTATATCCTTTCTTTGTTCCTCTTGCGACGTCGGCCACATTGTACCCGCCAGCGTCGTCTCCCGATCGTGCCCAGAAGATCAGGGGAGCATCACAAAGTCGGCATAACCCCTATCGAACCGAACCGACCAAACCATCTTAAATTACTATCATAATGGACTCGAGAAACGCCTTGTTCGGAAGAGGCCCCGGAGGCCCTGGAGGCGCTCCTCGTACTGGACTCCCTGGAAGGCAGGTCCAGGGTGGCGGCGGCTATAACCAAGGACCTCCTCCGCCTGCTCGAGATTACGGCGCCCCTCCTCCCAACATGAACCGAGCACCACAAGGACCTCCCGGAGGCTACGGTGGTGGTGGAGGCGGCGGCGGCGGCGGTCGCCCTGTGCCTCTCGGTATCGAGAAGCTCCCGAATGGTCACGAATACATCTTTCGAAACCTGTCGGCCGTGTCGCCAAGCGATTTCCCAACCCGCGATCCTGGTGCCGACGTCTATGTCCTCCTCAGGGGGCCTTCGTTGTCTGGTGACTACGTTGTGACGGCTCGACCCTTACAAGGATTCCCTCCTGGGAAGATCAGCTTGGCGGAACACCAGCGATCGTGGTGCGGCATAGCGATGCAGGACCAGTTCACGGGTGAAGTTTACGACCCCTTCTCTAGAGGCAAGAAGGTTTATCTGGGAACACTGGATCTTGAGATATCCTTTGCCCGATCCAAGATCACCGAAGTGCCATACGACCAGGACAAGCTCGCCGAGGAGATTTCGCGCTTGTTTGCGAACCAAATGTTCTCGCCAGGACAAAAGTTCTTGATGGACGTCCAGAGCATCCCGCTGGCTTTCACAGTGAAGACCGTCCAACTTGTCGATCTGAGCATGGAGAAGGGCGGTACTTCGGATGCGCCCAACACGAGCGATCGAAGCGAAAGAGGTATTCTCACCAACGTTACCACCATCAACTTCTTCAAGGATGCAAAGTCGCCAATCAAGCTCAAGGGCTCGGCGAGGAGACCGGCCACCAATGCTATCTTGCGCCCAGATTTCAAGTTCGAGAACATGGGAATTGGTGGTCTGGATGAAGAGTTTTCGACCATTTTCCGAAGAGCCTTCTCGTCCCGTCTCCTGCCAAGCGGTCTCGTTGACCAAATGGGTATACCCCACGTCAAGGGTATGCTGCTTTACGGTCCTCCGGGAACGGGAAAGACTTTGATTGCCCGTCAGATCGGAAAAATGCTGAATGCGCGCGAGCCCAAGGTCATCAATGGTCCTGAAATTCTGAACAAGTTTGTCGGGCAGTCGGAAGAGAACGTCAGAAAGATGTTTGCCGATGCCGAAAAGGAGTACAAGGAGAAGGGCGAGGAAAGTGGCCTCCACATCATCATCTTTGATGAATTGGACGCTGTCTGCAAGCAGAGAGGCAGTGGTGCTGGTGGTGGCACTGGAGTGGGTGACAGCGTTGTGAACCAGCTTCTCACCAAGCTCGATGGTGTCGATCAACTCAACAACATATTGCTCATCGGTATGACCAACCGAAAGGATATGATTGATGACGCTCTGCTGCGTCCTGGTCGTCTCGAGGTTCACGTCGAGATCTCTCTGCCCGATGAGCATGGACGACAGCAGATCTTCAAGATCCATACCGCAAAGATGAGGGAACACGGCAGAATTGACGGTGATGTCAACCTCACTGAGTTGGCTGGGCGCACAAAGAACTTTTCGGGTGCAGAAATCAATGGTCTTGTCAAGGCCGCATCCTCGTATGCCTTTACGCGACAAGTCAAGATCGGAGATCTTTCGAACCCATCCATCAACTACGACGACATCAAGGTCAACATGGAAGATTTCGTCCGGGCATTGGATGATGTCAAGCCCGCATTCGGTGTTTCGGAAGAAGAGCTGGCGGACGTCGCCAAGCATGGAATTATCCCCTTCAGTGCGCACATCGAGCGTATTCGTGGTGACGGACGAAACCATGCCAGCCAGGTGTCGACCGACCCCAAGCAAAGGCTCTTGTCCGTCCTTATCTACGGACCTCGAGGTTCTGGAAAATCCGCCATGGCTGCGGATATTGCGATGAACTCGAACTTCCCCTTTGCCAAGCTTGTGAGCGCCAGCAATATGCTTGAGATGAGCGAGCAAGCCAAGATTGGTTATCTCCGCAAGGTATTCAACGACGCCTACAAGTCGCCAATCAGTGTCGTCATTATCGACGGACTCGAGCAGATCATCGAGTGGACGCCTGTCGGTCCACGATTCCAGAACGGTGTCCAAGTAGCTATTGCATCGCTCATGCAGACGGAGCCACCAAAGGGAAGGCGTCTCCTCGTTCTGGCTACCACATCAAGACGTGAAATCTTTGGACAATTAGACGTCCTTGAGTTTGATCACGAATTGGCTGTGCCCGCGGTTCGCGACAGTCAAGAGTTGGGAGCCGTCCTGAGTCACGCAGGCATCTCGGAACAAGATGTCAACGAGGCAATTTATGAGTTGGAGAGCGTTAGTGGAGCTCAGAAGGTTGGGTTGGGTGTCAAGAGAGTTCTTGTTTCAGTCGGCGCGGCATTCAACAAGCAGCGCAACGGCGACGATCGGCCTCTTGGTCAGATCGTGGCCGGTGAGCTGCTACAGATGATGGGATCCGCCTAGAGAAGTCAAATGCTTTGTAACAGCATAGTTGATACAAGAATATAGAATACCTCGTCGATCCAAGTACATACCAATACAAAGATTTGTTCAAGACAACAGACTCGGAATGGATGTGTCTATTTTACGTCGTTGGTGATACGTTATAAATGGTACTGCATGATAAATACGATTGACTAGTCAAATCAATTTACTGCGGGTCTAATAGAAAAAGAGTGTAATAGGACCTTGCTTTAACAAAACCTCAAATGACAGGACTTATCTTGACAATCTTTTTGGATTAAAACCTGTGTGTGACCCATCAAATTTACCTTCAATCATCTGCTTTTTTCACTCAGTCACATACTGAAGAGACCACGCTGAGCTTGGTCAGTTGCGTCTGCTCATGCGAAAGGTTAGGATCGCCGGCAACTGGGTGAAATTGAAATGGCTTCCGATGCGATCCTCGACCGCATCGTCTTTGGTAAAGGCGGGCTCCTCAAACGCGTCCATGACCAATCCGGCGCGGAAGAAGATTCCGAAGAGCTCCTCCATGGGTCGATGAAAGTATACCTTGCGCCGGCAAGTCAGTACGTAGATATGTCTGGCCTCCACTGCTTTGGACGCTTTTGTAATAGATCAAGATAAATCATATACATACCTGCTCGGCTGGTTGACCATAGGTGGCAACGCCCTTGTAGGGCGGGATGTGCAGATACTGCCGGATCACCTTGGCCCGGTCGACGGGGGACCTCACTGTCCCCGTCTCGTAGTCGGATATCTCGATCTGGCGTTTCGCTCGGGATGTGAAGAAGACTGGGTGAAGGACGGTGGCTACAAAGCTACACGCAGTTCTCTAGTTCAGCGATAGATCTCTGAGCAAAGACGCCACTGAAATTCACACAGTCCCTTCAAGCTGAGGTCAGGGAATATAGTAGTCAGAAATCAACTCACACTCCGTCAGCCTTCAATAGTTTCGGGAGTGCGTTGGCAAGCGGTTGGATGTCGGCGATGTCCATGATGGCCATGTTGATCAGGATCACGTCGAAACCGCCAGACTGCGTTTTCAATCAACTCTGCTTTGTTTTCACATTGTGCAAGCTCCCGAAGGAAAAACGACATACCATTCCGGGGTCCTTAAGCACCTCCAGAAGGGCGTCGCGGTCAGTAACATCGAGCTGCCTGTACTGGATGCGGTGGATCTCGGCCGAGCTCTGGGCCCTCTGCCGGGCCTTTTCCAGCATGCCCGCGGTGCCGTCGGTCGCGAGCACCGACGCGCAGCCGTTGTTGGCGAGCCAGCGCGCCGCCAGCCCGTTGCCGGTCGCGAGGTCCAGGGCGCGGCTCCCGCGGTCCGGCCGGACGTGGTCCGCCAGCAGCCGGCGCAAAGACGGCTCCTGCAGCGACTTCCAGTATTGGTTCCCGTCGCGGCCGACGCCGTCGTCCCACCACTCGGAGTTGGTCTCCCAGGACGAGAGGGACTCGGCGTGGTGTTCCATTGCTTCTTGAGGTAGTACTTGACTTGTTATGCAGGAGTTTGTATTTACAGTGCTCGAGTCCTGACGACTGTTTTACGAGACCGACTTTTCAACGCGGAAATCATGTCAAGAGGAGAAGGAAGAGATGACAACCTATAGATTCAGGCATACTTCAAGAACTTATGTATAGATGGAATCCCCACAAAAACATACTTCCTGATACTGTCGTCTCCTAGCGCTGATCTCATGAGTCACGCCGGCTCGCTATATGCAGTACTACCCTTACCGGCGTTCTGATTGGTCGGCACAGGATATGCAATGCTATACGCATCCGACTCAGCACTCACAAATCATCGCTGTATCAAGCACAAACTCTGGATAATAGACTAGAAACTTTGTGATGTATAGAAGTAACCAATATCGAAGACAGAGGTGTCAAACATCCAGGTAAGAAAAGAAAGAGGAGAGCGGGCGAACACAAAACAGAGACAGAGAAACGGAGCAAAAGACTTATAGTTGAGCTTGACTGATTATCATCCGCCATCAAATTACATTATACTCGTATCAGCCATGTTATCTGAATTCTGATTCTGTCCGAAGCGATTGTGATCCGTATGTTGATAGTTCTGCCAGAGGGACAGAGTATGCAGTCGACCCTTCTCGATATGTTTCTACCTTAGGACTGGATGCATCTTGGGGGACAGAGGCGTCCCCAGGTTGTTCTTCGGTCTTCTTTTTCTTGGATCGCCTACGAATTAGGGTCCAAACGGCAAGACCACTGACCAGAAGCACAAGCGGCAGGCCAAGCCCCAGTCCTGCGCCCAGCCCTACTTTGTATGCCCGGCTGTCATTGTCCGTTGCTGTCGATGCATTATTCGACATTAGTGCGTCGGAGATGTTGACTAGAAGGCCATTCCGAATGAAGACGCCCAGACCATATTTGCAACAATAGTCGCCTTGGTAATCGCAACAAAAACTACCGTTTTCGCAGTGTGTTACCCGGGGGAAGAGGCCGCCCTTTATCGTTTCGTCTAAAGATTTATAACAAGTAAGTACGCAGAGTGAGTGACGGGTAATGTTCGACGTGGACTCACTGATTATACAAATTTGCGCACAGTTCTCAAAGTCGTATGGCAGATCCGGAGTACCATGGCATGGTCCACGTACTATCTCTCCGTTGGGCCTCGAGCAGAGTCTAGTATCCTGTTGGCACTGGTCGTCTGTGCCGCAACATGTCTTTGAGCCAGGACATAGGTGCTGTTTGTCGTATACATTTTCGTTTACCCCATAACAACTGATCTCATCGGCAGCAGATACAGCGAGAATATTCAAGAGAATATTCAAAAAGATGGCATACAGGACACTTATAGAAAGCGTCTTGGTTGGAACGCCCATGCTGGGCAGTTGTCGCATCTAACAGCGTCGGTCTCGGACTCTAGGTTTCGGAAATGGACGGGCGTTCCAAAAGTAGCACATATATATCATCCAGCTCCTCGTATTCGACCATTTGACAGCCTTACGCGCGCAAAGTTGTCATAGGCTCTTTGTATTCTAGTGCTAATTTGCGCGATCCGCGATGATTCAGGCCCATGGCCGGCCAAGCGCGTGTAACACATCTTGCAATTTTGGAGCGAATAAAATGAACCGCTCTATCACTTCGCCGCTGACTTGTAACACAGATTGCTACGTTGTCCAATAATTATGATGATATCCCAAGGCTGGGTGTTGATCTGCGTGACGGATGATCTGTGAAAATGACTGTCTTGGAAACACGTGGGTTACCTGATTGGACATAACGAGCTCTACGTCGCATTTGGAGGAAGCCAGGGTTGTATATATTGCTTCTCGTATAACAGGAATCTGCAAATCATCCCCTTCCGACCATAAGCCACACCGGTCCAGACAGAATGATCGGATAATGATTGGAATGAACCAGCCGTTTTGCCTTTTAATGAAATTCGGCCTCAATGCAGAGGTCGTCCCCAGAGATACCACCTCAAGATTTTATTTGGCTCAAGACGCTTTGGAGTAATTCTTCATGGCGTGGCTATTCAAAGTTTTGCGCACCCGGCGAACGCCACGCAGCTTAGCAATACTTGCATCGCTTTGTTTTCTACTTGCATTGACATTGAAGGTCTCCGTATCCACTCATCAAGGGCAACAGGACTTGTCTGAGAAACAACTTGCAGACTGGGCATCATCATCATTGGACATGGACAAAACATTATCTCAATGGAGAAACGCACCTTTATCTGGATCATTTGAAGCACAGTCTACTGAGGTGGGGCGACGAATAGAAATACTGCGTAAATGGATGCAACTCGGAGACGAGCAGATATCAGCCATCCGCGGAGCCTCGCAATCGAAGGTCTTTGAAAAAGCAATGGCCGACCTTTTCCCCTTCCTGTCCGGTGAACCGCGAGGCAAACCATACACAAACCTGTATGATAAACTCAAAACCTCTTTTGATGCAACCAGTCGCGGCATAGTTCTACCTACGAGCGTCGACAATTTTAGACAAACATTCCATCTCGTCGGCGCGCTAAGAGAGGTCCTTCATACCACGGTGCCTATACAGATCGTGTATGCCGGCAACGATGGCCTCAGGTCATTTCAGCGCGAGATGCTCGCTCACCGCTTCAAGGACATCAGTTTCCTGGATATACACACTGTGTTTAGAGAGCCTTCCTCGCAATCCGATCTATCTCTAAGCTCACTGAAGACATTCGCATGTCTTGCAACCACTTTCGAAGAATTTATTCTCCTCAGCGGGGATCTAGTGCTCTTGAAGATGCCAGAAGAGCTGTTTGATCTTCCCGCGTACCGCCGAACCGGAGCCGTCATGTTCAACGACCGTATCTCCTCTTCTGGCCAGCTAGACAGATACAAACCTTACGACTCGAGTGGGTTCCGACCAGACAGAAATGCAAAAGGTTCCCAGAAAATTGACCTTAGCGTGGCTATTTTCAACAAGTCCCGACACAGCGTACTGTTTGCCATGCTTCACGCGTCTTGGCAACGCCACATGAAGGAACAAGCACATACCGACGGCACCACTGGAGACAGCGAGAGCGAAACATGGCGCCTTGGATTCGAGCGTACGAGCGCACCATACGAGTTACAAACGCCATCTGATGCCCTCGTCGGATGGCCGCGGTCCGAAGCGGGAGAAGCAATCTGCAAATTTGCTCACGGATTTTCTGGGCCCAACGGTCGAATACTATGGTACAACCGACCAATGCACAGAGAGGAAAGCTCAGCAGATCAAGACATACCGACTCATCGCATGGCGGCAGTGTCGGGTCAGGACGAGCTGAGCAATAATGATATTATCTGCGCAGTCAGAAAAGAAGCGCAACCTTTGACGAGCCAGGAGAAACAAGTTATTGAAGAGACCATTAACACGGCGCAGGAACTGGACGAGGAGTTCAAACTAGCAAAAATGCATAGATCGTTGACTTCATCCGATGGTGAAGGCTACCGCTAACCCAATTGAGTTGATCACTTTATCTATATTTTTCAGCCGGCCCTGATATATTTTATAAACAAATCTGTTCAGACATGTAAGACAATTTCATAATGATTTATGATTTATGATTCGATCATATTCATATAGCCGACTTTTATAGTCCCTCTCTCCATTACGCCCCGTCAAAATGCCGTCGTCGACCTCCGTGTTCTCGTGCGGGCGCACTCGAGCGAAGGTATGAAAGCTGTCCGTCATGGCTGGATATCATTATCTGAGATGTATCTACGAGCGACATCCTTTCTCTTCCCCGCGAAGGAATATGAGATGGTTACGGTCGTCGGTGATACGTGTAGTGAACAGAAGCACGCCAGAGATTCCATCGCGGAGGCGCGAAAACAAACCGGATTATTCGGCGAATAGTGGCTGAGCAGTGAGACGCAGGGAGCGGCTCGAAGAAGAGTGGCCAGTCAAATCCACAGTAGCTGTTGGTAGCGTAGACAAAAGGAAACGGTCTCTCCTTTCTTCAAAGATTTGACGTGTCTAGGAAGTCTACAAGTAAATTGTCTCGTTGTATAAGCACGCCCTGCAAGGCGCATTCCCTCCACCAAGCAAATGCTATCTGCGGCGAGAGAAGGAGATGGGGCAGATAGAGCTGCCAACACGGATTATAAGTTGGAACTTCGATCCGATCTAGATGTCTCATCTTACTCTTAACTTGTGACGCTGTGTAGACAAAAGCATCCGTACTTATTCTATACCTTCCCTTTTATCTCAACTTAGGACGAATTCTGAGAATCATGCGAGATATTTTTCGAGAAAGCTTTTGTTTTATTTAGTGTATAGCAATTTCATCTGATTTTGGATAAAAAAGAGAAACAAAAGAGGTCATAACAGAGAACCGTATCTTCGAAAACATACCTGTGTATTGAAAACCTTTGTTACATTATTGTATGTGAGCGCGTGTTTCCATCAAGCATCACTTTTGAGACTCGTAAAAGTTTATAATCAGCCCCAGGAAGTCGTCGCATTGGAGCCATCAACAGATACAACTCACTTGAAATGAGAATCGCCCGTGTATCTACTAGCGCTTCGAGCCAACATTCTCTGGATTGCTCAAAGCACTGTCATTACGACGCTCTTCTCACATGATGGGGCACTTGCTCGTGCAAAACCACGGGCGTCTTTACATAACTGTCAGTCAGGATCAAGAAGGGCGACGAACCATTTAGCTTTCTGAAACCCACCACAAAAGTTCGTGCCTAACACGCCGCCTGCGACGCAGTCTCAGACAAATCGGTCAAGCCACCATGAAAGCACAGCTCATCATGGGATTATCTTCAAGCTCATGGCCCGTTTTGTGCATCGCTCGTTCTCGAAGTCGCTGAAGATACTGGATCACGTCAGCTTGGGCGTGGCAATACTCTGGATTGTCAACTTAAAACCTCTGACCCGGGTATCCTAACACGGAGCGATTCACGTGAACTTCTATCTCCCACACCTAATTGCCTCATCAGTATACTATCCTTGCTCTATAACAATACAAGCCCATCTTCAGGTACTCCTATCTCAAGATGCCTGGAAAAGACCTCACCCCCACGCCCGACGAGTGGACCAAGCTCTACACCCTCTCCTTCTTCTCCGGCGCCGTCGGCGACATGGTAGGAACGCAAGCCTGCCTCCAAAACGCCATCGACGACGTCCTGCCGGGCGAGATCCAAAAGCTCGATTCCGACTGGGCACTCTCCTGGGGTCCCCGCGTCTACAAGCGGGACCCGCAAGACGTGCTATTCGGGCCCGACAACGTCTGGTACGTCGCCGCCAACGAGAGCGAGAAGCTGATCCTTGTCGCCGTCGCCGGCACCGCGGCCAAGTCCGAGCAAGGGTGGTTGGTGATTGATGGCGACGTTCGTCAGACCGTAGATTTTAAGAAGTGGATCGCGACGTGGACTTTGGATGATATTCCGAAACCTAAACCTAGTTTTGCGACCCCGGGCACCACTCGCGCCGCTATGGGGACGTGTATCGGCGTGTGGAACGTCGCGAGTAGCACCTCTGATTCCTCTTCTCCGGGGACGACCATCGGGCAGTACTTGGAGGCCAAGCAGGACTACACTGTGGTCTTCGCCGGGCACAGTTTGGGCGGCGCCGTCTCGCCGATGACAGCTCTTGCATTGCTCCAGTCGAAGATCGTGTCGCCGAATAAACCCTGGTACATCCTCCCATCAGCCGGAGCCACTCCCGGAAACCAGAAATTGATCGACTTGATGACGGCCCAGTTCCCACCGGGCAACCTACCCAGCGACCCGGCGAAACAATACGAGGTGTTCAACCGAGATCTGTACAACACGCTCGACGTGGTCCCGCAGGCGTGGTCCCTAGACAGCTCATCAGACCGCAGGCTAGACAATATCAAGCAGATATACACCGGCCTTCGAGGCCCCGCGGCCGACGACCTCGGCATCGTGGTGGACGGGCTCAAGGTCTTGTCCCGCGCCTCAGGTATCGAGTACGAGCCCATCGTGGGCGCGCCGTTTGCCGGGGTCTCGTTCGATGCGTCGGCGCTCGATCCGTCGAATCTCGACGCTGTCGAGAAACAAGTCTATACTGAGCACATTACAGCGTATACGGAGTATTTTGGCATAACGGACTTGATCTCCGACTATTCCGACAGAATTAGAGCACATCCGGGCGTTCAAGATTCAATGCTTGAGAATTCTGCAGTCGGAAGAGGGGGAAAGGAGAGTCAAAGCCTTAAACTTGGTCAACAGGTCTGACATTCCAGTTTGCCGAGTATGGTCATGTTGATCAATCACTTTTGGATCCTTCTACTCGACTCGGCTAGTAGATAGTATGGCTTTCTCTGTAACATTCTAATGTCTTCTTCCAGTCGCATCCGAATTCTTTATCAAGAGATGTAACATGAATCAAAGCCTCAAAGCTTGCTTCACCCTGTCCAGAACGCAAGTCGTCATCCTGTTGGGCAGGCTGTTTGTTGGTCGGCGGCCGCTCCATGATATATGACGAATGCCGAACTGTGGTGAGGTTTATCTCCGAGTGATCAGAGATGTCCTACTGACTGTAAGGAGTGAAGCGTCAAGGCCACCGTCTACGGAAGCAAATTCATGAAAAAGAAAGCGACCACAATGTGGAGGGTCCTACGCGCATTCGATCCACGTTGGTGTCGAGGACCAATCCAGTCTCATCTTCCCCTCGGGACCCCGGTTAAGCGAGGCGAGCCCATAGCTCGTGTACCCATACTCGCAGGTTGACTTGAGGTGAGAATGAGCAGACAGCTTCGGGGCTCCTGACCAAGTTGGTAAGCGTATCCAGACTGTCGGTATTCCACCCATTTCCGCTAGCTACAGTACGTTAAGCCATGGTAACCTTGATCAAAAGTGCTGTAAATCTTCCATTTGTTCTCTTTATATTGTCTACCTTTTTTTCAACGAAACACATGCGTCAATCATTCCACGTTCTCAAACGCAAAGTTTGGCGAGCCGGGCACCGCACTCTCTGCCTGAGGCGGTAGACCTTCCTTCTCGCCCTCGCCATCGCCGGCGACAATCTTGCCCTTCTTGCCGCCCTCTTCCACCAGGATGACCTCGATGGCCTTGAGGCCGGCAGTCTTCTTGAGACCCGAAATCATCCCCTTCAAGACGTGGAGCTCATCAAAGGCCAACTTGCGCTCAAGAACCTTGTCCGCCGGTTCACCAACCTGGAGACGGCGCTTGAGGTTCTGCACGAATGGCATGGCCTTCTTCATCTCGCCCATCTTGCCGACCTTGCCGCTCAGTCCCTTCTCGTCCTTGAAAGTCTTGCTGGACGAATCCCACTCCTCCTTCAGAAGGTCAATGTACTTCTCCTGCCAGGCGGGGAAGCGGTCGGTGACGAAGACAGTAAGCTTCTTTGGCTTCTTGGGGTCGAATGTCGTCTCCTTGCCCTTGGCCTTCTTCTTGAGCTGAGCTGTTTCGGCCGAGTTGACGTTCGAAGAAGTAGCACGGACGTATTCACGGGCGGCCGTGAGACCGGCATCCGTAGCAGGCACAGTTGGGAACAAAGCATTTTGGATGGTCTCGGGCTTCTTGAGAACCTCCAACCAGATGTATTCTGACCAGTGAGGTGCGACAACCGTCAACAGAAGAGCCTGGTACTCGATGTAGCGGAGGGCGAGATCCTTGTGCAACTTGATGCCTGCAGAGTTGCAAGCCTCGCGGTAAAAGTCACGAGCATTTGTGAAATCGTAGAGACCAGCCTTGAGAGCCAGCTTGTAATCCGTGTTCTCAAAGTGCTTCTGGGCCTCGGCGACGAGAGAGTTCATCTCGTTGTTGAACAAGGCGTCCTGGAACGAGTTGAGCTCGCCAGTTCTGAGCTGGTCCTGATCCTTGACAACCTCCTCACACCATTCCTTCAGGTTGAACAGACGCAGAACGTTGTTGTCAGCGACATCCTCCTCCAAGTTGGCGTCTGTGACACCATCACCAGCATCGGCCAGGGCGATACGTGTCGCATCAGCACCGTACTTCTTGAGCATATCATCCAGAGTCATGAAGTTACCGGTCGACTTGCTCATCTTCTCTCCGTTCAGGGTCAAGTGACCGTTTGCCCTGATACCCTTGGGCCAGTACTCAGGGGGGAAGATGGCCAAGTGGATGTACAGGAAGAAGGTCAAATGGTTGGGGATCAGATCCTTTCCAGAAACTCGGAGGTCCAGAGGGTAAAAGTACTCGAACTCGCGACGCATGGCCTCGAGGGTCTCCTTGGGAATCTTGGAGCCGCTGAGAACGTCATCGCCCAGTTCCCTTCTGCAGAAGATGTAGTCCCAGACTTCGTCGCTCATTTGTTCGGCGCCGACATTGCCAGTACCCTTTTGACGACCGAAAATGTCCTTGTGGAGAATGTGTGCAACAGTGTAGTATGCCATGTAGATGGTGCTGTCACTCAAACTCTCAACCAGGAATTGCGGGTCCCAAGGCAGCTTCGAGCCAAGACCGAATGATCGGGCACATGCCCACTGGTTGAGCCAGTTGAGAACACCCTCGAATTGGTTCTTGGTCTCGCCAGTGTAGGTGTTGAGACCCTTGCCATCAGTGTTGGCAACCCATCCGAGGGCGGTCTGCTTCCATGACTCCTCACCGTAGTCGAGGTACCACTGGTCCATGAGAGACACGATACAGTCGTCACCGGATCTGCTGACAACCTTGCGCTCAGGTTCCGAGTAGGCAAAAGCCTCCTTGGCGTCAATGAGCTGTTGGCGGACCTTGGGCTTGGCCGATTCGACCTTCTCTCCCTTGAACTCGCCCACCTTCAGGGTGCCCTGGTAGAAACCCTCCTTGTATGCCAACTCCTTGGCCTCCTCCAGCTGCTTGGTGTCCTTGGGCGAAGCAATCTTCAACTGCTTGACCAGGGCGGGTGCGCACAGGTCTCCGTATGTCGGTGTGTCGATGATGGGGAAGATCTCGAGCTCAGCCCACTCCTTCTGGATACCGTAGTAGTCGGCCTTCTTGGCGAGGTCGGTCACGGTCGCAAAATCATCAGGACTGTCAGAGGGCACTGACGTCACAACACCAGTTCCCTTGGTGGGGAGGACGGTCTCCATGGGCAGGACTCGGACACCCTCCTTGTGAAGAGAGAGAGGTGCGTTCACAAGAGTTCCAACAAGATCTGAGCCTTGGACTTCGGCAATCTTCTCAATCTTGCCTTCAGTGGCAAAAGTGCCCTGGTACGCCATGTTGCGAGCAGCGCGCTCGGTCACGAGGAAGTACTCGTTCTCGGAAGCCTTGAAGATACCGTAGGTGATCTTGGGGCCGACGAAACAGCAAGTCTGTCCGTACATGGTCTCTGGCCTCAAGGTGGCTGGCACCATGAAGACGTTTCCACCAGCGGGAATCTTGCCCTTGAGAGTCTCTTCGGCCTTGGGTGCCCACTCGAGAACCTTCAGCTTCAGGGCAGTGTATTCCTGGGGACCGACGGCCTCACCCTCGGATCTGTCGTGGTCCATGCATGGCTGGCCATCCTTGATGGAGTAGATGGTGTAACGCTTGCCGAACTTGATCTTGTTCAGCTCCTTGAGGCGGTTCATTTGCCAGCGCACGAATGCGTCGTAGTAGGGGTTCGCGTCGGTGGTGACAAAGGATCGTCTCCAGTCGATACGGGCACCAAAGTTGGTGAGATCGCGGCGGCACAGGGGCGGGAAGAATTCGAGCCAGTACTGGGGATCAGCAAACTTGTGAATCTCCTGGAGAGGGATGCCAATTGCCTGCATGATCTGGAACTGGTACTTCATCTTGACCGTCTTGGCCGCGGCCTTGCCCTTGGTCGCCTTGAACTTGGTCGGGTCCTCCTTGGCGGCCTTGGTAGGGGCAACGGGCTGCTCCTCGACAACGGGCTCGTCATCCTTGTACTTTTCAAACTCCTGGCCAAACAGCTTGACCTCATTCACAAGCTTGTCGGCGCAAGCCTTGATCGGCATACCGGTGCAGTGGAAACCCATGGGGAACAGGACTCGCTTGCCCTGCATACGCGCATAGCCAGCAGTGAACTCAATCTTGGACATGGAGAAGGAGTGGCCGGCGTGCAGGGTACCGTTCATGTAAGGATAGGCCATGGTTCCAAAGAACTTGGGGTATTTTTCGCGGAGCTCGGCGGCGGATATCGTGTGCAAAGGGATGTCCTTGGTCGAAGGGGCATCGGGCTGGAAGACGCCATCTTGCTCCCACTTGTGCTGGTACTTCTTCTCAATTGCGATCAGAGAGTCTCGTTTCTCAGTCTGGGATATGTCAGTGTGTCCATTTCGAATAGATTGAACCCGCCATTGGTAGTCCTTACGCCTTTCAACTCCTTGGTCTTGGACACGGTCAGGCCTTCGAGGGCCTTGGAGACGGAGGTGGCAGCCATGATCGAGAAATAAATTTGGTCGATCCGACCGCTCTCTTTTTTCTTCTCGGGACTTCGAGGACTTGAACACTTATATATGCGTCCTCATGCGACGCCTAGACAAAAACAAGAGTGAGCGTGTGAGTCAAAGAGAAGAACAAGACTCGAGCCTGACACGGGATCTGGGCTGCTAAGGTGTTGTTCCAGTGGCTGCTCTGACTCAACCAAAATTCGATGCGCTGCAATAAAGTGTCCCGCGGGGTCGAAATCAATGGCCGTCGCATCGGGACCAAAAAATGGAGGGGCTCTTTATGCGTGCATAAGTGATTTCATGTCAGGCTAGCTTGGCTTTTTATGCTGCGGCTGTGCTCCATCTCAGTTGTGCTCAAGCCACAAAACCACTTTCGCATAGCAAGCAGCAGCTTTTCAATACGTCAAGGCCGCCTGCTCCATTCGAGGATTATTATTACTCGGTTTGTCGCAAATCCCGAGGCCATTCCGGGCAGTTTCGCAAGAATTGGAGCGACCGATAATACCTACATCTCTTCCAGCGATATTCCCGATCCAAAGAATTAGGAGCTATAGAGAAGAACCATCATGTTCGCAACTCTTGTGCGCCGGAGCGCGACGAGCCCGTTTCCTTCCAAGTTGAAGACTACCGTACCATCGCCGCCCAGCGCCGCCATATACAACACACCTCGCTGCAAACCAAGAAAGACGTGGCCACCCGACTTCTCCAAGCTGTCGCAGAAAGAGCAGTTTCGGTTCGAGAAAAAGTACAAGCGCAGGGTGAAGCTGGCTACGGCACGGCCACGATGGGACAAGTACGTCAAGATGGCTCAGTTGGTGACTGTGACAGGTGAGTTGCCAGGGTGCCGGACTTTTCTCGAAACATGGCTCAATGGTCCCTATAGGCGTGACTGTGTATAGCGTCTTATTCATGGATTGGAATACCGAGCATCAACCATTCCAAGGTGTAAGCATTCCCGGCACTCTTCTTTCCGTTGACAGCTACTAAGTACTCCCATAGTTGCGCAACAAATTTTGGGCAGCCCTGGAGTCGTTCTCCCCCTCGAAGCGATACGAACGAAGAAACGGCGAGTGACGAGACCATTTGCGCTGTACATGCCACGAAAAAGAATCACTACTGCATCATGAGGCGTTTGGCGATGGGAAGGGATACCCGTCTGATTTTCAAAGTGTAATATATATGCCAGATCCAGGACAACGTTTCCTCGTTGTCGGAATAATTCTGTGATGAGGCCTTTTTTCATGCGTCAAAACAGTGACCCATGCCGTAACTCCGAGAACACCGCCAATGCATGCATGCTTGTTTTTCCGTGTAGTGGTTTCCCTCTTCTTGTCATCACCGTCCGGGCCAGACAAAGGTTCCGCCGAGTCCAGCGCCGAGTCCGGTACTCCTAGTCTCGTTGACCGGCCGCTTCGCCACGGTTCCTTGCGATTTGACCCCGGCGACGATGCGGTCGAGGTTCGTCTCGATGACGACCCCTCCCACGATCATCTCGCTCAGCGCGGCGTGGAGGGTCTCGAAGTTGAAGATCAGGTCCAGCTCGCAAACGTTCTCGAACAGCTTGTCCAGGGACTCGACGTAGACCTGGATCAGGTCCAACAGGGCGAGCGGCGACTCGGTCGAGGTGGAGATGACGATGAAGTAGAGGGTCGCATAGTTGCGATAGGTGACGAGCGACGGGACGTCATTGTGCGGCTCCGACGCCGAGTGCGAGGTGCCCGAGGCGGCGAGGATGGGCGGGAGCGGCAGGAAGTTGCAGGCACCGTCCGGTCGGTTAGAGACGAGGGTGAAGATCTCGCTGATGAGGCGCTGCTGAATGCTGGTGTCCTGCGCGTTGGAATCAACGGTCAGCTACCTGTACTCGCCGTGGTATTTCAAGTTCCCCAAATGGAAGAGGTTTGGGCTGACCAGCTGGGTGTAGAACTTGGTCAGGCGGGGCTGACCCTGGCCGTTGAAGACCAGAACGGCGTTGATCATGATGAAGGCATAGGAAGATGCGTCTTGTTGCCGTTGTCTTGTCGTGGGGTTTCCGCTGGCGGTCTAGGCGCTGTCCGGACTATGCGTATGCGCAGTGACTATGGTCGGCTTTGCAGCGGCAGCACAGCACAACGTGCAATGCCTCAACTGTGCAAGACCTTTCCCCCACATGTAACATTGCACCAGCCTTGCACAACTTGGAGCAGAGGGGAAAGCCCAGAAGTCCACGGGCATGGGAAGGGGCTTGGCCAAGGTGGGCGGAGCTAACCAAGACGGCTTAGCGGGGATGAATCATAATTGATCATGCAGCTTATGGGCTTGGGGCTTGCCGAAGCGCGACGATCCCCGTCAGCAATCTGTTACTCGGTCACAAGAGCCAGGTAACAGATTCTCGCGAGGTTGCTTTGCTTCCCCCCCGGTGGCCCAGGGGCTCCCTTTTGTACAGAAACTGGAGCTGCTGTGTATCATTATGGTGTAGGTATGATGGTAAATGATGCCGAATCTCATAGATCCGTGTAAAAGGCAAGATAGAATGAGTATATAAAGAGATGTCTGTCTGTACGATTGAGATGTAATGAATCAAGACAACCGAGAGTGATCCCTTTTTGACATTGTTGAACTGCCCAGAGCGAGGGAATGGGATACGAATTGACAATTGACTCGCGATATAGTCGCTGGGTATCGGGAAAGATAGAGATCTGACGACTTCGGTGTAGTATGGTGAGTAAATGTTCAACTGAACTATTCAAACGTTCTCCAGCACTGTGATTAAAAAATCACGTTCCCTTTGCCGAAATGAACACTCTTTCACAAAAGAGACACATGAGCGAGAAAGCAAGAGCCGACATCGACTGATGGTGCAATTGATAAGATCATGAATTCATCCCAAGCTACACTACTTGTACTCTGCTAACATCATGCATCCATACCAGCCTTGATCTTGAACAAACTCTTCAGCGCAGCAACCTCGGCCTCCTGACGTGCGAGACGAACCCGCAGATCGTCGCGGTCATCCTTGATCTCCTTCAACTCGGCTTCCAACTCGCTGATACGATCAATCTTCTTCTGGCGGTATTTACGCGCAGCAATGTTGTTTCGCTGACGCTTGATAGCCGTCTCGGGGTCTACAGGCGGCGAACGCTTTCGCTTCTGAGACTCGGTACCAGAGATTGGAGGAGTGGTCTCGGGGTAAAATTCATTAGATAGTGTGGAAGAGGGAGATTGCTGCATGGGCGTGACGTTTGCCGAAGATGGCATGGTAGTGACTGTCATGGATGCCGATGGAGGCATGGTGGTAGTCAAGATGTGGTCTGAAGAATACGGTTAGGATGACTTGTGTGTTTATGAGATGGATGATAAGAGCTCACCTAAAACATCATTCTGTAACACTTGTGAAAGATCAAAATCTGGTAACGGCGCCGGGCGGGCGCCCTCGGACCAATCCAGCCCAGTCAAATCCACTCCGCCGAAGCTGCCATTGTCGACGACACCCGTGAGCCAATTGTCAGACAGGGAGCTGCCCACACCCAGAGCATCATTGTTGTTGTCGAGATTCAGATGCAGGTCCGGGTGCAGACCCCCTACCCCGACACCATAGTGGAAGAATTCCGAGGGCTCGAATACGGAGATCTCCCACGGCGCGAGGTTATGTTGGCTCGAAGATGCCAAGGAGCTGGCTTGGGACGTAGTAGTAGGTTGCGATGGAGAAGGACATCTCTGTATGTTGTTTCGACCTCCACTCGAGGTCGGGTGAGAAACTTGATTAAATTCTAGAGGGATTGTTCAAGTCGCCGTCTGCCTTGAAGACGGCGGAGGATGATGTAGCCCAAGATGGTAGTATCCTGGGAGGTTGAGGAGAAAAGAAGAAGAAGACAAGACAAGAGACTGGCCGCGGGGATCTATCTTTAAAAGAACTTTAGAGCTGGGGGGGAATCCCACACAGCCCAGCCCATCAATCCCCGAAGGGTCTCGGGGGCTCCGCTTTCTTCGACTTGCAGCAGGGATGGCTTGGCCATAGCCCCGCTAATCTGCACGGCTTTGTGACCAGAATCCTACTTCTTGTTACCAGATTTCTCTCCCAAGCTCTCAAGATCAGATCCATGATCAGGTCTCCGTACAAGTTGTTTTCCATGCCAATTTCGGACAGGATTCGAAATGACGATACAAACACTTTTCCGAAAGGCTTTTGTGTCATTTTTGCAGAGTAGTTTTGTCCAGTTTTCGATATATAAAAGAGGTAAAAGAAGAAAAAGCACATCTTCGTAAAGCCTACCGCGGTACAGAGTACAAAGATACATCAAACTTCCCCTTTGAACTCTCCATCTTACAGCACCAAGCCAGTAAAACACGCCGCCCAAAAGTTCCGACGGGTGGAATGCAACGTGTTGCGCATGAATGGCTTTGTACGTCGCTGCACTTTTCGCTGCAAATCGAGTTCTTGGCAACTTTCTAGTCCAGGTGGCCTTTGAGTGTACGATTGAACTCTGCGGGAAGAACGTCCTTTGAAGTGGATATGCGTCAAGTGCCAGGCATGTCAATTGTTGCATCTCCGTACTCTGCACATGTTTGGAAGGTGCGACCATAGAGCATAGACTATACGGAGTACCTCAAGTGATATACTCTGACTTCCGATTTCTGGCATGGTTTGAATGCTTCTCATTCGCAGGCCATTGTCCCAGCTGTGCATGTAACATCGACATTTGATGCCGTGCTGTTATTCTCCGTCAATTGCTGTGGCATGTTCGTGGAGGTTTGCAAAGTGCGACCATACAGAAAGAACATCGAATCTCCCTCAGCCACAATTAATCAACACGCTCTGGATAGGACATACTCGCAACAAAGTCTTCTTCTTATTTGGCTGCACAGAGTGAAATTAATGAACGATTGACAATGTGTAAGCCAGTCGCTTCAAATGTACGAAATGATTCACACAAACCAAGAGGATTTGTCGCGAAAAGTCGCCAAAAACGCAAAAAGTTATCCGGGTGATGGACATTGCATCCATCGGGAGTCGAACCCGAGTCTCATGCTTGGAAGGCAAGAATGATAACCGCTACACTATAGATGCGGATCTTGGAAGTTGTGTCCTTATCATGGTACAGAAAATTCTGTCTTGATGACGCTTTGTCGCGTTCGTCTTAGTGAGATTTGTCCCGATTTATTCTCATGTGTCCCATTTCTGCGTCGTGGGGCACTTAAGTGGTGTCGTCGAGCTTGGTGATGGTGTGGAACCATCGTGAGATTCAAAGAGCGGCGACTCCACCATTGTCCCTGAGCCGAGGCCATGGCCGGTGCCGGATAGTACCATACTAGGGACTTCAAGATATTCAGTGAGTTCAAGTCATATCGTTGCAAGATTCACCCATCCCGAGGCTTTTGTGGAGTGAGCATTTCTGGTCAGTGGTTGTAGGGCGGCTAATTATATTCCAAGTTCTCTACCTACAGCTCCATGAACCTGATCGATACACACTCATATGGGGCCCTGCAGAAAGATGTTTGGCTAGGTTAGTACAAATTGTGACACTACGAATGGCTAGGAAGAAAACGCTTCCACTACTACTCATGCCATTGGAAATCTAATAGCAAGAAAACATCGTGCGACTTTGCACGGGGAAACTCACGACCGAAGCCATAGCACAAGTCCAGGTAGAATTGCCGAGTCAGATCGTATCTGTATGATAAGCGGAAATGACAATCGTAGGCTTCGTTGCTCGATGGGAGCAATTGTCGCACCCACCCCGATCGCTTTCGCGTACAGATGCAGCATGAATAGTAGATTTCATGGTTGCCGGCGAAAGCTAAAAGGTAGATAAACGAATCGCGCTGCTTCTCTTCCCGTGTCTTTGATGTTCGAACATCCCGTGAGAGGATCTGCTTCAATGTTAATTGGTTTGAAGGAGTAGAATTCTTCTATGGTCCTATCTATCTATGGGGCACGGCCTGCGAACCTAAATGCCAACAAACTTGTGATAATTTCTTTTTCCCGTCATTGATCGGCCTGTGCCGTCCCAAATCGCCACGGGTCTCATCTAGACTTCATTCATTGGCGAAATTGGTATATGTTCCTATTGTTCTATGTGGAATATAATACATGTTCGGGGCACCAGTTCTTGCATCTAATATTGTTTTTCATTCCAGATCGATCACATGACTTCATCGTCTTATATTTCACACAAAGTCATGACAACTCGGTAGCAGCACCTTACAGGAGATGGTTCGAACGAGTGTTGGGCCGAGGGCCCTCCGGGCCGTGGGCAGCAAAGAGCAACTTTCGGATGCCAAAATGACCATTTTCAACGACTGCCCGCAACAAATCACAGTGATTGTGGACAACAATGACAACATGTCGGATGAGTTCCCGAGTCCAAACATGATATCCTCGGGGGGCAACGCTTCGGGCTGTGTAGATGCAGGCGCCTGGCCAGGCCAGTCTTCCTTCGACATCTGCTTCCAGTCGGGAGATAAGATGCGCGTTCTCGTGGGCCAGAGCCCAATGCATACGACCGGCGCAGTGCCTCAACAGTTACAAAGTGGCAAGGCGGGCGCAGTCTTGGCTCCAGGGCGCCCAACGACCACTGGCGGCGACTATAACTTCTGGTTCTTCAACGGGCCAGGCGTCCTCGCGCCCTTGATCAACAGCGTCTTACAGGCAAATCTTCCCGCGATCATCAATTATGTATCATCCGACTCCGTCAACATCAAGCTTTCTGACAATAACAACCTGACCGTCACAAGCTTGCAGCTAGACCCGAATTCTTTACAGTGTACATATGCTGGGATCCTGCCAAAGTCTGGCGGAAGCAGTAACTTATGGAATCTCAATGCCATCTTTCGGGTGAGCGAAGGCTACCTTACAGGCTCCCAGACTATCAATGGACAGACGGGGAGTCTGAACCTCTCCATCACGGACTTGTTTCTTTATGTACAGGCCCAGATCGATCTGGCCTTTCACACGAAGCCGCATGTCACAGCTCTACAATGCTCTCTGGGAGATTACCACCTGTCTGGTACAATCATCGGCATCTTGGAGGCACTGTTTCCCTTGATTGCAAACCTCTTCTCTATCGGCGCCACACCGTTCAGAGTGGCAGGCTTCCTGAATACCATATTCAACACATCAATAATCGGCATTATAAACACCCTCCTCAGCGAAGCGATTGGATTCCCAGACCCAAAGACAAAGTATGCATCGAGTCTGATCCATAGTCTGCGTTTTGGCTCCTCGGTTCTCGCATACCCCAGAAGAAGGGTGATCAAGCTGTCTCGGCCTCCCCTGGGGACCGATCTGAGCATCTGGATGTCGACACCCCAGATCCAGGGGAGGAAGATGGGACTTCTAAAGATCCCGGGCACCCACGGCAGCGCGACATACGGACTCACCTCGGTAATGAGCCAGATGGTCGACCCGAGGGTGCAGTTCCTCTGGAACCTGAGCGGCCACGCGTCGCCCATCAGCGGGCGGTGGCCGATCCGCCTCCCGCCGCAGCGCCGCAACCCGCTGTACGTCGGGCCGTACTGCCACAACTTCGTCATGGGGCAGGCGGTCAACGCGGTGGCGCGGACGCAGGACCGCAGCGTGCTCGAGCAGCTGCAGTCGGGGATCCGGCACCTCGACTTCCGGGTCTACTACGACGCGCGCGACGGGGAGTTCTACGCGCACCACCTGCTGCGGGGCCCCCGGTTCGCCGACGTGCTGGCGCAGATCCGCTTCTTCGTCGGCGCGCACCCGGGCGCGGGCGAGCTCGTCTTCGCCGCCGTCCGGGCGACCAACTTCGCCGACCACCCGCCGCAGGTGCCCGAGCGCTTCGCCGCCATGGTCAGCGCCTACGTCGCGCCCGAGCACCTGTACCACGAGCCCGACTCGTTCGGCCAGCCGTGCTTCGACTTCCAGATCCTGGCCGAGGCGACCGTCGGCGACATCACGCAGGGCGCGCCCAAGGTCATGTTCATGAACCTCGACTGGCGGTCCTACGCGTTCGCCGACGTCATCACCAACACGGACGGCTACGTCGGGGCGGCGGGCGGGTTCGGGGGCGGTGCTGCGGAGCGGTGCAAGACCGTCGACGACCTCTGCGCCCAGCAGGGGCTCGGCCTTCGGTGCCACTCGGACTTGGACTTTCCGCTGTGGTCCGTCGACTGGGTCCTGGAGCCCGACCTGCCGACTGTTGTGCAGACGGTCCTCATACACCTCACCGGCGTGCGGAAATGGGCGAGGCAGGATATAGCCTCGCAGGCGAACGCGTCACTTGCCGGATTTCTTGCTCAGCACGGCGGCGCCAACTCCAAGTTCAATGTGGTTTCGGTAGATTGGATGGAATACGGTGCTGAGCAGAGCGTGTCGGAACTCGTGATTGCAATGAACAACTAGGAATGGTTGGCAGAAATCATGCAAGGATAGAAGTTGATTTTGGACTCGTATACCTTCCCTTAACTCGCAGTCTCCTTTTTTTTTTTTATCAATCGCACCCGTTTTCAGCGATCTCTAATCATGATTGTGCGTGCAAGTGTCAAGTCCGAAAGTACCTTGTCTTCCTCTTTCCCTAACTTGATATGATCCATGCTATGAATCAGTCTGTCATCTCTAGCAATAACCGGTTGTTGATGGATATCGTGTAGTTGTGGTTTGTTAGGGGTTTCAGGTGTTAATATGGCCACTCAAGAAATTTGCTACTATTAAACACCTTCTCTCCTATAGATCATGTATATAGATTTCATCATATGAAAATATAGTCGCCCTCGACCTCACTCCTGGCCAGTTGCGCTAATGCAACCTGCTTACATCGTACAACCCCAAGTTAAAGTCTTCAAATTCCTCCGTACTGTGTAAGATGTCGGACATGTCCTCGTGACTTTCGAACAAGTGGCGGTCCCAGAGGGGCGAAAAGGTCCCCGGGTTATGAAATCACTTTTTCAAATGGTTTGTGCAAACAGATATCAATATTGACGCCAGGCCTGTGCTGAATATTTCTCTCTATGTTTTTTACAACGGCAATGTACAAAAAATAGCCAGTCAAGTATATACAGAATAAATGGGTACTTGTTGGATACGTCTACAAGGCGAGAGGGATCCCGTTCCCCAAGAATAAAACCCCACACACTGCTCACTTCCGATTGACCGTGGAAACCTCCCAAGATCAATCCAGTCTCCCCCACGTCCGCAGACGAGGCGCTTAGCAAGAAGCGCTGGAGGGGACGTTCTCGCAGTCGGAGCTGGCGTCGCCGCCGGTGACGGAGACGCCGGACCAGGTCCAGTCGGAGCAGGCGCCCGAGGCGCAGAGGACGTAGATGTTGTCGCCGCCGCTGACGGTGCCGGTGACATCGGTCAGGGTGAGGTCGGTGATGGGGACGCCGTCGGTGGGGGTGCCGGTGGGCGAGCCGTTCTCGTAGTCCTGCTCGATGACGATGCCGTACTTGGTGATGCCGCTCAGGGTGATGCCGCTGTAGGTGACGTTGTTGACCGAGCCCGTGGCGCCCGAGACCGTCTTGATGCGCACGCCGTTCTCCGAGTCGCTGATGGTCGAGTCCGAGATGTAGACGCCGTCGACGTCGTTGTCGCTGCGGCCGCCGACGGAGCCGATGGACAGGCCGTGGCCGCCCGAGCAGGTGCCGCCGGTGAACTCAATGTTGCTGCCCGAGTTGATGGCCAGGCAGTCGTCCTGGTTCTTGACGTTGGCGCCGATGATGCGGATGCCGGTCGACGAGCCGACGTCGAAGGCGTCCGTGTTGTGGCCGCCGTCGTCGCCATCACCAGCCGAGTTGTCAATGGTGATGTCCTGGAGCGTCAGGTCGGTGGCGCTGTTGATGGAGAAGCCCTGAACGGGGGTGTTGAGGACGTTGAGACCAGTGATGGTCGACTGCTTCAAACTGTGGGCGTAGAAGAACTTGGGCTTGGTCTTGCCGCCGTTGGATCCCTCACCGTCCCACCACTTGGCGCCGTTTCCGTCAATGGTGTGGCCAGAGGCACCGGTCACGGTGATGGAGGTACCGGAGACGCTGATGAGAGGACCCTCCCACTCCTCGTACTCAAAGGTGGTGGTACCCTCGAAGGTGACCTTGTTGAAAGTCAGCTCTGGTTCTCGAGTCTTGCATGAAGGGAAATCATATCAGATTGGGATTGATACTTACAGTAGTTCCGCTGTTCAGGCCAGTCAGATCGAGAGTCTCACCAGCGGGGACGGTGATACCGCTGAGGACAATGTTGGAGCAAGAGGTCTTGCTGGCACTGGCAGCAGCAGCATCGGTGAAGGTACAGGTGGAACCGCTGGAAGAAGTCTTGGTGGCGGAGCTGCTGGAGGAGGCCTTGGAGGTAGACGCAGCCTTGGTGGAAGAAGAGCTCTTGGCCGTGGAGGTCGAGGTAGCCTTGCTCGATGAGCTCGTGGTGGTCTTGTTAGACTTGGGGGCTGCTGATACAAGGGCACTGGAGGCCAGCAGGGAGAGGACGACAGCGGAACGCATCTTGATAGAGGTTGAAGTGAGTGTACGTGTGAAAGTAAAGACTGTAATGAGACTAGCTTTGCAGTATAGTATAAAAGAAGGACTAGCCTCCAAAGAAAGAATGAAGTGAAGAAGTTGAGTGCCGATGCCAAGTTCGGGAGTTCATATTGGGCCTGGGTTGGAAGTCTTGGATCTTTATAAAAACGATGACACTGGCACCTTGGCGAGCGATTGCCGCAAAGCTTGGCCCTGCATCTCGAGATGGTCCGATACTACTAGGCATCAGGGATGGATTATGGATAGATCATGGATCTCTGGCTATAATTGGGGGAGCGTCGATTGCGAAAGCCTCTGCCAGGCATATATTGGACGAGTGGGGGATTGATTAAGGGTCGGGATCTTTCTGGTGCCCGTCCTCTGCGCATCCGGCATCGATCGAGTTAGTCCCAGTGAACCCAGGTGAGCCACGATCCATGGTAGGCAAGGGAAGTGAGTCGTATGTGGGCGCACGTTGGTGATGCGGAGGCGAGCTGTGGAATGTTGATTCCCTGCCGAAATCCCGTAGCAAAACATCGAGTATATTGCCTCCCCCACAAAAAGAAGAAGCTTCGGCCAAGAAACGTGAGCAGAGCCCCAAGCTTGGCCGGGTTCAGATCCTTGCAGCGCGTGCAGAGGGCTAGCAGAAGCGCCCGTTGAAGGGATCCTAAGGGGGGCTTCACTGAAATGAGCGCCAAGGGTCCTGAAACAGAGCCAACTCTGTCTAGACGGAGCGCTAATTCCGGCCCCTTCCGGGCTTGTTTTTTTCTCATCGTATTCCCCCAGCGGTCCTAAGGAAAGGGAGTTTCGGCGGAAAGCTTTTTTGTTTTATTTCCTAACTGCGAGAATTCCCTTCCAAACATGCAACGAGCCTGACCGCTGCCTGTAATCTATTGGCCTATTGGCGGAATAACATGGAATCCACGACGGAAATAAGATACACACAATATTCGACGTCATGCTCGACAGCCCTGTCTTTGAGGATTAACAAACATCATTGGGTTATTCAGGTACGATGTAATGTACCTAGGTAAAGGATAAGATTTCACACTACCAGCGCGGTTCCAACCGCCTGGGCCCGGTCTCACATCTGCGCAATCATGTTCCTGAAGGCTAGAACTATGATGAAAGACCAAGACCACTTGGAAGCGGGATCTCGGTGTTCAATATCGCCATCATCACCAGTTCACAGAACCCTGGAATCTCTTATATTGTCCACGGATCTTGCCATCTTGGCCTCGACTTGATGGCTGCGCAATGACCGGGATGAAGAAGCTTGGTCTTTTTTCGCAAGAGGAGAAGACACCGATCGTTCTAGATCAGACCATTTATTCGATCTACGTAGTAGGTTGGTGGGTTTTAGTGTGGTCCACCATGATATATTTGCGTTCTCGATTTGGACGCTCTGTTTATGAGCCGCACTCTGGTCGATTGCCTTCTCTGCCTTGTGGGGGCAATATCCCATGACCATGGGCAATATATCCCAATGCTACGGTATAATGAAAACGATAGCACGATCGACAAGTTTGAGTTCAACCTGAAAAAGACCATGTAGCATCATGCCTCCTGTGATGGCGTCGAGGCGATGCCTAGCTCTTTCATCTGCTTGGCGACCATTGCCGCGACGGCCTTCATCCCCTCGGCGTTCGGGTGATAGGCAAACTTATTGTACAACTCCCTCAGGCCAAAGCCGTTGACCCAGGGCACCGCCGAGCCCAGCCCGTGCCCAGTGCTCTCGCTAGCCACGGGGATTCTCACACACCAGGCCTCGCGGCCCCGAACCGCCTGGGCTGTTGCTTCTTGCACGCGGGCGCCTCTGGCCCTGTGGCCGTCAATGAGGCTCGGATCAAACGGCACGTCGCCGGGCTGGACATCCGCGCCAAGCATGGTGAGGTATTCCACGACGATGACTTGCGCGTCGGGCGCCTTGGCATGTATCGCATCTAGTACCGTGCCGTACCGCTCGGCCAGCTCCCCCACGCCCATGTTCGGCAGCGGCTCCTCGGCACCGCCGGCGACCCAGCTGTAGAGCCGCGCCGCCACGCGGTACGCTGTGTAGGCGGCGAAGCTATCCATGAAGAGCCCGCCAATGTAGCGTATGTCGTTGCCGCCGCCGAGCACCAGCACGACGTCGGCGTCCCCCGGGATCTCGCTGATCTGGGGCGCAAACGTCTTTCCCCTCAGCGACGTCTGCGGCTCGCTGAGGAGGTTGAGCAGGGTCGCGCCCGACACGCTCAGGTCGGTGAGCTTGGCGCCGACTGCGTGGGCCGCGATGCTGGCGTAGTTTTCCCCGGACCGGGCTGCGTCCTGGTCGACCTGCGGGGGAAGGCCGGGGCCCGCGGCAAAGGAGCTGCCAATGTTCACGATGTGGAGCGTCATGGCAAGTCGGTTCCTTTAAATGTGCGAAACAATTTTGATGGAAGCGATTTTTCTTTTCTTTTGGTGTTGAGATGGGGGAAATACTTGAGATCTGAGTTCTGGTCAAGGACTCTCGGACATTTAGTTAGGACCGTGATGCTAAAGCAGCTAGTAGTTGCGCATCCGAATGCGATCACGAAGAAGCCTCCACCTTACGAGAGATGCACATCGATGATCAGGCTAATTAGATAGCCACAACTTCAAAGGGGATCGCGCTGTAAACAAGACTGGAAAAGAATTGCTAAGAAGACGGATCTGCGAAGAGAGCTTTATGAATACCTTTTCGGAATCGTGCATGCTTTGCAACACCTTGCCAAACATGGTTTATCTCCAAACTTCCCTCCCATGAGCGTTGCTGTCCCACCAACAACGGCAATCTTAACGAGTAAGTACAAAACGTACTTCTCTGAGAGGTGTTTGCGACTTATCAAATTGATACTGTCACAAAATAAAACGTCTCATGCGCCTTTTCACGATCCCGGATGACAATTCCGCGGGGAGTGGATAATCCTTTATACCGCCAAATGCAGCAGCTTCGACGAATTCCTTTGCCCCTTTTCTATTGTGTTTTTACTTCTCTCCTCTTTCTTGTCTCTTGTTCGTCTGAGATCTGTTGCTTGTTTTGTCCTGTCTCATTTGCATCCGCAGAGCTCTAGACTCCGTAGCAATTTCTCGACTGGTCATGCTTCCTACTTTACTTCTTCTGTACAATGCCGAGCATGTGCTCCATTCGAGCCAATTCAGTCATGGCCGAAGAAGACATGTTAAAGAAATTCTGAGACCGTGCAAAGATTTAGCTGCGAACAACAGAATGAGAGCTTGAGCGGAAGTGAAATCAAACCCAATGTAATTGCATTATCAATGTTGGGCTTCCAATTTTAGAGTTCAACATTCATCCTCTCGATTCTTTTGGCAGATTCTTTGGCAGAAGATAAGATTCACTATCGCCAATTTCCATTTCATCTGCTCACAAAACCAATCAAATGATCAAGTTTAAAAGAGGCGGGTTTCCTCTTCGGTATTGATCCGGAAAGATTGCTTCAAGCAAACAGTTGCCTTCTCTTCCACCCTCCCGCAGTAGCATAAGACAGCTGAGAGTCCGGCTTGTCAGATGAGGCTCACCGAAGAATATGACACGCACCAACATGCACCCATAAGCAGATACCCGCCCAATCAAAAGTTTCTGGCCTAATGCAGTACAACATCGACCGAAGCATGAAATGGCCTCTCTCAGCCAAGAGTCCGCGCATGCTTGGATTACAAAGTCGGACGCCGCGAGGCTGCGGCAGCAGGCGTGCATAAACAGGATGTCAAGTACGCAAAGTCCGTCCCATCTCTAACCTGCTCTGGTGCTGACGCGGCAGCCTTCCGACCAATGTGCGAGCCCAGACGCAAATTTGGAGTTATTATTTGCTGCGACGCTGCCTGCAGAGTCTGCTCACGAGAAGAGTGGTTCTGGGAGCTCCCAATGGCTACACGGCTAGATACATAAAAGTGGGAGGCCGTATCATTTTCTGAGCAAGACGCCCGAGCAAACGTTGTACAATTTACTGCCCCAGGCCGCAAACAAACATGAGCAAGCCAAAACATCCAGGTGCAGCAGCACAGAAACCCAAAGATCAGTGGCAGCTTACTGCTCTTGGGCAACAGGTCAATACAGGGCCACTGGAGACACAGACTACTAGAAGTTCTTCCAAAACGCCGGGCTTGTCTGCCTCTTCCCCAGCTGCAACATCATCATCGTCGTCATCATCTCTCCGGCGGGCGCCTTTGAGTCGCACGGCCAACGACGTGGCACCAAAGCGTTTCGCCATGCCGCGGTCCAAGTCACCGACGTCGCACAACCATCGTATCCAGACGCCGTGGGAAGGCGTGCGCCCGCCCCGGGAGGCCTATCTGCACTGGTATGACGAGGCGGTGTCGGAGGTGCAGTGGTATCTCTCATTGCCGGATCAGTTCCGCGCCGTCAGGAAGCCCAAAGGCCATCGCTAAACACGATTGCATGATCCGAACTCGTTTGTTTTATTCATCATTATTTTTTTTTCTTTTTATTTTGTTCCAAACGCCTCTCAGACGTTAAGCGTGTCTATCTCTGGTATCTTTTAAAAAACATGCAGAAAATTGAAATGGTTGGCTATATACACGAAGGAAGCACGGGGCAAAGGGGCCCGTTTAGTTGACCATGGACTTTCCAATCTCGGACTGCCAGTCCTTGGCCCTCTCGAAGCCGTTGGAGTGGGTCTGGTAGTCGAACAGGGCCTGGTACACCTCCTCCTTGCTGCTCAGCACAAAGGGCCCGTACTGCACGACCTCCTGCTCGAGGACCTGGCCGGCGATCAAGACGAAGCGCGCGCTGCTCTTGGCGTCCTCGGGCACCGACGCCTCGACCACGTCGCCCTCGCGATCGAACACGACGTTGTGGTACTGGTCGACGCTCCTCTCGTCGGCGCCGGTGCCGAACCGGGCGGCGCCCTCGAGGGTGTACGCGAACGCGTTCCAGCCCTGCGGGATCGGCTGCGCGACGCGGCCGCCCGGCCGGACCTCGACGTCCAGGATCCACACGGGCGTGTAGGCGAGGTCCTTGACGCTGTCGACGCCGCCGGCCTGGCCCGAGATGACCTTGACGCGGACCTTCTCGTTATCCAGCTCGACCTGCGGGATCTCCTTGGCCTTGAGGTCCCGGTACCGCGGCTCGCACATCTTGAGGTGCTTGGGCAGGTCGACCCACAGCTGCAGGCCGACGTTGGCGCTGCCGTCGGCGTTCTGCCGCGGCATCTCGGCGTGGATGATGCCCTTGCCCGCCGTCATGAACTGGAGGTCGCCCGCTTCGATCGTGCCGGCGTTGCCCGCGCTAGAGGGAGTCTCCGAGTCAGCAGCCGATTCTCACGGTCGTGGCTGAAAGCAGAATTCTTCAAGGGGATGGGTGACTTACAAGTCCTCGTGGTCGACGCCGCCCGTCAGGAGATATGTAATCGTCTCTTGCCCACGGTGCGGGTGGTCAGGAAAGCCAGCGCCAGGCTTGATACTAAAGTGGTCCAGCATCAGGAACGGCGAGAAGTTGCGCAGCTGTGGTGTGCCGATGGAGCGTCGCACGCGCGCGCCGGCGCCCTCGGCCTGCTCGATGGCGAGGAAGACCTTGCGAATCGCTCTGGGGACGGTCGACGACATGTTGACGTCTGGCGGTGGGATGATCGGGTCCGTGGGAAGGGCGGCTTCTTCCTGTCTCGTGGCGCCCGGGCTGTTCGCGTTCGGTCTGTAGCTGTTCAGAGTCTCTAGAGTGGCAGTCGCGAATTCAAACACCTGTTCCTTGAAGATGACGACGGAGAGGATTGCGACGAGGATGGAGATGGTGATTGAAACGAGCTTCATTGATTCTCGAGGGGATGGGAAACCCTGTATATATACAACTTCTTTCGACGGACTAGAACAAAAAAACGCAAAGACGAGATCAGCATCGGTTTTAATGCTTGTGGAATTGTCATGAAGATTCGGCGCCCCCTACCCGCGGCCATCTCTGGCTGCTTTGCGATCATTCACAAATCCAGGCGCCACCCCGCCGAGGAGCCTTAGTAACTTTTACATCAGCGACGTTGGCTGCCAAAAGATGTGATGCTCTAGGCCGGGATAGGCTTAGCGAGATAGATCCTAGACATGCTGACAGAAGAGCACGTAATCCTGTCCTTCACGATTGGTTTGGATATGTTATGGGTCGAGGACTCCAGTCCATCTCGGCTTAGTCATTGGAAATATAGTCCAGACTCGCGAAGTTCATCAATCGGATCATATTGGTGTGCCTTGTTATCCTTTGCGAGGCCAACTGCAGTAATGTTGGACTTGTTGACCACCGACACTCACTAATACCTCCCATCGAATGCAATGGTTTCGGAGAAACAAAATCAGGTCTTGGGTGCATTTGTTATTGATGCTGACATGTACAATAAAAAAACACATGGTGAATCTTTTTTTTTCCCCCAAATCGAATTAATACCAACTATACAATGCTGAATCATGCTTGCTTAATGAAAATTCCAAATCGTTACACCCCTTCGTTCAAATACAACCTGTCAAGTTCGGGTCGTGTTTGGGCTTGACGAGGAAAGTAGACGACTTTAATCGGAGAGGAAATCAAAACCAAAAGCGAAAAGAAAGAAAGGGTTAAAAAAAGACTCCCGAACTCTCTATGTGACGCGGTCTTTAGCATACAGTATCGACTCTCACTGTCTGCTTGCCCAAATGTACGGCTCATTGTATCTGTTTAGACCACCCCATGCACAAACCCTCCGCAGGCGTAACATTTCCATTAGTGTCCGCCACACCGTAATATCTGATTCGATTGTGGCCCGGAAGCACGGAATGGTTTAGCCAGCATAGTCGACAGGGGAGTCATGCGTATCTTTCAATCTTGACTGATAGATTGGCGGTGGGAGCTGGGGAGGAGTCCCGGCGAGCTTGACCTCGTCTTGCGTGGGGTGTCGCGCGTATATGGGAAGCGGCGGCCGCGCTGCAGACCTCAGATCGGGGACAGAGTCGGCATCGAGTGTCTGCCGACTCCGACCCTGTCGCTGGCGGCGACGTTTGCGCGAGTCTGAGTCGCTGGTAAGCTGTCCCTCGACGTCCTCGTCCTCGACCTCGAGCGCCGTCTTGTAACGGCCTGTGCAGAGACACGGGGCGAAGACGCAGAAGATAATGAAGAATGCGCCGAGTATGTAGCCCAGGATCATGTCGGGGCGCGTGGCGGAGATCTCAGGAAGAGCGTTTGGCGATTCTGCCGGGAGCGGCGCGAAGGCGGACATGGCGTCTTTGGCAGAGTTCCTGGACGCGATCGCGGAAGCGTTTACGTCTGATTGTGTCTTTGGCGTCCGTGGCAATATGTTTGTATGCTTCGTCTTCGAGATGTCGGAGTGTGAGACTTTGGTGTAGTGCGATGAGAGCTCGCTGATGAGCGGCGATGACAGATAGGTAGTACTCGATTTTCAGACGTTGAATTTCGATGCGGAGATCTAGTCGTGCGATGGCGTCTTCTGCGAGCTTCTTGGTGCAGGCGTCAATGTTGAGTTCTTGCCACATGTTCTTGATGAGATGATTTCCTTGCTCGGTTTCGCAAGCAAGGTAGAAGAATTACGAGCAAATATATATCTTCTTGCGCGCGTGTTGACAACCAGGACAACCGCGTGGCTTTTGCAAGGAGAAAAAACTTTTGTACCTTAATTCTTCACGTGGCTTTACGCTGTAGTTATTATTCCAGAGGCGTTTGTTGGCTTGGCACAAAATGTGGCTGTATCGCCATGGGTGCTCGTGAGATGCGAATACCTAAAGTTCTAATCGATATCTAAGCATTGCTCGAAATGTGCCAGAATTCTAGCCATCAGAGCCATAGAGTACACGACCTGCGATTTACCGTGGCCTACAGTGGCCGCAGCAGTTTGCTCTGCCACACCTGCTCAGGGAACTTCAGCGGCCAATTTTCCATCTTCCAGCCACTTGAATAAAGGTCCCGAAATTATAAACAACCGCATAACAGGTATGATTCAATAGCACAAGCATATTGAGCATGCTCAGGCCTGTAATGTAAATAAACGATGAATCGTCACATATGGCGGTGGATTTCTGCGAGGATACTGGACAGCACCAAAATGCAATCGTTCCGGACTTGTTGTAGCGTCGTTGAACAATTTCAATTTACACATCCGGCTCGACCGCGTCCACGGTCGGAACCTTGTGCAGCCTGACGCCAAAGTGGGCAGCAATCAGGTGGACGCAGTCCCAGATGACCTGGGTATCCTCCTTGGACACGCCGATCCTTCTGGTGCCGCGGATGTGCCAGTGGGACTCGAGCGGGAGGTTCTGCATCATGATGGCGGGCAGGACGACGAGCTCGGTCTCGACGTCGTCGAGGACCTGGCGGTCCGACAGGTAGAGGCCGTAGGTGATCTCGGCCGAGACCCAGGCGAAGTCCCTGTGCGCGTCGAAGATGCCCATTGTGTCGCCCGCGTTGCGCGTGTACACCTTCTTGAACCAGTCGATGGCCCTGTCGTGGTTGGCCGCGTCGGCCTGCCAGCCCTCGCGCGTGCAGCCGTAGTCGCGGTCCGCCTCGCGCTCGACCTGGCTGATGGCCACGACGGACTCGATCGGCTTGCACACGCCGATCAGCGAGATGGACTTGACCAGCGCCTCCCTAAGCCGCCGTACCAGCCCCTGCCGGGACTCGGTCGTCGGGAAGAGGTCCTCCTGGTCTCGCAGGTAAACGTAGAGCTGCGCCGCGAGCTCCGGGTCCGGCGATGCCGCGATGCAGGCAATCGCCACGATGTACCAGCTCCCTTCTTTGAGGCTTGTCGACTTGAATCTCTTTTCCACATTTTCGAAGAGCTCCTTGAGCTGGCTGTCAACAGCCGGGGTTTCAGGAGTGGCCGTCATGATGGAATGCGGGGATCTATGTGTTGAAACCGTGTGTTTCTTCGAAGGGAGTTCGAGTAGACAATGGGAAGTCAAGAGGAAGCCAAGTTCTTGCGAAGCACGAACTTCTTATCAACGGGTAATTGTACCGTCCGGAGTCAGATTTTGGTGTCAATCGAGTCGGTCGCCCTGTATCTTGTGCGTGTGGTAAACAAGCTGACTGTCTGACATGGAAATTGCGTTCCATCATGCCCCACCTGCTTGCACCTACAAGTGCTGATCGGACCACGACGACGAGATGCTGACAGCTTCTCCACTATATGTCTGCTGTGTTCCCATTTTTTGCTTGAACTGCTAGGAATATCCTGGAAGTTGGAGTTTCTCATTGTCCTGAATCCTGCATCCAGTGGACACATGACCTTGGAGTGTTGAAATGTTGAGGGCGAAGTATGATACTCGTCTAACACGTCCTGCGCTAAACCATTTCTTACTGCAACTTGGATAAAAGAGCTTCCGTTGTCTTTTAACGTCCATAAGAAGAGAAAGCTTGAAATTCAATGAATTTTAATGAATTTCTTTTTTTTTCTACCAAAAATGACCGAGCGTTGGGGCAATTTGTTCTTCGTGAGACTGATGACTGTGATCAACTTGTATAAGACGAGATGTCATGGTCAAGGGACTCGGATATCAGCGATCCGATATCGCTGACGAAGCGCTAAAGTGATCATAGCCCCTCTTCCACACCTGGGCGGTCTATACTCGAGATTATACTCCGAACCCCCAAATTGGACCAATTTTGAGAGGAGCCCATTGGTCATCGTTCGGATGACTCTCCATCATTTAGGATCAATCGACACAGCCATGAGTACAGAAATAATGTTTCATATCAATGGTCGTCCTGGTTGCCTGGCCTAGACCTCTTACAAGTCAGTTCTTTTCTACGCTTTGGTAACGTTGTTAGTCATTCACGGAATCTGACACGTTCCGAATGAAAGGCTGATATTCAAATTGAATGCTATTTCGACTATACAAGATCTTGACACTGATTGCTTCCATGTTGTCGAGTCTTCAGCTGTCCACTTCGTATGCTTCCAGCTTCCTCGTATAAGCCAACATCCCCGACGGATCAAGAGGGAGTATATTGTCTTTCACTCTTGGAGAGAGTGGTAAGTATTTTACTGTCTGGATGGGTATCCACTGTTTGACTGGTTTCGACATCCAGTAGATCATATTTCATTAGCTCGCGATGCGTGGCAGTGTCTTGACATCAAATAGCCTGCGAGGGCTGCGAGGAATCCACGCGCAACTACTACCGACAAAGACAAGACGCCACTCCTGCAGACATGCTGGTTCATACTTATAATACCCTGGTCAAGCTTACAAGAGACAGACAGACATATCAAATGCCTGATCGCTATCAAAGGTGACAATCGTCTTTCAAGCCGTATCATGTTCTATAATCGTACTCGCTTACTCGATTCTACCTACTGCTGCAGCCTGCCGAGGCACCGAGGCCGACGTGCAAGGCTCGCAATGCCTCGACTCATGATAATCGCGTAGAGCTGTAACTCAATCCTGGTTGACATGGACCAGTTACTATTGTATTGCGACTGGAGTGGGTTTCTTGGCATCATTTTCTCTTGGCAATCATATGTTGTGGGCCCTGGTTGTCTAACATGAGCGACAGATCATACGCACTCACCTGACAAACTGACTGCCTTGAGCTCCAAGGCAGTCCATCAGTCGCCAAGCATGCCGTCTAGAGACGAAAACAATAAAGATGAACAATTCAATGCTCCAGGTATATCTCAATCAGCAATGCGAAACAGTAATTCTAGTTCTCACCTCGACGATTCAAGCGGCTTGGAGAATAGATCCTCACCTTGGTATAAGAGCTCCATGCCTCCGAGGTAGCAGTCAAGACCAATGCGGAATCAATCCGCACTCTGAATTTACGAAGATGTCCAGGGTATTGCACAGGGCCGCTCGGCAACTCGGCTTGAGGCAAAGAACTCTGCGATCACCGCCGGGTAGTTGACGAAAATATTTTCATCGTGGGATTTTTGGGTCAAAAAAGTGACAAGCTCAGCTCTCCGTTTTGACATGTGAAGGTGGGATGCCCCCCTGGCCGGTTTGTCCACCCCTGGTACGATTACTAGTGTAGCGCTTTGCGCTGACAGTAGACAAGCGACCCTTGACGTTCCATTGAGGAATACAAAGAATGTCGATAGTGGACCGATGTCATGCCTGGATGGAAAGATCTCGACCTGGGCGAATGTTCGATCGCGATGATCCAGCGGGTAGGGAGTTGTAACACCATACGCATTAATGCAGGTAATTGTCCGATACCTTGCTGGTCTGGTCGGCTGAATGCGGCGATCACCGTTGCGACTTGCCGAGGCGAATGAAGCCAGCGCTGAGGTCTTATTTGTTTTTGGCACGGAATAAGTAGATGAGAATAGATTTTGCAGTAGACGGAAAGGTTGGTTCCATTGAACCTGTCCGGAGCGAGTAAGATCAAGCTTGCGATGTATTGTGTGGTAGCAGTGATAACCTAGACCACGACGTCGAATCACAGCCTCCAGATGACGGCCGGTGAAGCAGCACGATATAAGCGAATTTCGCGGTGAGAGCTCCGGAAGGTGTGTCGGCTCCGGGACTCATTCGCTGACATGAGATGCCTAAGTATATATCCGGATCTGGGATTTGTGTTTCGCCCTCGATAGATGGGCGGCATTCGCCCGGCACAACTGGACTTGAGAAGAAAGCACTGGCAGATTTTGAGTTTGCAGCCAAGACCCAACAGAACTGCGAAAACGATTGGAGAGTATCTCCAAGGCCAAATTGAGTTGAACCATCAGAGCGGAATGGAGATATTCGTTGTTCTCATGACATTAGCTATTGCAATCCTACCGGTCGGGTATCTCTTGGCAAACATGACATGGGCAAGGTGTCGATCGGGTGTGTCTATTCGGTCGGTACCAATCCGGCCGCCCGTTGCGCCAAGATGCCTTGAATGGGACGAGAATCAGGATGTCTTTCTTGTATTCCGTCCAATCTCGTCCGGAGCAAAGTAGGAGGAAGCTCGAAAGTCCGAGCAAGAAAAAGAAGCAAGCCGGTCCAGCCGTTGACTACCGATTGTTTGTGAAACCAAGGGATTGCGACACAGAGTCCATAAAAGATAAGAGAACGATCGATAATGGGTGGCGGCAGCGTGGCAGGTGTTGTTCGGGGGTGCGCTGTGCATCCTGCAGTCTGCAGTCTGCACTCGGTCTGCAGGAATATATTGAAAGAAGAAGAAAAGCTCCGACCGGGTCAATCAGAGCACTGATGTGCTGCAGACCAGACATTCCTATCATAGGCGCAGTTGCATGGAGTCTGAGGTAGGAGGAGGAGCTCCAAGTTGAGAGGTGGTGAAGCTTTCACATGCCAAAACTGCGACCACTGATTGCCTCAAGGTGTGCAGAAATAGGCGCGTTGTGGTGCCTGGGACCAACCAGAAGCTCAGCAAGCTCGCTGCCGGATCCCCTGTTCCGCCACGCTAAGCACGCTAGAAAGCAGTAGAGGACCCGCCACCAGCCCAGTGGAAAGTGCCCAAGATAGCAGGGCAAGTCAATCATCGTGGCCGCTAGGAAGATCGCAAAGTGGGCAAAAAGTACTTCCAGATGTGCCATCCATCTCGACCATTTTCTTCCTGAAAGAGTCTTAGCACAGGGGAAAATATCGCGTCGGGCATCAGGTCGATTGCTTCTCCCAAAAGGTATGGCAACACAGGATCCAACGGCTGAGCAAAGATGTGGGAGTGTAATTTTTACTACGATGAGACAAGAGCGCTTCGAGTGGAGGAACCCGCGACTAGGTTGGGGCATGAAACTCTGCTGCAAAGCATGATAAGACCTGTCCTGCAATGCACAATTCCCCTGTCCAGTCACCTTGGAGGTACGGATCAGGTCCGATACATTTTACCTGTTGTTTGCAGAAGAGCAGGCCCAAGCAGCTAGGTACCATACGCCACCAATGCCTTACGCCAAAAGGCCGGTTTGCGTGCTAATGCGCGCCGCCCTGTTGACTTTGCTTGCTGCTCTGGATGCTGGGCCCAAGACTCCAAAGCTGCTGTCTGGGCTGTGCCACAGATACCAGAACACCAGCTACCAGCTACCAGCTACCCACCACGATCGTTGCCGCCCTGTCGTTCTCTTCATCATCCACTTCGCCCACGCTTTGGGATCCCTCCCACCCACTGAATATGGGCAGACATGGGGGCATTAACAGCGAAAGATACATCGTATTGTGCGAGCGATAAGTAGACCCGATACAGCCGACAGCCAAGCAGCCAGACCGGGCCAGGAACGAGGACCAACCCACTCCCCACCCTACCTCTGCTACCCTCTTCTCGCCTCTCTGGGACCAAACGAGATGCACATGCTAATGAGGTCGGCTTCCGTCATTCTCACTCGAGCTTCGTCTTCCCAGATGCTTACGCAGCATATGCCGACAGCCTAGTGTATGATTATGGGCGCCGCTAGCCAATAACTGGGACATATGGATTGACATTTCTGGCTGCTAGTGTGGCGTCACCTCACCTCTGGACCCATTGGGAACGAACCCAGCAAGCAGCTCGAGCTCCCGTCCCATGTATGGTTGATTGGATTGATTGATTGCTCTTCCCTCTGCCTCGTGTCGTCCCATCCCATCCCATCCCATCCTGAGTGATAAGTACGTAGGTACAGTCAAAGGTTGTGCTCAATCTCCATATGCACGCCTTCCACCAGAAATGTCGTGACCCAGCATCGGACTCTCCCAACCTAAAGTAAAGAGCCCCTACGCCAGCCCTTTCCGTCCCTACAAACCATAATTCCTCCTTCCCACCTCCTCCACTCTTCCTCCGCTGCTGCTGATGTTCATATAGGCCAATAAACCGCCGTTTCTCACAACCCATTCCACCTCTTCTCTGCCAGAACCAAGATTCTTCCTTGCTGCGTTTACTTTGCTACCAAGTACAGACAGCGCCGGACTGGACATCTGACTCGTAAGTGACGACATTGCGTCCAAGGCTGCCTTATCTTGTCGTCCGCTGACCCAGCTACTTCTCCAGACTGCAACTATCCAGAAGAGCTCCATCGTCGTGCCCCATTTGTCCCACAGCTCGTCAACATGTCTACCCAGGTGAACGGCGATTCGCACGCGTCCTCAGTGACCATTTCCGTGAGTTGCTTCCAATCCGATGTCGTCTCTCTGGAACTAGCACAAGCTGCCGGCCCAAAGCTCCTGTCCCACGTGTGACTAACACTACTCTTGCAGCACATCAAGGGCTACCCCATCGTCAATGATGTCGTCTCTTACTACAAGAAGAACCCGTACGGCAAGAAGTCCCTCGAGATTGGTGATACCGCCTACCAAGTCTTTGCGAGACCTTTAGTCCTCTACCTGGAGAAGCCCTATGAGCTTTACCTTTCCGCATACGTTCAGAAGGCCGACCGATTTGGCGCCGGTGCTCTCACCAAGATTGACGAGAAGCTCCCCGTCATCAAGGAGTCCACCGAGAGCATCCAGGCCAAGAGCAAACAAGTTGCCTTTTACCCTATCGTCAAGACCAAGGAGACTACTGATCACCTCTTCGACGTGTACAACTCCGAGGTTAAGAAGGTCGGGGGCCAGGGCGTCTTCACCTACGGCAAGGCCGCGCTCTCCACCGGTATCGTCCTGACGACGGAGGCCCTCGAGTGGGTTAACGAGGTGTTGAGGAGTGGCAAGGAAAAGGCCGAGAAGGCTAGCAACGAGATCAAGCAGTAGAGACGACGAGCCAAACTTTACACGACTATATCAATCTCGCGCGGGGGATCAAGGTGGTTCGGGCTCTTGACAACAGTATTATATGTCACAAGAGTCGAGCCATAGAAGATGGGCAACTACACAAGGAAAGACAGCGAGTCTTACGGTTTCAAACAATACTGAATAGAATCTCCTTATCTGTTGATGGTTTAATGGTAATAACATGAGCGCCTATTTCTGTCCTTGAGTGATTGGTGCTTGCGCTCTCAGGTTCATATAGTGTGCAGCAATGTCAGATTGTACTGAACGGCATTCTGAATCGCGACATTGACTCGCCTGTGGGAGACCATAACAAGGAACTCGGTATTTGACAATTGTGGAGTTGTAGCGCCATCGATCCACAACAGAGGGACTATATAACACGCTATAATGACAACATTATAACGCCCGGGTTTGTGGCGGCAATGTTAATAATAAGCGAATGATCGATCGTATGTCTAGAGAACACGCGCAAGTACCGAACAACGATGAAAACTACCCCTTTCTTCCGCAATTTCGGAATCACGGGGAGAAAAGATCGAGTTAAAAAGTTTAATGTCGGACTGTGAAATATCCTCAGAGCGGAAATCTCACTTCACCAGACGCAATTTCACTGTGCGGCGATTTTCACAACGATATCTTCCTAAGGCTGAACTTATTGAATTAAGATTATAAAAAAATGTAACATAGCAAGTCTTGCAGAACTCCAACTAGACTGACTGGGACGAATCCACCACAAATCATTAACTCAAAAGATTAAAGTGCGAATATTTATGCCTTATCAGTGTCCATAAGGTCTATTCTGGTTCAGCCCAACATACCCAGATGTTTGCGAGCGTTCGGACAATTCCACCTCGTCCATTTCTTTCTGGTAGCTTGAATCTGTGTCAAGTTAGTCTTGCAACTGATACAATAGTTCGGCCGGTGAAGGCTGTACTTACGTCGGTGGTATAGGTCGACCAAAGGAGTGAGGAAGATTTTGTTGCACAGTTCGATCAGAGTCGGTACCCAGGCTGCCAGTGCCAGTATTTGGCCGAAACTCCACTCCTTCGAGCCGCCGTCCGAGTTCCAGTGGGTGATCGAGTCTTCGGCCATTTCGTGGGACCAGTCGCGGTAGATGTGGAACAGGACGACGAAAGCCCACATCAAGATGCCGCACCCCAAGCCGTCGAGCAGCCGCAGCGCTTGGTGAACACGCGAGCGGTCGCCCTCTTGGGTGCCGCCCACCCTCCACCACCGGAACACCTTGTGCGCGAGGTATGCGGCGAACCAGATGGCATTCGCGGCTAGCACGGCAAGGCCTACGTAGAGCACGATCTCCAGGACTCTTCTGAACTCGGACGGGTCGCACAGCCGCACCCACACCCACTCCGAGAGCTGGGCGTCTCGGTCCAGCATCGCGAGGCTCCTGTCGCTCGCGCGGCCGACCATCTTCGGGTACTCGGGGAAGTGCAGGACGAAGAGCGCGAGCGCCATGGGCACGACGGCGACCCACGGCAGCGCCAGGTTCCAGCGGTACAGGTGCCGGGCGCGCGTCTCCCTCCTCCTCTTGGGCGCGGCGACGGTCTGCAGCACCAGGCACGACAGGACGGAGAAGCACGACATGAAGAAGGACGTCAGCAGGTCGAAGATGCGGTACGTCGACGCGCCGTGGTGCGACGCCGTGTAGAAGCGCGAGAGGGCGGCGCCCAGCATGCCGACGGTGAAGATGAGGTCCGCGAGCAGGAACTTGTTAACGGATTTCCGGAAGGCTTCCAGAAAGTTGCTGAAGAGGCCGGTCAGCGTCAGATGCCTTGGGTTGTACCCGTTTTCCCCCTTGGGGGTGGGGATGAGAAGAACTATATAGTATATCGTCGTGAGGATAGCAACAGTGTAGTAGCTTATGAGCATCTGTCGTGGAATCAGCATTTATCTATCGAATACTCCAGGAAGAACACAAGTACTCACTCCGACACCGGCGATATCGGGATCTTCTTCCCAGTTGATCTTGGAACAAATCTGGGTTGAGCAATTCGTGAGCGAGAAGGTCGCAAAGTTTTCCCAGAAACCCTGGCTTGTGTCGTTGTCGAGATCGGATGATGTGTAGTACCACAATGCGAGCTGGGCATCATCCGGTTGTTCTTGCAAGTCTGGCGGCAGTATTGTCTTGAGGTACTCGACGGAGTAGCTCATTGGGACGGGACGGTTGCCTTGTTCGTCGTAAATTGAAATGGCCACAATCAGGGCGCCTGTCCATTTGGAGGCTGCCGCACAGGTTTCTGTGCTGTTCGTAAAGTGCCAGTCAGAAGCTGCTGGGGGTATCCAGGACACGTTGACGGGGGCTGCCAACCCCGACATGGCCGCTCGTGAGAAGTTCAAGGAAATGAGAATTGAGTAGGTCGCCGCGAAATTCTAGGAAATAGTGTAATACATTTCTCACATAATCTAGCTGATACCATGGGCTCACGATCTGAGATATCAAGAGGCACTTGTCGACATACTTATATCGCCCACGATTGAAGCTGTGGTGAGAGCACTGGTGTGATACTCTTTATTATAATCTGTGACTTGAGTGGTTGCAGAAGCGCCTGGTCGGGGGTCAGAGGCTTCAGCTGAAGTGGGAAAGTGCAGAAAATGGCGTCTTCTTGCAGGGGACAGATTTGAAATATCTACAGCCTCGTCCCCTTTGGTGAGAAGCTGACGATAGGGGAGAATATCTCAATGCAGGTGGACATGCAGAAAATGACGTTACTCAATGGGGGCGGAATCCCTCACGGCCTCAGCCTTATCATGTCGAAAGTCTTGGCGAAATGGCACAGCACGCAGGCTGAGCGCAGACTTGCATCTAAATTTAATCACTCAAGTCGCACAAGTCCTTCTCCAAGAGATCCATTTGGGGAAGCAGTTTGCGTTTCTAATATTGGACACCTGATAGAGTCCGAACCGACCACTCTTATCAAAGGTCGTCACTGGAAACCAGCCTCGTGTTGGAGTCATCAGATCATATTTCTGCCCACCAATTGCTTCGATATTGTAGAAGAGCTCACAGCCTTGTGCTTCCGGACATGATATATTCTAATTCTCGAAGGGCGACGTCCGTCAGGTTGCTGCAACCTACCTACTGATACTAACCCAATAGAACTCTACGCAAGACACTGCTGTAACAGCCTCGAGAATGGACTCGTGATACCAGGCTAAAACAGCAAATATAGTGCATCATATCTATTCACAAGTAAAAGAAGCTTTTGAAACACCTCTGCTCCTGAAAGAGGTATTCCCCGTATTTTTATCTATGCACAAGTCTTATTCGCATCAATATGAGATCATACCCAAATATCCGTTTTGTAAGCGTACCCAGACCGTCCCGATTCGCACAGAATAATGACAACCTCAACTGTTTGGAGAGAGATACTTTGGAACAAGTACGATGACAATGTTACACAGTCATCAAATGCCTATTTAACACAACTTCTATCTCCAATACATGCTGTCGCAGGCTCATGTCATACCCTTCATGTCTCAGTCGAGACTCGGGATTGCTTCGCAGCGATTTCCCTGGAATTGGGAGAATTGCGGCGAGCCCACGATGGCAGAGCTACAACGGCTCGGCTTCAAATATTTTAAGATCTTCCATGACTGGGTACACAAAATATCTTACGCGTCCATGGAGCGGGAAGCTGGAAGCAAAGGAGAGCAGGGGCTGGACTACAAGCCATGCCTACTCACGATCTAGTGTCTATGATGGAGAAGTTAAGATACAATCCTGGACGACGCGTACTTCAGCTTCATGAAGGACCGTATACAATCTTCCCTGCAATTAGCATGTCCGGGGATGAATAGTATTCATAGACCGCCGCCATCCACGATCGAAACAAGCACGTCATGCAAGGGAAGACTCCGCTGGAACCAGCGGATTGCTAATGCTTCGAGGTTGATTTTTTCCAGAGGAAAAGGAGAAATAACAGTAGATAACTGAGTGGGCGGCAGCTGCGAGCGAATCTTTATTACAAAATCAAAACAGGGATCATGGACGACCAACTTTGTCGAGATGCTTGTAAGTACCGGATCCATTATGGTCTAAAGTAGATCGTTGCAGAGAGCTTAGCCACTTGAAATTGGCGGACTATGCGGATTAAAACCCGAATAGTTGAATGCCCGTCCGCGAGTCCGGGACCTTTACATTCACCACTGCGTGCGCATATCTAGATCCTGGAAAACAGTCAAGACTTGAGTGCTAGGCCTCTGACTTGATGGGTATTATCAAGAAGACAGAGCTGCTGAAGCTCGACTTCGTCGCAAGACCGCGACTGAATGTTCGCTAGATCACCTCACTGCTCTGTGTATGTATATTGCTTTGTACCTAACCGGCCTACCACAGAATTTTCTGGACAGACAAATGCATCTTGAGCAGAATTATCTCTCAAGTGTTTCCACCCTTATTTTCGTCTTCGTCGTGAGATTCAAGGATAATAGACTCTGGGCCAGATGTTCATTCCAATCTTGAGTCCTGATTCTACAGGAAGGCCAGCGTGTCGAGTACGGTCATCGCCAGTGCCATTCGAGAAAAGGTTGACCCAAAAGAGGGCACCTCCTTTGACCGGCTTGAAAGCCAAACCGCCATCTTCGTGTTCACGCCAGACGCGGCTCCAATTTTGAGATGGCGATAGCTTTTCGGCCTGTCTTGGAGACTTGAGATAAGGAAACCACGTTTCTCCTCCGGTGCAGTCGTCTTCAAGGATAGCGAAGAAGCTTGATTGTCTGTTCCATGATGAACCGTCACCTGTAGAATCGCCTCGTCGTGCTTGTGGGATATCGAACCAGTCGGCGTGCACATCGAAATACTGGCCGGCCGTGTAGCGCGCAAGTTGTGGTGGTTGGACGTCGTCGTAGGGTACCGCCAGCATGCCACCCATGACCTCCGTCGCGCGATCCGGCACTGTTTCCACGACCGGATCGTGAATCGGAAGTATAGCAGTCTGCGAGGTTCGCCGACGAGATATTCGAATTTGGCCATCGTTGCCAGTCACCAGCGAGTCTCTAAAGAGAGGCTCGGCAGTATTAAGCAACAGTGGTACTTCGTTGGGAGCGATGAAGTCGTGGAGATAAATTACCAAGGGATCGGCAGATACAATTTCGGTGCGGTAGGAATGTGGCTGGGGTGCCAAGGTGGGCAGTATACTCGTTGCTAGGCCCGATGGCACGTCCTCTGTGACCACCTTGGTACCGGACTGTAGAGAAACGAGAGGTAGAAATTTGCCAAGGTAGGACACACCCAAAGGAGAGACTGCCAAAGAGAGGAGCACGGCTGCAGTCGCGACTACGATAAGCAGGCGGCTTTCTGCCATGGCACGAGTGGCTTTCTGGCTCAAGGCTTGATAGTATCTTTGACCGAGCCTTGTAGCGGCGACAAATGCCGCTGTTGGATATGTGTTCAAGGTCTACCTCGTAGGCCAGAGATATTCTTCAATGAAGAGCATTGAAGATCTGCCTCTTGTACACAGTGTGCATTGAGTAGTCAAGCTAAGTCCAAGTCTTACACCGACAGCTATTTTAGTTGACTTGCCTCACTCGCTCTCTTTGAATACCTACCGAGTGAGGTGGGTGGGTGGGCGGGCAGGCAGGTAGGTGGTACCTTGACTCCAGGAAGGTCCAAACAAACCGCTATGTGCACCAAGAGCTGGTCCTGGTCCCTGCGACTTCCGGTCTATCATCTGCCGCTGCGGCCCACTGCTGACCCATTCGCTCATTCACCTTCGTCGGGAAAACAAAACATTGCGAATGGCCAACATGGGTTTGCGATCGAACCAACCGTCGTCACTGCATCAGCTTACGCGTTGCCCTTCTCCAGAACGGAGATTCGCCGAAAGCATGCAACTATTCCAGCAGCATGGACATACGTCGTCTACTTTGTTCGAGGCAAGGAGAGCATATGGGTCGATTTTGATGAGGATCTGATGAAGAACGGCCTAGATCTCTTAACGCCTGGCAATTTCGCGATGCTCGGATTCGCATAAGACACGGCGAAGAAGTTGTATAGCCTTTCTTTCAATCGACGAGACACAAGACATCCGCAATACCACCCTTTTAGCTCGTCTATCACTGATGACACAATCGCCTACTCGCCGGTACTATCATTTATTCTCGCAAACATGCGCTTCATACAAGTCCTTGCTCCTTTGGCCGTCTTTGCCAACGCTGCCATCGCCCATGGCAGCCACGATATACGAGAGGAGATCAAGGAACGTCGTGATTTCCTTGCTACACAGAAGCGTACCAGCTTGAGCCACTGTTCCGATAAGCTCAAGGCTCGCGGCCTCGACCGGCGCAACATTGTCCGCCGCGCCGCCGGTGTCCAGGACGCGCGCGTCAAGAGTGAGGAATTCTTTGGACATTCTCCGTTCTTTCCAATTGACTCCAATTTTCAGGGCAGGTGAAGAAGAGAACCGAAGACGACGTCCTGGCCACCGACCACAACAAGACCTCGTCTGCCTACACCGAGAATACCGCAGCCGACACTCTGTTCGCCGACTATCAGTCCTGCCTTTTAACCCCACTGGTCACTCAGGGTCCCTATTGTATGTTTCCTTGGCGCGCGCACCACAATCAAAGGCTAGGTACAGAGCAGCACCCTCATTGCTTACACTACGTTGTTCACAGATGTTGCCGATGAGTACGTCCGCCGCCAGCTCAGCGAGGATCTAGATGGTGTCCCGATTGTAATGGACTTCCAGGTTGTTGACATCAACACCTGTGAGCCCATGCCCAACACGTACCTCGAGATCTGGCACGCCAATGCGACTGGAGTCTATGCCGGAGTCGAAGTCGAAGGAAACGGATCCGGCGAGTCCGACCCCGGCAATCTGAATAAGACCTGGGGTCGCGGTGTCCAGGAGACAAATGCCGACGGTGTCGTTCAGTTTGAGAGCATCTTCCCAGGACACTACACCGGCCGTGCTATCCATATCCACACCGTTGTCCACAAGAATGCCACTCTGTGCCAGAACAACACTCTGGGAGCCGAGACCATTACCAGCCACATTGGACAGGTCTTCTTTGACCAGGACCTGATCAGCCTGGTGGAAGATACCTACCCCTACAACACCAACGAGCAGGCTCTGACCACCAACGCCGACGACAGCATCATGGCCACTGAGACTGAAACTGACGGTGTTGATCCTGTTATGGAGTATGTCATGCTTGGTGACAGCGTCGAGGATGGCATCTTTGCTTGGGTCTCCTTTGGTATCAACTCGACCTACTCCAAGGTCATGGACCCGGTTGCCTATCTTACCGAGGACGGCGGCGTGGACAACCCCAACTGGAACGATGAAGATGGCCGCCCTCAAGAGGGTCTGCTGCTCAACGGGTCTCGATCCATGTTTGTTAGCGCCTGTGGGCCAACGTTTAAGACTTTCCATCTGATGTCCTGATTAGGAAGACTAAACCTTGCTTTCAGCTTGACCCACTCCGTTCCCTGTGAGCTGTACGGAGTATTTTGTGTATAAAGATAAATGGGTCGGCATATTCTTCTAGAACTCTTTTAGGTCCCATTGAATACACCATGTTTCTACCTGGAGTTTTCTCACCTTCCATTCCGTTGTGTTCTTTAACAAATTATACAGACTTGCTAAGAAGAATTAAGTTACCGATGTTGACCTGAAGTGTCAATTCAAATTTCGTGTGTGTGCTGATCCCCGGATCTCGGCCCAGGCGCGCCGATTGCCCAACCTAGTATTATGTCTAAACGACTCGGATTACACAGCATTTGGGACCTTGGACCATTTCAGTCCCTGGGATGCCTGATTACCAACCGTTACATAACGATCTAGAAGGAAGGGGGTGACATAGTAGCATAGATTACAGTGGCTTAAGCTGCGACTGTGCCCTTCTTGGTTCTTTCTTGTCTATATTGTTTAGTCGCCGCGATTGTCGGGTCCTGCTTGGCAAATCTCTATTATGCTGGAACCCCTATTGGAGCACTTGAATTCATGCGACCGGCCATATCGTTTACATTTGTCCTGTTCCACGATAGAAGCAGCAGACATATTGGTTCTGCTTGTCGTGTTTCCCCAACTTATGGTTCACTTATGATGCACATTGCTTCTCACTCTCGTGATTCACAGCCATTATAGTTCCCGGGCTCTATCTCTTACCTCTATCACAGCTGCAATTCCAGTTTAAAGCGTCTGCACCGTTTGAACTAAGTCATTACCCCGGCTCCTTAGCAAGAGCCTAACACCGTATTCCATAGGCAAACCTCGTATACGGCCCAGGATTCCTTGCAACTTGTATAATATGGTCAAAAGGATCAATTAGATTAGGATAGCCCCCCGATAAAAGCCCTTGAATGAAACAGACACGATTGATGAGCCATCAAATCGAGACATTTGGCTTGTCAACTAGCGCAATTGAGGCTCTTGCCAAGCACACAAGATTCTCCGTCTAGGCGCCCGGCCATTATTCGCTACCCGCTGAGCATCATCGAGTCTCGTCAAAGATTGTGTATATATACTCACTGGCGAAATCACGAGCCGGAAAACTCGAAAGGATGCATCTTGATCATCGCAGTTCACTTGTCGCTTTCCATTCCTCTCTTTCATCGACGTTCATTGACTGACTCGTCATTTTCACATTCTTTTCCTCCCAGACTTGACGTCCTCATCTTATCGTCTGCTACCGATTCCTCGTTCCTTTCCCACTTATCAAGATGAAGTACAGCACCACATTCTCCGTTGGCCTCGCTGGCCTCGCCCAGCTGGCTTCGGCCCACTACTTCTTCGACGTCCTCGTCGTCGGCGGCGTCGAGTCCAAGAGCTACGAGTATGTGCGCGAGAACTCGCGAAGCACCAAGTACATGCCGACCAAGTACAAGAACACGTACGACAACCTGACGCCCGACGACACCGACTTCCGTTGAAACCTGGGCGCGACCAGCAACGGCGGCACAGTGGGCACGGCCGAGGTGGCCGCGGGGTCCGAGCTGGCCATGGTGCTGGGCGTCGGCGCCACGATGAAGCACCCGGGCCCGGCCCAGGTGTACATGTCCAAGGCGCCCGGCGGCTCCGTGGCCGACTACGACGGCTCCGGCGACTGGTTCAAGATCCACCAGGAGACGACCTGCTCCAGCGGCGACCTGACCACGACCGCCTGGTGCACCTGGGACAAGGACCGCGTCACCTTTACCGTCCCCGCCGACACCCCCAACGGAGAGTACCTGGTCCGCTCCGAGCACATTGGTCTGCACGGCGCCCAGAACGGCGAGGCCGAGTTTTACTACGGGTGAGTTTTGATCCCATATTTTTGTTTCAGGAGACCTCAGACAAGTTCCATAGTAGTAGCTTATACTAATGCTTCACCCTCGTAGCTGCGCACAGATCAAGGTCACCGGCGGCGGTTCGGGGAGCCCCAGCCCCGTGGTCTCGATCCCCGGCGTCTACCACCAGGACGACGCCGCCATCAACTTTAGCATCTACGGCGCCAGCAGCTACACCCTGATCCCCGGCCCCGAGGTCTGGAGCAGCGGCGGCACCAGCGCCTCGAGAACCAACTCGACCTCGAGCGCCACCGAGGCCGCCGCCAGCTCCAGCGAGGAGTCCTCCAGCGGAGACGGGGGGCACAAATGCTTCTCCATGTCGCATTACGACAAGGACGCGCAGGTAGTGCCGCAACAGAAAGGGGACGAGGTCTTCATCTATCTGGCAGAAATGTCGTTCCATCTAAGAAGCAGCAACCACGGATCGTCATTGAAACCTGTTCGGGGACGAAGTGTCTATCATGAGATCTACCTGTTCGCAGCCCTATTCTATGACAGCTAAATAGAAATAAGTGAGCCGATTTCCTAGTTTCAAGCACCGATTTCCGTCATACAGACACAAATGGTAAGCATTTCGTGTTGGACCCGCTGTGTCCTTGACCAACCCCAGCGCAGTCACACTATCTATTCTGACTGGTGGACTATGGACTAGGGCGTTACTATTTGCATGTCTGCTTCCTCAAAAAGCGAGTAACGCGAACGATACAAATTTCTTTTCCTTGCTTTAACACGCCAAGCACATTTGTGTATGCCCGTTAATTTGCACTCGTCCTCAAGTTCTGAAACCTGCGTGCCACGGAGCCGGCCGTGGGTAGTCCTTGATCAGCGGCAACCTCGAACATGGATCGGCCCTGTACAGGATCCATTTCTGGGGAGGGTGACTAATATGACCAATGTGATCTCGACCAACTCAATTCTTTCTTCTTCAAGAATACCTCCACCGGGTAAAGTGTATTTCAACGAGCAAAAGACTTCTTGGCTGAGCCTGGCTCGCCTTCACAGAATAGTCTACTACTGGCAGCGGTCGGCAGTGTTTCAAAGATGAAGTGTAGTCGAAAATATGTGAATGTAGTATTTCCGGTCTCGAATAGTCGAGCTCAAATAAAATGTACAAGCCAAGAACTCATCAAAAGTCGAGGCAATAAACTGTTGCATATGGAAAAGCCCCAAATGCAAACAGACGAATCGAAATTTCCCTAATCCTCCTCCACACTATTCCTCCAAACTCCGAGTGCCGCACTTCTTCCCCATCCATGTACTCAATCCCTAGTTCTTGCGGAACTTGGCGCTGTGGCAGCTAGGCTTGCCGGAAACCGTCGGGGCGGCGCTGGCAGAGGAGCCGCCAAGACTTGAAAAAGTCTTCAGGACGGGGGTTGTGGCTATTCCGTCGCTTGCAACGCGGCAGCATTTGGCGGGACAGACATTGTATTGCGTAGACAATCTCGCGAGATTGAAGCCAAGTCATGACGGCATGGACGATGGTTGACCGAAGCTCATTGTTCTGGACTGTGTGAGAGAGGCGCATGAAGGGGGTGAGTTGAACGAAGGCTAATCGTGGATCCTTCGTACTCGCTCGGGTTCGGGTATATCCAGCGAGATGCCCCATATGATCGATGGGCTAGTCCTGCCAGTCGGCACGACTCCTTCGTTTGCAGCACATGATTGGACAGAAGTGCAAGGTCATGGTTTGGTCTCGACAGGGTGTATAAAGTTTGCAAATGAGAGGAGATTGATTGGGGTGTCCAGATCCATCATACTGACCAAGCCCCGCCCCCTTCTCCTCTGGCCTCCACTGCAAAGAGCCGGTGTCGACCCACAGCGCCTATAAAAATGCCCCGAGAGTCGATCCCACTTTCAGCACATCCGAAAGAAGAAATGTCCACCAAAGCAGGTCGAGCAAAGCCAAGGCTATCCCTTCAATACCGCGCACGCATCTGGCTTGTACATAATGGACATGCTTCCTTGCCATTAACCTGTTGATCTGCTTTATCCACTCGGGTTGCGTAAGCTTGCACGGTCTTCATGCAGGCATACGGATGAGCCAGACGGGCTTGTGCCCACTGCAGGCCTGTGATCTGGCCTGGTTTGCCGGAGACTCTCCGGTCAGCGGAGAGATGATCCGCTCCGACACGACAGAGGATCAAATCGGCGTGCCGCTCTACCTGGACGTGCAGTTCATTGATACGACCACGTGCGAGCCCGTGGAGGGGGTGGCCGTTGACTACTGGCACGCCAATGCCACGGGTGACTACTCGGGCATCTCCGGCCAGGCCGGCCTGAACACGACATGGCTGCGCGGCATCCAGGTGACGGACGACAATGGCGTCGTGGGCTTTCAAGGCATCATCCCCGACCAGTGACCACTACAACGGACGCACTCATCACATCCACCTCCTCACCCACAGCCCCGGGAATTGGACCACGCTGGAGAACGGCACCATCACGGGCGGCAACAACACGCCGCACATCGACCAGGTCTTCTTCGACCAGGACCTCGTCCACGAGGTCGAGACGCTGAGCCCCTACACGCTCAACACGCAGAGCTGGACCAAGAACGACGAGGACAACATCGTCGTTCAAGAGGCCGAGGCTACGGGCGTCGACCCCATGGCCAACTACGTCCTGCTCGGCGACTCGGTGGCCGACGGCGTCCTGGCCTGGATCTCGGTCGGTATCGACCCCTCGGCCGTGTACGAGGTCGACTCGGCGGTCCAGCACACTGCCGATGGCGGCATCGAGGACCCGTGCTTCCTGATGATCAACCTGACTCCGGATGACCCTGACCTGCCTCCTCTGCCAGCTTCGTGCACTGCTGCCAGTACGGCAACGGCCACTGCCACTGCTAGCGTGAAGATAGCCCTCATTACCCATATATAAAAATGCACTCGGTTCCTCCCGAATCTTAGAGAAATAAACTTGAGTATAAATCTCTGCCAAACAGGACCATTTTTTGTAAATCGATCATATTTCGCTGCTCAGGCTTTCAGAATTTGGGTGCTTGTATATCCGTCAAGTCCGACTGGCTTCGTTCGCATTTCGCGGTGCATGTTCATCTGATCGTGATGTTCCGACGGGAAGGATGTTTGTTCAGTTGTTGCCTCGCCTCGAATATCTCGGAATCTGTCGAGGACAAGGATGCTGCTACATTCTCCTTGTCTGCGTGGTGGGTGGGTGAACAATGGAATCCAGATTTGATGGTATGCCTCAGTGCATGAACTCTGCTTCTTTTGAAAAGGGGAGAATGGGTTATAATAGGAGTCAAGCAAAGTTGATGACTGCTGAGCTGCTTGACTCGACACTGTGTTTAGATAAGGAAAGTACAAGTCCACCTCCTGGCTTTTGCACGGGCTGGCCCGTTGTATGCTAATCTTAGCTGGCAAGGCGTACGTAAGGTTAGGGCTGAATAGCGGATTGTAATTCGCACCCTGACTCCCTGAAGAGGCGCCTGGCCCAATGGCAAGCTTGCGATACTGGCACCGAGACACTTCATACGGTCCAACGAGCTCTCTGCTGCCAGTTGGTAAGCCGATAGGTTTTCATTTGGATTGACCAGACCACGATTACTAAATGCGGAGTCGATCAAGCATGGCTATAATGCTGTACGCTTGCCAAGCCAAAGGCTGACGCGTTTAGACTATCCACTCGGCCACGGCGCCTAGCTAATTACCTAATTACCCTGTTATACTGCCCTGAGGCCGGTTGGCAGGCAGGCTATCGTGACCGACTGCGCGTCGGCTAGGTGGTAACGAAAGCTGAGCCAGAAGCAGACATACCCAAGCTCAACAAGGAGGCTGTGAAGGGTAGCTGACGACTTCAACTCGTAGACAAGCATGGGGACGGTGGACCTAATTCGATCCGGGTTCAATATGCATCAGCATGACTAACACTTCTATGGCCATCGTATAGGTTCATGATTCATGCTTAAAAGATCTACCATGTCCATTATGGGAGATAAGTATACATCATATTCTAGATTGTTTGTAGATCAACAAGCAAGTGCTTTGGTTTATTATTCTTCCTCGCTTGTTGCTTTCTTGTATACATCGATAACCACGATCACTCCTTTCGGTTATCTTCTACGGCAACATTCGTTCATTTCGTCGCCATGAAATCCGTCCTGGCATTGTCGGCCTTGGCCGCTGTCGCTGTCGCCGACACGTGCGAATCGCCCGTGCAGCGAAAGAACTTTACCTCGCTCAGCAACGATGAGAAGCTCGCCTGGTTGGACGCCGAAGTCTGTTTGACGACCCACGATTCCGTTTTCGGTCTCTACGACGGCGCGACGACCCTTTGGGATGAGCAGCAATATTTGCACTTGACCATGTCCAACTACATTCATGGTGTCGTAAGTCGCGATACCCAGGAATATTGGGACAAATGTCCTTGATAGTACTTTTTACATCTCAGAGATTAATTCTTTACAGGGCCAATTCCTTCCTTGGCACCGATATTATATGACCTTACATGAGAAGCTTCTGCAGACCTACTGCAACTACACCGGCGGCATGCCCTACTGGGACGAGCAGGTCGACGCCGACAACATCACCCTGTCCGCCGTGTGGGACTCCGTCTACGGCATCGGCGGCGACGGCAACTCTTCCGACAACCAGATCGTGACCGACGGCCCGTTCGCCAATATGGAGATGCACGTTGGCGCCTGGTCGTTCAACACGGTCATCCCCAAGACGGCCACCTACCACCTCAACCGCTCCATCAGCGTCACCACCTTCCAGGCGGCCAGCCAGTCGAACGTCGACGAGTGCTACGCCCTGGAATCTTACAATGACGCATGGCAGTGCTACGGGCAAGGTCCCCACTCTGCTGGCCACGCCGGTACTGGCGGAACCGTGAGTCTTCCCTGAGCGTAGTCACTCATTTCAATACGTACGTTTTCTAACACAAGACCATACAGATGCAAGACCCTGTCCTCTCCCCCGGCGACCCGGTCTTCTTCCTGCACCACACGAACCTAGACCGGCTCTGGTGGGAGTGGCAGTCGGCCAACCTGACGGCGCGCCTGACCGACATGGGCGGCTCCAACACGCCGTCGGACGAGTTCAACTCGGCCAACAACTGGGACGCGCCCGGCGCCAACTTTACCGACTACAGCGGCGACCCGGGCAACGTGACGACGCTCAGCCACGTCCTGTCCCTGTACGAGATGCTCCCCAACGTCACCATTGCTGATATCATGGACATTGGTGGCGATGTCATCTGCGCCGAGTACGTTTAAGGAGGGGGGTTATCTTTGCGTGCATAAAGGACTCGTGATGGTCTACCGTCTGGGCATTTGCTTTCATATTAGCGGGCTTGACAGAAGTTTTTCATAGCATCGATGAGAAGTTGAACAGAGCTCATCTCAGGTTACACAATGCCCGCCAAACAGTTCTTCGCCCTTGACAAGATGCAATCAATCACGTGCAGGCTTCACCGAGCAATGCTACATTGATTGATTTATTCAACCGAATGTAACCCCCGCACTTGGGAATCAGATCTTGTTTGAGGCCGCTTGAAATCTAGGTAATCTTGGCAAGAAAGAGCGAGAATGCGAGATCGTTAGTGCCTTTTTCAGTCTCACGCCCTTAGTTATCGATGCTCGATAATGGAGCTGTGCCACAGGTGCCAACATGCACTTTCCTTTGCAGAACACGAATACTCCTCGCTAGCTATTCCTGATTCTGCGAGGCCGTCGATCTTCAAAGCATATGACAACAAGCTTAGTGCTCCCGAGGAGGAACAGATCATTCCTGGGGAAGTGCTGCGAGACTTTCGGCGATATCATGACGTCCACCCAGACTACGAGAACTTGAAGGTTGCCGCTAGCCAGGGCTGCCACTTTTGCGCCTTGCTTAGATCGAAACTCATCTCGAGGGAGATCCGACCCTTTCTAGATCGACAATTGAGGAACAGGTCACCTTTGGAAGTGACACTCGAACTCTCCTTTCAAAAGCAGCAGAAGGTCAAGAATGGCGACGACTCTCGAGCGGCTCAGTGGATACTGAGAGTGAGAATGGTTCATCCCACACACCCTGGAATTTACGAAGAAAGCGCCTCCAAGTTTACTGATTCAGTGGATGTGTTGTACTTTCCAATATCATGCGAGAATACGGGTTAGTCCATCAGATCGGCCAAGAATTATGGTGCACCTCTCATGAATTGCAAGAAACAGGTTCTTCCCTGAATGGCAGAGACTTCATGCCGGTCCTCCCACCATCAGTGTTAAATCAAGATGCCATTTCTTTCATAAGATCACGGACAGCGAAATGCATCGAACAATGCGGACACACTATACCTGAAGAGCTCTCATCACTTCCTTCAAGGTTGATCAAAGTCGAGCACGACTTGATCCGATTGGTCGAGGTCGGCGATATCTCACACAGCGGCCAACATGTGCAGTTTAGTACACTGAGCTATTGCTGGGGAGATGTGCCGCATCTCAAGCTCAGCGAAGACACGCTGAAGCTTATGCAGGATGGAGTTAGCATCAACGACCTAGCTGCCGCGCATCGGGACGCAATCATCCTGACAAGAGCGCTCTCGATACCATACATCTGGATAGATGCGTTATGCATCTTCCAAGACGATGTGAAAGATTGGGCCAGAGAGTCGGAAAAGATGCGCAGCGTCTACGCGAGCTCGGAACTAACCATCTGTGCGACGACATCTGCATCGAGCAATGAAGGCTTTTTGAACAGGACGTGGCAACGGGTGGCTATCCCCTTCAAGAACTCGACAGACGCCGAAAAAGTGGGAACTCATGGAATACAAGTGTTCGCATATGGATTTTCCGAATTTGATCTTCAGGACCTAGGTGCTTGGGACGAACGACCTCATAGAGCGAGTCTATGGTCTACGAGGAGCTGGACTTTCCAAGAAGAGACATTCTCGCGCCGAAGGCTTTACTTCACGTCGATGGGGTTGATCTTCAGCTGTTCCAACTTCTGGTACACAGAGGCAGCGAGGACGAAGCGGAGTCCAAGACTTTCATTGTTCGATCAGATGCCAACTGTATTAGATCCGAATGATCTGTACTGTCTCTGGGGGAACGTGATTAGTATTTATGCAAGACGAGGGATCACCAAGGTTTCGGACTATCTTCCGGCCTTATCGGGACTCGCGCGGGAATTCAGCCGTCTTCTTCAAGATGACTATCTCGCTGGGCTATGGAGAGGCGATCTCTTGCAAGGCCTGGCCTGGATGTCATCTCCGTCAACAACCCTTGGTCTGGAGACTCTGATCAAGAAGCTCCAGTGTCAAGTCCACGAAGGCGTCCCGACCTGGACATGGTTCAATCGCGGAAACGTATACTGGAAACACTATTACCCCGGCGCCCAAGCGAGCCTGAGAAAGGGCTTTGAAGCTCGGTGCAGAATCATCGAAGCTTGCACAACACCTAAACACGCAGACGCCTTTGGCCAGCTTTCGGCTTCCAGGTTGGTTCTGGAAGCACCGGTCCTCTCCCTCGACACGTCATCTACCATCATGCCTGACTCCCATTTTTGGACGGCAGTGACCATGGGGTCAACACAAGTCGTACTCAGGCCAGATTGGCTACCGGGACCCAGCGGGGCTCTGCCCAGCGAACTCCTCCTCCTCCTCATGTACACTAAAATCCCCTACGAAGACAAAAGACGTTCTGCCCGCGGCCTGATCGTGCATTCCGCGGGGCAGCAAGGTGTGTACTACCGAATCGGTCGTTGGGACATGGACTTTGACGAGTCTTTGCCAGACTTGGATGAATTCCTGAAAGATTGTGAAAACCGCAAGCGCATCATAGAGCTAGTATGAGAGTGCTTCGCCACCTGGACTGGTTATAAGCCTCTTGGAGGTTCTGGGTCTTCTTGGTTCTTTACGTCCTGATACAAGATAATTTTGCGAAAGGTCTCCGTCCTTGTCTGGTCAAATTTCAGAAGCACGTTGTTTCCGTATCTGGCACAAGAATCGGTTCTATTTGAAATGATTCGGTTTACTTTGGTATTATGTCATAAGCTTGCTACAGGTTTGGAGGATAACGTAGGTCTCTAGGTAGGTAGGTATGTGGGAAGGCTTTTATTAGTCTAAGGTTAGCACACTATGGGCGGTTCTTTGGGTATTTTAAGCCGTGGGGATACTTCTAGTGCTGCACCAAGTGGTTTCTGTGCAGTGTTGTCTCAAAGCGGGGCTGCTGTACTAGAATAATCAGGGAAGCGATATAGCGAATTAGTGGTATTCAGCATGCCCATCACGGCTATTATAGCCTCTCTAGTGCGAAGAATAGAGTGGAGCTGGCACCAACTTATTCTTCATATAGAAGTATAGAAATTGACCTCGAATTTCGCCTGCGAATGGCTGCTTAGGCTGCCGACGCCTCCAAGGGTAGCCGACGGTATTTAGTGCCCAATAAGATGGCGCTTACATTATACCCTTTTTGGGTCGCATCGGCTGACCGAGCCATATTACAACGAATTTCCCCGCCTCTTAGGACACCAACAGCCTGGACTTTTTGCCCACAGAGGCATGCCATGCACACCACGACTTCGAAAAATAGACAAAATCACTATACAGCCTGGTTGGCGCCAGGAGAAGGTCGCTCCTGGAATCGAAGACTACTGGCCGCGGCGACTGCTATATATCCCGTCGATGACGTCCTACAAGAAGGCTGATGGATGCATATATAACCGTACACGGCGTCCAAATTACAATATTCTGAGCTGATAGCCCGCCAACTATAATACAAGGGCGGCATACTAAATTTAATGTTTGCTCTATGAACAAGGTATATACTTTGTACTACGTTTCTATGAAGATACGCCATAAGTTTATTACTTCACAGAAATCCACGGTGCAATCCGATTATTTCTACAGGGCATTCGGAATGCTTCCAATGTCACTTTATCGACAGCTCTTCGATGTGGAGGTGGTTCTTGTCCATTGTGTCATTCGATTCCCAGCAGACGTATTATGTTGTGCAGTGATGTAGCATGGCTCAAATTTCCGGCACATAAGACCACAGACACAAGAAAACTCGGCATTACGTCTGCTCTGCCCTACATAAGGTGATAGTTATATTCCCCGTTAGCCGTCCAATGCACACCAGCTTGCTGACTCACCCCTTCCACACCGTGAGCTCTCAATACGAACACGGGGCCCGTGGATCACTCAAACAAGTTTGATCGATCGAGTCCATGCATCAAGACCAATCTCTTCTACTACTTGTGCTCTTGAGCCTCCCGATCGAAATTTGCATCGCCAAAAGGAGCCTGCTCTTTTGTACGTGGAATCATCCGACGAGCTAACAAGAAGACCGTCCCACCCTTCCACTGGTCTTATTTGATAAGGTCGTGGTTTGTGGTTCGTGTAAAAGATGACAGCGAACAGTTTCCTGGAGGCAGATCCCGGATCCAGATAAATGCCACTGTCAAGTACCGGGTGGTCCTGATTAGGGGCGAGGCGGTGCTCATCACCAGAAATATTGATGCATAAAGCAGGTTCTGAGACGGTTCCATCGTACCTGGCTTCAAGAAGAGGTGCGCTGAAAGAGACCCATGCATCCGGAACAGAACCCCAGGGGTTTTCTTTGCTCGGCTCGGCATGGTATGTCATATCGTTCCACCTTTGCAGGTTGTCGTGTTCATGGAATTCCTCTCTGAATTTGACTTGGCCTGGCGCAGATGCCCAAGACCACGAGGGCGCTCCATATTCTAATGAAGGAACTAGCTGCTTAGATCCCAGTACCCTCCAGAGAAGACTTGGGACTAAAGTGTCCTTCCAATGACCTGCGACATATTCAGTACTGCCAAAGGTCTCTTTCTCGGTCTTCTCGGCCATGTCGAAAAATGAACCATAGTCCTCATCGTCGGCTTCGTGTACTTCGTCTGCTGTGCCAGTGTCCGCCACGTCTTCGCTTGCAATTGAAGATTCCCGAGCTGCCAGGCTTGTCGCGAAATGTTTGGCGATCCCAGCGATTGCTGGAAGTCGATCAGTCATGTGGGTGAGTTGACAGGCTGTGTACGACTGCACGAGTTGTTCCCACTTCGCACGGTTCAGCTCATTGTTTATGCCTCTCTTTACAATCGGCATATCCAATGATACAGTAGCCCTAATTCCTGCTCGGATGCCACTCTCGAAGAAGAAACGCTCAGAACACTCCCACACCATTTGCTGGTTGTGGAGATAAACTTTTCTGCACGGCAAGAGTCGCTCCTGAAGACACCATCCGCGGGCCCCAAGCGGCGTGAGGTCTGTGACATGTTGAAGGGATGAAGGTTTGCCCACATCTGGAATGATGTACACCGATCGTTCAGCCGAATCCTCGAAGACACTGTCGACTTCCAGGGTGGTATTGGGACGGGGGTGAAAGACGCCATCATGCACACTGCCAGCGTTAGACGCGCAGAGAGTCAGATATGACTGGCCATAGACCTCCTGCATTTTTGCGCTCTGAATCTTCCAGTCTGTCTCGTCCCGTTGAACGATGCAAAGTGCATCGATCCAGAGAAACGGGATCTGCAGGGCCCGCGTAATCGTGATAGCGTCTCTGACTGTGGTGGGCAAGTCTGCTTCGGTGATCTCAATCTTGAATTTCTCCAAATTGTCTCGGACCGTACAAACTTGGCCCTGGGTTCCCCAACAATAGCTGAGCGCGATGTAATCTCCTTGTAGATTGTTGCAATTTTCGAGCAGCCTCAGGCGAGGCTCATCAGTAGTTCCCACGTCCAAAACTCGGTCGGGAACTGTTGTGTTCCCGCTAATGGAGCATTTTGCGTGCTTTGTAGAACATTCATCGTACCATCCCTGCACAATAGTACCAACATCAGCTGCGTCAAGTATTTCGGGAACAACGTTGCAACGAAATACGGTGGGCGGACGGACGTCAGTTGGCCCCAGGAACACCGGGTCTGGAACAGAGTCGCGGGTCGTGGCAAGCCTCATTGGGGCAACTATGTTGTCCAAAGATTCGTCGAGAAATCCCAGTGACAGCGATCTATAGGCCTCGGCCCGCTCGTAGCTTTCGATGCGCATATTGTGAGACTCTGCGCGGAGGGTCAGGGGAAGACTTTCAAGGTCTGACTCGAGTGATTGAGCACCAGTGATTTTCTGTGATGAATGTCTGGCAAGTGCGATAGCGTCCTTTATCTGTCTACATAAGAAGGCACAGCAGTTGCAAGTCGTTGCCAACTGTTGTAATGCAGAAATCGATCGAAGCCCAGGGTGTTTCCCCGCGCCGATGTCGATGGCCGAAGTACTTTCATAGATACCACCGAAATGGAGGTCTGTACAGTAGCTACAGAGCTCGTCTTTTGTGCGGCCCATTCTGAGAATTCGGTGCAGTTATCAGTGGCGAGCAAGCTGTTTGACGAGTTTTGGGAATAGATGCTGATATTCGAAGCTCGTCGTCGAACAAATGCTGGTGACCTTCAATAGACACGATAATATGACGAAAGCCACTGTTTTATGCCGACACGCTTATAGCACAGAACGTAAGGATCGAAGAGGACAGAAGAAAAGAATAGAAGACAGGAAACTTGAATTGAGCTTGAAGATGACAGATGAAAAGAGGGGTTGCCCAAGTCGGCGCAAGGCTGTGGCGCCTGTCCTGGATTCATTGATGGCAAATGAGTGGAGCGCAGTGCATTAAAACTAAACATTTGATTCATACTACACTGGACGCTTGTTTTGTGACAACCATCTTCCCAGTCGTGTGCGAAGAAGTATTGCGTGGTCCAATCATCAAATTCAACGCAATGTGGGATACAATCGAGCAGATGCGGTTGGCCAGACGTGCGCGGCGATGGCAACATTGACGCCATCCAGCCAGTTTTTGAACCTACCAGTGAGGTGATATCATGGCACCTGAAGAAACATAATCGTCAGTGGCTGACGGTTGTACAGGCGCTCTTCCGAGGACTGCCACACTTTCCGTCTTTCCGCGAAGGGGGTATGTTGCAAGCTGAGCCAGTAGCGTGTTCCGTTGCCAGGAAAGATGTAAAACGGTATACAACAATGATAAGGCTGTGGCCACTCTTGCTCGTAACATGGACTATGCCATCCTGCCTAATCAACTCGAATCCTCTTACAACTACTGATTTTCGCTTAATTCTTCCGTTAGTAATGATTCTGCGGATTTAGTAGGTGTATCCTCAAATCTTGCTCGTTTGCTATCGGCCTTGTTTTACGATATAAGTTGACTTGGTAGGATAATTTAGCACATACGACTATAAATATTAAAAAACTCGGTATCCCGTCCGCTTTGCCTTAAATAAACTAATAATCGCTAATATTTCTAGTAGCCGCCCGGTATAGCCTAAATTGCTAATTTATTTATCGCTCCCCGTTACCTTAATATTACGCGCCGGGCTTATTTTTTATATACGCCGATTTTATTTTACGTAATATTAATAACCGTTTGTTTGTTTTTTTATCGCTTTTCCGTTACGGCTTTTTATCGCGATATATCGCGGGCGCTTACGATCTGCGCGCCTGCGGCGGCGCAGCTAATAACCCTGGTTACGCTTTTTTTTAGTTAGTATTTGCTTCCGCGACTAACGTTTTTTTCCTTTTTTTTTTTTACCCCGATACCCTAACTTTTTTAAATCTGACTATTTTTACCTAACGGAATAACGACGATTTAGCCGCGATGGTTGCCCCGAAAATATATAAACTTCTTAAAAAAATCGCTTTCGTAACAAACTTAATTTAAACCAAAAAAAATTCCAAAAAAGGCTCGCGAATTAAACTAAAAGTACAAAAGCCCTACGATTATAAAACGAAATATAGCGCCGAAAACCGAATATAATCGGTGCCGAATATAAAATATTTAGGAAAAGTAAATAATATATTATATCGCTTACACGGTTTAAAATGCTTATAATTTTAATAAAACAGCTATATTACGGAAATCCAAAAATACGATTTTTATTAAATATAAATAAATTTGCTTAATATAAAACCCGTAGCTAATATTTTTAGGTTTTTTAGGGATTAATACGTCGCAAACTCGGTTATATTGCGTTTTATCTTAGGTCCGGAGGAATATAAAAAAATTCGCGGCGTAAATATTATTATTTTTGTTTTCGGTTTTTAAAAAACGTTGTTAATAGCTACCGATTGTAAAATTATAAAAAAAAGCGGCTGGTTTATCGTAAAAAAGCCTATTATTATATTATATTAATTTTTACGAACGGCGCGTATAAATAAAAGCTAATTTATATAATTATAAAAATATTTAAAGCATCCGGCTTAATATATACTCCCGATAATTACTAATATATTATAATAAGTCGAGGGGCCGCTAGCTAATAAATATAAATTAAATCGCAAATAAACCTTTAATAAAGCCGAAATAACCTCGGACGATATAATCGTTTTATTATCGGTATTTTAAACGCGTAGCATCGACGTCGCTTGCTTACTTTTTATACGTTTAGCTTTTTATATTATTATTTTGCTTTCCGGAATTAGCGGGTTTCGGCTAGGTATATTTATAGGTTTTCGATACCGTAACGTACGGGTTAACCTTGTTCGCGATTTTACGGATTATACGAAAATTTACCTAGTTGCTTATATTAAATCTAGGCATAATAAGCAAAATACCGAAAAGATTTATTACGACTAAAAAAATATATAAATATAAATGCCATTAAGCCTTATTTATATATTTAATAATAAATACCAAGCTTATTTTTTCGGTTATATTAATACCGTATTTATTTATTTGCCTGGCTAGTTTTTTCGTAGCTCGTATATTATATAATAAAGCTTTTAATATTAAATTACACTTTTTTATAAATATTTTATTTTAGCCAAAAATAAAAAATATCGATTATATCCCCCTCGATTAAAAAAAAAGCTTTAATAAAAAGCCGATTATTCCGATCGTATACTTTAAATTTAAAAAACTTTAAAATTAAATTTTATTTATTACCGGTTTCGATAATTAAAGCGGCCTTACGCGATAAAAGTTAATTGTTACGAACATGCACCCTTGCAGGAAGACGAGTATATATTAGCGCTTAAGTCAGGATAAAAGGCACATTACGGGGCTGCCATCAAAGAAATAAAGGCCCAAGAACAAGACAGGCCTGGCAGCTGGTGACACCTGGCTAACAGGATTACGGTCTTAGCGCGTAAGCCATAAAATAGATTACGCTTTTAGAAAGTGATCCAGGGATAGATCACGGTTAGGAATAGTGATCCAGTATAAGATTATTATTTGCTATCGCGATCCAATACCAACATTAATGAGGGAATGAATGGATATATTAAGGACGGGTTTCCTACTCTATATAGATAGTCATTACCTTAGTGATTAATCTAAGCATTTATTTTACTTATAAGTAAGGTATTTAATACGCTTTAACGACTATATTTATGAATCAGTTTTATAGTTATTTTTTGCTTAGTATATTTTACTACGTTTTACGTATTTGATAACATAAACCCCAGCACTTTTTTATATTTCGGTTTATCCTTAGTATAGTCGTGATATTAATATTAAAAAACGTTTTAATATTGCTTTTAAACCTATTATACGCAATTACGTTTTATCGAACTTTAAAACCGTTTTTAAAGCTTTATATTAGCTATAATATATACGCGAATAGTCACGTGGCCTACGCCGCGCTAGCCAGTATGGGAGCTCGAGCCTTAGTGCGCTATTTAATTGGTGGTGTCCGCGCACGGACCACTAGATAAGCTGATACCGATAAGCTGCTAATAAGCCTTATTAGCGATTATTAAATAATTCTTCCCGATTTTACGAATAGTGGATCGGTGTGATAAATTCAATATATTTAGGTACCTTTACTATTAATGCAGCGCCGTTAATATTAGTTAACTCCCAGCTTATAACACGAATAATTATAAAAATTGCTTTTAAAACTAAATTAACCGGCGAAAATAAAAAGCTATTCGCTTTTTTATAATAATTATCTTTTCGCCGCGACGAAAACGCTTTTATATACCCGATATAAAAATAATTATAAACTTTTAAAAATCGCTAAAATTTAAAACGACTTTATAAAAAATACGAAAACGTCGTAAGCGAAGGCAAATTTAAATCGTCCGACCCGGAAGCGAACCGGATATTTACTGAAATCTAATAAATTTATAATACTTTAAATTATTTTTAGTATAAAAACGACGAAAAAAATATTTTGCAAACGCCGATAATTTACGGGTATTCGGTTACGCTATCCCGCGATAAACTCGTAAATAAAATCCCCCTAAAGCTTACAAACGACCGAATAGCGAAATATCCGAAAAAATTAAACGTTACTTTATATTAAGCTTTAATTATTTTATTAAGGCTAATTATATTATAACGACTATACTAAGGATAAACCGAAGTATAAAGAAGTGCTGGGGTTTATGTTATTAAATACGTAAAACGTAATAAAATATACTAAGCAAAAAGTAACTATAGAACTGATTCACAAGTGTAGTCGTTAAGGCGTATTGAATGCCTTACCTATAGGTAAGATAAATGCTTAGATTAATTATTAAGGTAATAATTGTCTATATAGTAAAGGAAATTTATCCGTTATATATTTATTTATCCCTTTATTGATGTTTGCTTAGATTACCTACGTTAGTTAGTAATCTTATATCGTGGAATACTAGATTATTATTATGCTATAATAATTTATGGATTATTGCCAAGACTTTTCGATCGATACTAAGACTTAATGATCCAAACTGATTACGTGACCTTTAGCTGTTGGTTTCGTTCCCAGCTGTTTTTGTCCTTGGGACCGGTTTCGTGGCCGTGTCTTTATTTTTCTGTATTATCTCTGGGCTGCAAGGGTGTATGTTCGTAATATCAGGTCCCTTTTTTATTTCTTTTGTCCCTAAAAAACTAGGTTGTCTCGGTAGGTCTGGTAATCCTTTTTTTTTCTTTTTTATGTTTTTTGTGATATATGCCTATTATATTTAATATTGCTCCGAAAGTTATTAGCAAACCAAAAAAAAAAAGATTACACGAAAAGACTATATAACGTAACGCTTTTTTAGAGTTAATATTGCGTGGTTTTGTCGAAATGCCACAAAAGTGTTCGGCTTATAAAAAATCTAGGGCCGACTATATTAGAGGCGATTCCTCGTCCCGTTGCACCGAGTGTGTAAAAAATAACTTGTCGCGTTATAACGCGAATTTTTTTACTCCTAAATAGTTGCGCTATATTACTACGCAATATACGAAGCTAAAGGCTAAATTAAAAAAGGTAAAAAAAGAGCGTCGTCGTATAAACGCGAAGATTTAACGTTTTCGTATAAATAAAAAAAAGTGGTACGAAAAAATAATGCGTGCCGTCGCGCGGGGTATCGATAACGTAAAGGAGTTAGAACGAGTCGAGCGCGAGGAAGTAAAAAAGGCTCGTCGAAAGGCTGCTGCTGAACCGTCGCTTTTTATTATTCCTGTTTTGTTTAATGATTTTAGTTTCGATTAGGATAGAGCTTATTTAGACGTCCCGTTGTTTCTTTTTTTTTTGAACGAATTTGGCCTGCTAAACGGATCTGGTTCCGTTAGTCCGTCGGTAAAGCCTAAAGGTACTAGTTAAAAGCGGCGCAGTCTTTAATATGTTTCTTAAATTCTTATATGTTGTTTTTAGGTGGGTAACCTTCTTATTTTACGAGGAATTAATATTTTCGTCCGACTTTTTTATAATCGATAATTTTTTTAACGTTATATTTTGGCTGATTTTTTTTTATTTTTAGCGTTTGGTCGATAACCGCGTTTTTGGGTGCTGGCTCGAATAAAAAGATATAGAACGTTGGGTATTTTTTTTTTATAGTTTTGGGTAGCTGTAAGCGGTAATTGATTTTTGAAATTTGTTTGTTAATTTTAAATGGTCCGAGTTTTTTAAAGTTTAATTTGTCGTTTAGTCGTTTTGTTTTAATGTTTTTGCGTAATAGGTAAACCTTGTCTCCCCTCGCAAAAGTTGGTCTTTTAATTTTTTTTTTGTCGGCGTGCTCCTTTATGCGTGCTTAAAGGGCAATAAGGTTTTTTTAAAGGTTTTTCTGGAGTTTTTTTAAATTGTCGATATACTAGATAGCGTGCTTTGCTAATTTTTTCCCTGCGATAGGTTTTTTGGTTATATCTGGTTTATAGCCGTAGTTGGCGTAAAACGGTAATATTTTTATAGGTTCTCGTATAATATTATTATAAGCAAATTATGCTATTAATAATAATATAACCCAATTGTTTTGATCGTAATTAATATAATAGCGTAGGTATTCCTCGAGTATTTGGTTGGCTCGTTTTATTTGTCCGTTTATTTATAGATAATAAGCTGTCGAAAGCTTATAATTTATTCCTAACTACGTTATAAGTGATTTCCAGAATTTTGATATAAATAATTTATTTTTGTCTAAAATGATCTTATCTAGGATGCCGTGCTGGCTGGCTATAGTTCTTAAAAACGTGTAGGCAAGTTTTTTTGCGTTGCTTGCTTTTTTATAAGGTAAAAAATAAGCGTATTTTATAAGTCGTTTTATAAATACCAATATGCTGTCGTAAGAGGTCCTAGTTAAGGGCTTTTTTGATAACGGTAGCTTTACGATAAAATTTAGGGCGATAGATTTCTATATTTTATTTAGAGGTGGTATTGGTTATAGTTCTTTATAAGGTTTGTGTCGTGCTGATTTTGCTTTGTTATATAAATCGTATTGCTTAATAATTTCGCTGACGTAGTGGCGTAGCTTTGGGTAGTCGAAATGTTGTTATATCCGTTTAGTGGTTTTAAATACTCCCTAATGTCCGCTGGTTGGTGTGGAGTATATTTCTCGGATAAGCTCGTCTCTGATTTGTTTTAGGATTATAATTTTCCTTTGGTATATCGGTAATATACCGTTTTTATTTATGATCTTGCTCGATTAACTATCGTTGTTGGTTATTTTACTAGTGGCGTAAAGATTTATAATAGGTATTAGGTTTCCCTCCTAGTTACTAACAAAGATAGTGTATATCTCCTCGGGTGCTTTTTGATAGTGGTCTGGTCTCCGGCTAAGAGCGTCTATTTTGCCGTTTTTTGATCTTTTGCGGTAAATGATCTTAAAGTTAAAGTCTGCTAAAAATTTTGCTTATCGTATTTGTCGTTTATTAAGTTTTTTGCTTATTGTAAACGATGCTAAATTCTTGTGGTTGGTATAAATTTTGATTTGGTAGTTGGTTCCGTTTAGGTAATATTTTTATTTTCGGAATACTTCGATAATTGCGAAAAGTTTTTTGTCGTAGATTTAGTAATTAAATTGTTCTTTAGTAAACTTTTTGGAATAAAATATTATAGGGTATAGCTTATCGTTATTATTTCGTTGGCTAAGCTATCCGCCTATAGCGTAATCTAAGGCGTCGGTTTTAATTTTAAATTCTTTTTCGGGATTAGCTATTTTTATAACTAGCTAATTTATGATTCGCTTTTTGATCGTATCGAAAGCTTCTTGTTTTTTATTGGTTTATTTAAATAGTATATTTTTTTTCGTTAGGTGCGTTAAAGGTATAGCGAGGCGCCCGAATCCTTTAATAAATATTCGGTAAAAATTTGCGAGTCTTAAAAAGGATCTAATTTTTATAACCGATTTCGGTGCCTGCTATTCTTTAACTACTAAGATTTTGGAATCTTCTATTTTGATTTCTCCGGGGGATATTACGTATTTTACAAAGGTAATTTGTTTCCGATAAAATTCGCTTTTTTTAGGGTTTATAAAAAGGTTTGCTTTTTATAGTTTCCGTAATATAGCAGTAACGTGCTACTTATGCTCGCTAAGGTCCTTTAAATAAATAAATATATTATCGAGGTATATTATTACGAATTTGTCGAGGAATTTTCGTAAAACGGTGTTAATTATATTCTAAAAGCTTGTTAGTGCGTTAGTTAATCCGAAAGGCATAATTAGGTATTCGAAATATCCGTATTTCGTCCTAAAGGCTGTTTTTTATTTTTTTCCTTTTTTGATTTTAATTAGGCCGTACGCGTTAGGCAAGTTTAGGGTAGTAAACCACTGAGCTCCGTATAATTTGTCTCGTAGGTCTTTGATCAAAGGTAGAGGGTATCTGTTTTTGATCGTAATGTCGTTGAGCTTGCGGTAGTCGATGCAAGGTCTTTATTTTGGTGTTTTATTTTTATTTTTCTTTGGCACAAAAAATATAAGGTAGCCTGCTGGCGATATGGATTCTTTGATTTATCCCTTTTTTATTATCTTTATAATATAGGTCTTTAATGCCTTTTCGTGTTAAAGTCTTACTAGGTATATCGGCATAAAATATGGTTCCTTCCCTTCTTGGAGAGGTATTTTATGGTCAAATCGTGTATATTTTAGTAATCTTGTTTTTAGTACTTTACTAAATAGGTCGCTGAATTTTTTGTATTTTTCGGGAATTTTTTTTGTGGTGTTCGGCTTAATATATTTAGCTATAACGTATAGTCCAAATATCTCGTAGTTACGTAAAGGCTGGTTTTTTTAGTACCCGTTAAAGGTTAACTCGCTTCCTAGTATATCTTATTAAAATTGGCCTATATTCTAGCTTACTCTAAGATTATTTACCCGTAACTAAGGTATCCTTAGGACTAAATCGTAGTCCGTAATATCCGTGATATCGCACGTAAGGTATTTAAAATAGTTTTGGATATAAATCTAAATATGCGTAGTTTTTATATTTATTATTTTATTCTCGTATAAAATAGGCTTTTTATCGACGGTGTTAAGTACGTAAAGCGTTTTTTTTTGCTTTTATAGTATTTGGAGCTTATTAACGATTTTTGGTAAAATAAAATTTTTTTAAGCTTTTATATTTATTAAGGCTCGTGTGTCGTATCCGTTAATTCGCATTTATATCGTAAAATAGTTCGTTATCGTATTATCGCTCCCGGTAGCGCAAATAAATTTTGTCTGGGACCGCTCCCGTTTTTTTAGAAATAGTTTAACTCGTTTCCCGAGTTTTTGTTGATTTTTTTGTTAGCGCGTTTTTTTTCGGCGCGTATAAATATTCGTTGGTTTTTTTGGGCTTAAGTCTTATTTTTTTGTCGTTTGTATAGTGCTATATCGTTACTGGCTTTTTTTATGGTGTCGTACCTAAAGGTAAAGCTGGATTTTCCTATATTAATCTCTGTATTTTTTTGTTTATTTATGGTAATTTTTATCGTTGGTTTTTATATAGCGTCGTGCTTGTATTTTAGTGGTGTTATGCGATTTTTGGTGTTTTTGACTAAGTCGCTGGTGCTTTGCGTTGGTTTGCTGGTTTTTTTAATAATAATTCGTTTTACGGCTTAGTGCTTTTTGATAAGTCGCCATACTTTGGCTTTTTTTGTTGCGTAATACAAATATTCGTCGTATATATATTTTACCTAAGATTGGTTTTTTCCCGTCGAGTATCGGGATAAGTCGTTAGGGTGCGTAATAATTATTATAAAGCCTTTTACGTCGCAGCGCCTAACCTTTACCTGGCCTGTTTTTCCTATTTTATAAAAGTTCCTAATAACTAAATATCTTATACGTAGCGGAAAAATTTCGTATTTTAGTTTTGTCTCGAGATATTCGTCGCATCCTGGATCGATATATTTGTATTACTCGATTTTATAGTGTTTAAAATCTTTAATATTAAATCGAGGGTTATCTCCAAAAATGGCTTTTAGGGTCCGTCGCTTTTATGCTATATCGGTGGTTTTTTAAAGGATTTTTGCTAGCTATTGTTTTGTGCTTTATAACTCGGTAATAAAAAATATAATTTCGTTATAAATACGTAATTATCTATTTTGGAAGGTCTCGAATATTTTTTCCGTTATAAGGATGCTAAGTATTTTATCGATAGCTTTTGCTTTTTTAGTCCCGTAAGTTGGGTTTTTTTCGGCGATCTTATCTTATCGAGGGTGGTTATTTTTTTTTGACTCGCTACTAGTGTCGTTTATTGACTTTGTTTTCTAGGCCTAACTCTTAGCCTATTAGGTTTAATGGTATATTTCGTTTTTTAACCCGGATAAAGTGTTGTCGTCGCTGTCTGCGAGTTGTTTTTCCGGTCCGAAATATATTAACCGTCCTAGCCTGGTGGCGGCTAGGGTTCGTGGTGCTTTGGGATACTATTTATTATCGTTTTTGTAAAACTTGTACGTTTAACAACTATTATTAAAATATACGGTCCAGGAAAGCGATATATAAGGTATTTTTTTCCGTTGCGTAGCGTTAAACTATTTTTTGTTTTTTGGTATAGGCTTAAATGCCTTTTTGGGTTAGCGACATTCGTTGGCGTAGTATTTTATTCGATCGCAATTATAACATTTAATAAATAATTTGTTTTTTTATATTCGTCGTTAAATGGCATCCAAGTTTATTGGTTTATTGTGGTGTCCGTAAAAGGTCTGGGTTTTTTAGTCTTTGTTTCGTCCGTTATTTTGGTATTGCCGGGGTTTTCCGGTGTTTATTAAAGCTCGAGGTTGGTATTTTAGCGTATTTTTTTTTTCGGCTCGTCGTGCGTATAATTAATTGTCGATTCGCACGACTAATTCGGTATATTTGCTAAAATCGGTAAATAAGTCGAAAATTTTGTTGATCTCGTTTTTGACTTTTTTTTTAAGCCTTTAATAATATAGTATAATACGTATATCGTTAATATAATCGAGCCTGGCGATAATCCTTTTAAACTCGGTGGTATATACTAAAATAGATGTTTTTTGCTTAAAGGTCTTAAGTTCCCGTTCGGCTTGTTTTTTTCTTCGTTAAAATCTTAAAAAAATGATTTAAACGCGGATTTGTATCCGGCGTAAAATCCAAAGATTTGTCGTATTTTTTTTTTGCACTGGCTTAAAAGCCACCTATTTTTACTAGCTTTAAAAAGGTAAAGTTTAAACCATACGAGGGCACGTCTTTTTAGAAAAAAGGCGGCGTATATAATTCGCTAAAGGTTATTTTAAAAGCTAAATATATAAAAAAAATAATATACGCGGACTTACGCAAAGTATCTTTTAAATCCTTTTAGGGTATTATTATATATAGCGGGGGTATTAAACTTTAATTTATCGTGCTTAGTAACTAAAGTAATAATAATATTGGCTGCTCCTTTTATAGCGTTGTTGGATTCCTAAAGTTCCTAAATAAACTTAAACTTGTTATTCGTGGCTTTTTCGAGTCGTCGGATCTTTTTAAAAATCCCGTAATACTAATCCTTAGTAACTTCGAAATCTTCGCCATCGGAGTCGATGCTTATTTAAATTAGAATGTCGTCCTAAGGGATTTTCCCCTTATCGCTGTCGTTCTTGCTGACGGTAAATATCCTGCCGAATATTGCTTAGTGTTTTTTTAACGGTGAACGTACCTAAATAAAAATAATTAAAATATAACGACTATATTAAAGATAAACCGAAATATAAAAAAATGCTAGGGTTTATATTATTAAATACGTAAAACGTAATAGAATATACTAAGCAAAAAGTAATTATAAAACTGATTTATAAATATAATCGTTAAAGCGTATTAAATACCTTACTTATAAATAAGATAAATGCTTAAATTAATCACTAAGGTAATAACTGTCTATATAATAAAGGAAATCCATCCGTTATATATCTATTTATCCCTTTACTAATATTTGCTTAAATCACCTACGTTAGTTAGTAATCTTATATCGTAGAATACTAAATTATTGTTATGCTGCAATGATCTATGGATTATTGCCAAGACTCTTCGATCGATGCCAAGACTTGATAATCCAAACTGATCACGTGACCTTCAGCTGTTGGTTTCGTTCCCAGCTGTCCTTGTCCTTGGGACCGGCTTCGTGGCCGTGTCTCCATTCTTCTGCATTGTCTCTGGGCTGCAAGGGTGCATGTTCGTAACATATATATATTACGGATTTATTATATTCGTAAATATATTATTAGTATTTTAGCGGAAGTTATATATATAAATAAATATAATTAGCGATATAACCTACGCAAAGCTTAATAATATATTAATTTTAAAAAAAACCAAATAAAATTACGGAATAAGTTTTACGTTTATATAAATATTTTATATATTTTAATATTTATTTTAAACGAGGGACGTTTATTGAATATAATATAACGGTATATTATCGGAGATTTAATAATATTTTTTTAAAATTTATAATTTGCCTTAAGTATAAGCGGAATAATACTAAGAATTTATTAGTTATTAAAGGGCTTATCGAATAAAATAACTACGTAAAAAAGGTTTATAACAAAAATAATATTTTAAGTTTATTTAGCGGTTTCGCGAAGCTTAGTATTTTTGCCGGTATACCTGCCGCTAAGCTGTCGTTAGCAAAATATTAAAAATAATATTTGATATATAAAAACGTATTTAAAGCTAGCTCGGGTTTTTAACGATATATTACGATAATTTATAAAAAACTAAATTTTTCGATCGCCTTTTCGACTGCCCGGCGTGCAAAAAAGCTGGTATTATTTTTATTATTAAGGATATTTTAGTTTAAAAAGTGTATATTATATAAATTTATAACCACGGCCGCCGGTTCGATTATTTTTTTACCCCGAAGCGTAAGTTTAATAAAATAAGGGATAAAATCGGGACGATCGCGTAGCACGTAAAAGATAGCGTATCGAGTTATTAGCAAATAGCTTTATTTTTGTCTCGATATTATAAACGAAGTTAGAAAGCTTAGCGAAGATGTAAAAGCGTAAAAAAAATATAAAAATATCTGGCAATAAGTTTTATTTTGGTATATAAAGCATACCCGTTTATACTAGTTTTGAAAACCGCTTTAATATTATTTATTCCCCTAAACGACGGGACTTTAATATTATTGCCTATAATAATAATTGTTTTTTTGATTTGTATATAATTTATTTATAGTTTTGCAATTAAACCGAAGTAGTAAATGCTTTGTCCGTTATAATTATCCTTATATAAGCTTTTTATAAATTCGTTAATGTCCTTTTAAACTACTTAACCTGGGAAATGCTTTGCCGCAGCTATCGAAATCGTATTTATAAGGCTTTTTTCTTATATAAACCCGTCGGTATTTATATAATTGACTCGGACTAGGATATACTTTCTTATAACCGTTATAATTACACTTATATAGCCTTTTTTTATATAAATCCGTTAATATTTTCGTAGCTAACCCGAAAATTTGTATATTTTATTATAACCGTTAAAACTATATTTGTGTGGCTTTTTTCTTATATGGATCCGTCGATATTAATTTAAATGACTCGAAAGCTTAAATACTGTATTATAGCCGTTAAAAACATATTTATATGGCTTTTCTCTTGTATAGCTCCGTTAGTATTTTTGCAAATAACTCGATTTCGAAAATGCTTAATTATAACCGTTTAAATTATATTTACATAACCGTTTTTTATATAGGTCCGTTCGTGTTTTTTAAGTTATACGGGCGATTAAATACTTTATCGTAGCTATTATATTTATATAATATTTTTCTTATATAAGTTTATTAGTATATTTGTAATTAACCTAGTTTGGTAAATGCTTCGTCGCAGCCGACGAAATCACTTTTAAACCTTTTTTTAATGATTTGCCTTAAAGTTTTAATTCGTTGTTTAGAAGATTCGGCGTTAGGATTTTGGTTGTTAGCTTTTGTTTTAAGCTTAAGTTATAGTTTTATTTGGAAAAACGCTTTTTTTTTCGAGTCGGAGGGTAGTTATTAGGCTTATTAAATTAAGTGTTTAAGCTAATATTTATTATTTTTGATTTTTTGTCCGCTATTATTACGTTTTCGAATTTTTAAAAAAGTACTAAGCTTATTAACTTGGAATTTAAAAACTTTATTTATATATATTTAAAGGTTTAAATAGTCCTCGCTAAAAGCATAAAAGCGCGATTTTTTTACGGGAATAATTTCCCCCGTAAATTTCTAAATTATTGTTCCGGCTTCGAAATCTTTAATAGCACGGATACCGAAGTGACGGTTTTTTGTCCGAAACCTTTTAAATTTAATATTAGGATTATTTTGTCTCGTTTATATAAATCGATTCCGAAACTGCCTAGCACCGATATTACAAATTATTATATCGTCGTATTCGAATAATATTACTCGATTAAAGCATTTTATTTTATAGCCGTTTTTATCTAAATAGTCGTATTTAGCATTTTAGTAGTCTCGAAAAGTGGTTCTTGTATTTTATTATTTTTCGGTATTAACACTAAATATGCCTTTTTAATCAAATTAGCTTTATAAAAAATAAAAAAGACAAAAATTTTTACTTTTCCCACCTAAATATAGGTAAGGGGAATTTATTAGTAATTTTAGGGTTTTTAAATGCCCCGATTTTATATAATAGCATTTTTTCCTACTTAGGCGTAAAAGACGGGCCTTTGCTTGTGGCTCCGTGGTTTTTGGGTGCCTCGATTATATTATTCGTGTTGTTAAGTATCGGGTGTTATTTTATAAAGGTCGAGTCTGTAATTACGTCCTAAAATTTATTATATTTAATTAGCGTATAATTCGTGCCGTTCGTATTGTTTATTGCGTATTATTTTATTATAAACGTCCCGTTTATAATAAGCGTTATAAACCCGTTATTCGTTTTCTTGTTTTGTCGTAAAGTCCGGTTTGCGTTGGGGGTAATAATTCGTATTATTGGTTTTATTCATGGTATCGGTCGTTTGCTGATTAAATTAAATATAAACGTATATAAAAGTGCCTTCGGATTAAAAAGTCAATATTATTTTAAAAAAATAATAACGATAAGTATATTTTTTTTGTTGTAATACGAGCTGGTATTAGTTTAAAGTTTTGATATTTGCCTACTTTAAAAGAAAATAAGTTTTGTAAAATAAGTATTACTAAAAAATATGCTATAATATTAACGCCCGGTATATATATATTTTAATATTCCGAATACCTTTTGTAATTATATACCTTATTCCCTCCTTTTTATATTATAAAGCTGGCAATATACCCGTGGCTAAATTTATTAAAGCTTGGCTACCTTAAATATTGTTAATTATGCGAGTTTATAAATATCCTTGTATATTATCTAATTTCGCGATTAATACACAAACGTCCCTCGAAACTGCTTAATTATTTGTAAATATAAATATTTTATTATATTACGGACCAAAGTCTTTTATTTTTTTGCCTTTTTTTGGGTTTTTTTAATATAACCTTAGTTTAGCGATCGTATTATATAAATTAAAAAGTTTTATAAAAGTAGACTTAAATAGTAGTTAAATTATATAGTTATACTCTGGTTTTTAAGCAAAAGCATCGGTTAAATAAATAGTATTAAATTAGTTACGTAGCATTAAACGTCCAATTATATACGGTTTATATAATTTTTTATAAAAAAACCTTTAATGCCAAATTTAATTGTTTAGTAAAACGATTTAAACTTCGCAACTTTTCGATATTATATTTTTTAATCCTTTTTTTAGTTTTTGCCTTAAATATAATATAGTTTAAGGAGAGGTTCCCGGTAAAGACTATCGAGTTTAATAAACGCTTTATAAACGGTATTTTCCGTATTATTTAATATTTTATTTAAAGTCCGCTTAACTAAAGTCCGCTTACGAATAGTACAAATTATCGGTTTTGTTATTATAACTACGTATTTTCGAACCGCGATATTTTTTTATTTATTAAAAATATATTAAATAAATTGTTTCTAAAATAATAAAAAAGTAAATACCTTTTTTTGTATTAATTAGGTAACTTCCTAATCGCTATGTTTAAAAATGTTTTAAAAAGCTGTATATTAATATTTCGAGGAAAAAGAAGTCGGAGATTTAGGCCAAAAGATTTAAGCTAATCGCCTTCTTGGCCTTTAATAACGTTTCGACCCGGATGGGCCAGGCTTATGTTTATAGCCTTAATGTCGTTACGCGGTTTAAGTGCCGTAAAGACGTGTTTATTTAGCAGCCCCGAGGGTAAAATATTATAATAACGAGTCCGTTTATCAAGAATAAGAATATATTTAGAAAATTTATTATTGTTATTATTCGAAAAAATTACCTTAGTAAGCTGGCGATTTTTTAGCGTAGACTGATAATAAAAAGCGATGTTCGCTCCCGTCGGTTCGTATATTATAGCGAAAAAAGGATCGTCGGTTTTAAAAACCAAAATAAGTCAGAGTTAAAAAATCAGCTTTATTTAAACAAAGCTAAGCGATATTAATACTTAAATTTACGTTAAACCGGTTAGGTTTCCCTTTTTATATAAAAAAAGACGGTCGTTTATCTAGCGTATTTAAGAACTTAATAGCGAGACATATACCTAATTAATATTATAAATGGAATGCCTCGAAAAGGTTTTTTTTGCAGCTGCAGGTCTTTTTTTACGAACCGTTGCGGTGTAGCGTGCCTTTATATAAACTAAGTTAATTATTACTTTATATAGGAATAAAACTACTTAAATAAGCTAAATCGCTTACTTTTAAATAAAAGCTTAAGTTATAGCATTATTTTTATATTACGAATCTTGTTATTTACAACCTAAACAAATATAAATTCTTTTTATAAAAGCGGCGGTTTAAAAAGTAATTTCATAATTAATAAAATACTTATAAGCGTAAATATATAATAAATTAATATATTTTAACGTCTTATATTATAGTATTATATTGCTATAATATAGGATTTGCTGCTACTTTTAGTGTCAAACTTGTCGAAGCCTGATAGGAAGACGAACTAAAACGTAATAAAAAAGAACAATACCCTCCGCTACAAAAGAGTAATCACCGACACAATCGAAAATAATATCCATTTATAAGATCCGGGAGGTGGCGAGCAAAGCAAGTTATATCGAATCCTGTGCCATTACACTAGATAAATGCGTATTTGCGCTATCCTTGCTTTCGTGCATCACGTTTAGGCTTATAAGGAATAAACAAAAAGTTGGTACGCTTTTTAGCGAAAGTAATAGCCAAGTATATATATCATTAAATTATAAATACGTGCGGCCATTTTTGCTTAAAAGTGACTGTATTTTTGTCGTTAATGGTTTATTCCAAAAAGCAATAGCCCGTTCCGTACTGCAGATCCCTAGCTCGCCTTCGCGCTCCGCTTCGTAGTATCTCGTTATAAAAAAATTTCTAAATTTGAAGAATCAGCGAGATCCTTGCTATTTTTATTAAAAAGGATAATTTTTATAACGGATAAAACCCGTGTAATTAGTTGCTGTATTTGTATAAATAAAGTATTTTATTCGGTTTTATAATATGTTTATACTGTTTTGCTTTTTTATAAATACCGCTTTAGCCTTCGCTAAAAGAATAAAGTTAATATAATTAACGTTATTCGTAAAATAAGGGTCACTGGCTTCTTGTTTAATGTTAAATATAAAACGAAATTTTAGCAAAAAGACTTATTATAATATTAAATGCCTAGTATATAGCGATGTTATATCGCAATATTTATTAATTTATCGGAGTATAAATTATAAAATTAGTCTAAGTTATAACGCTATATATTTTTTTGGTTATCACTAAAAATAAAATAAATTCGTCGTTAATATAATGTTTTGTTTTAAGATTTATTTGTCCGTTTTAAAATAGCTAAATACGTGTTTGAAATTCTCGAGAAAGCTATAAATTTGTATCGATTCGGCCGTGGATATGGCCGGGATAAACAGTATTTTTAAGATAATGGTGGTAAACGCTTTCCCGATATTTAAGGTATTTCGAATATAGACTTTTATAAATTTGCAACCCGTTTGCTTTGCGAACCTTTTTATATTTGCGATTATATTTTTTTCCGTCTTGTAATCCCTTTAAAAATTAATTTTGTTGGCGACGATAAAAATAAAGGCTTTTCCTTAAAAACGAACTTTTCCCTTAAAACGAATTTTTATTATAAAACGCGTAGTTAATATAAAAGATTAACGCGAATAATTGTTGTAAATTAATATATATATATTACCGGAGTATATTGTTACGAATATGTACCCTTGCAGGAAAACAACATGTGTTGGCGCTTAAAGAAGGGAGAAAGCACACTGCGGGGCTGTTATCACTGGATAAAGACCCAGAGCACAGACTAAGTTTGGCAGCTGTTGCCAGCTATTGACAGGATTATGGTCTTGGCAATAATCTTAGGAATAAATTACTATTTTTAATTATGATCCAATAAAAGGGATCACCACTAATATGGTGATTTAAGCAAATATTAATAAGGGAATGAATGGATATATAACAGATAAATTTTTCATATTATATAAATAGTTATTACTTTAGTAATTAATTTAAGTATTTATTTTATTTATAAGTAAAATATTTAATACGCCTTAACGATTATATTTGTGAATTAGTTTTATAGTTATTTTTTGTTTAATATATTTTTTACGCTTTACGTATTTAATAATATAAACTTTAGCATTTTTTTTATATTTCGGTTTATTTTTAATATAATCGTTATATTTTAATTATTTTTATTTAGGTATGTTTACCGTTAAAAATACTAAATAATATTCGGTAAGATATTTACCGTTAGCAAAAATAATAGCGATAAAGGGAAAATTCCTTAAAACGATATTTTAATTTAGGCAATAAATATCGATTCCGATAGCGAAGACTTCGAAATCACTAACGATTAATATAATATAATTTTTGAAAAAATCCGACGATTTAAAAAGGCTATAAACAACAAATTTAAGCTTATTTAAAAGCTTTAGGAATTTAATACCGTTATAAAAAGAGCAGCTAATATTATTATTATTTTAGTCACCAAATATAATGGATTAAAATTTAATACTTTAGCTATATACGATAATACCCTAAAAAGACTTAGGGGATACCTTGCGTAAGTCCGCGTATATTATTTTTTTTATATATTTAGCTTTTAAAATAACTTTTAGCGAATTATATACGCCGCTTTTTTTTAAAAAAAAAACGTGCCTTCGTATAGTTTAAATTTTATTTTTTTAAAGCTAGTAAAAATAAATAGCTTTTAAGCTAATATAAGGAAAAAATACGATAAATTTTTTGGTTTTACGCCGGATACGAATCCGCGCTTAAATTATTTTTTTAAGATTTTAACGAGAAAAAATAAGCCGAACGGGAATTTAAGACCTTTAAATAAAAGACGTTTACTTTAATATATACCACCGAATTTAAAAAAATCGTCGCCAGGCTCGATTATACCGACGACACGTGTATTATATTATATTACCAAAAATTTAAAAAAAAAAGTCAAAGACGAAATTAGCAGGATCCTCGACCTACCTACCGATTTTAGCAAATATAGCGAATTAGTCGTACGAATCGATAACTAATTATACGCACGATAAACCGAAAAAAAATATACGCCAAAATATTAGCCTCGAGCTTTAATAAATACCGGAAAACCCCGGTAATATTAAAATAACGGACGAAATAAAAATTAAAAAAACTAAACTTTTTACGGACACTATAATAAACCAATAGATTTGGATGCTATTTAACGACGATTATAAAAAAACAAGTTATTTGTTAAATATTATAACTGCGATCGAATAGGATATTACGCCAACGAGTGTCGTTAACTTAAAAAAATATTTAAGTTTATATTAAAAAGCAAAAAGCAATTTAACGCTACGCAACGAAAAAAAATACCTTATATATCGCTTTTCTGGACCGTATATTCTGACGATAGTTGTTAAACGCATAAGTTTTGCAAAAACGATAATAAATAGTATTTTAAAAAACTACGAACCTTAGCAGCTATTAAACTAAAACGAATAATACGCTTCGGAACCGAAAAATAAATAATAAATAATAACGATAATATTTTATTTAACGATTCGGGAAACGAAACTTACCGCGAGACCCGATAAGCCGAAAAATAAACCCAAAAAGCAGAATTAATAAACGACACCAGCAGCGAGTTAAAAAAATAACTACCTTTAATAAGATAAAATTACCGAAAAAAGCCTAATTTACGGGATTAAGGAAGCAAAAATTATCGATAAAATATTTAGCACTTTTACGACGGAAAAAATATTCGAAACTTTTTAAAATAAATAACCGCGTATTTATAACGAAGTTATATTTTTTGCCGCCGAGTTATAAGGTATAAAATAATAGCTAACAGAAATCTTTTAGAAAACTACCGATACGGCATAAAAATAACGGACCCTAGGAGCTATTTTCGGAGATAACCCCCGATTTAATATTAAGAATTTTAAATACTACGAGATCGAGTAATACGGATATATCGATTTAGGTTGCGACGAATATCTCGAAACAAAACTAACATACGGAATTTTTCCGTTATATATAAGATATTTAGCTATTAAAAACCTTTATAAAATAAGAAAAATAGGCTAAATAAAGGTTAGGCGTTACGACGCGAAAGGTTTCGTAATAATTATTACGTACCTTAACGACTTATCCCGATATTCGACGGGGAAAAACTAATCTTAGGTAAAATATATATACGACGAATATTTATATTACGTAATAAAGAAAACCAAAATATAGCGATTTATTATTAAAAAACCAGCAGATTAACGCAAAATACCAGCGATTTAGTTAAAAGCACCAAGGATCGTATAGCACTATTAAAGTACGAATACAACGTTATACGAAGATTAACGATAAAAATTACTATAAATAAATAAAGGAATACAAAAATCAACATAAAAAAATCTAGCTTTACCCTTAAATACGATATTATAAAAAAAGCCAGTAACGATATAATATTATACGAACGACGAAAAAACAAAACTCGAACCTAAAAAAACTAATGAGTATTTATACGCGCCGAAAAAAAACGCGCTAATAAAAAATTAATAAAAACTCCGGAAACGAGTTAAATTATTTTTAAAAAAATAAAAGCGGTTTTAAACAAAGTTTATTTACGCTACCGGGAGCGATAATACGATAATAAACTATTTTACGATATAAATACAAATCAACGGATACGATATACGAGCCCTAATAAATATAAAAGCTTAAAAAAATTTATTTTACCAAAAATCGTTAATAAACTTTAAATACTATAAAAGCACAAAAAAACGCCTTACGCATTTAATACCGTCGATAAAAAGCTTATTTTATACAAGAATAAAATAGTAAATATAAAGATTGCGTATATTTAAATTTATATTTAAGATTATTTTGAAGACTTTACGTGCGATATTACGGATATTACGGATTACGATTTAGTCTTAGAAATACCTTAGTTACGGGTAAACAATCCCAAAATAAGCTGGAATATAGGCTAATTTTAATAGGATATACTAGGAAATAAATGAATTTTTAACGGGTATTAAAAAAACTAACTTTTACGTAATTACGAAATATTTGGACTATACGTTATAGCCAAATATATTAAGCCGAATATTATAAAAAAATTCCCGAAAAATATAAAGAGTTTAGCGACTTATTTAATGGAGTACTAAAAACAAAATTATTAAAACATATACGATTTAATTATAAAATACTTTTTTAAAAAAGAAAAGAACCATATTTTATACGGATATACCTAGTAAAACCTTAGCATAAAAAGGCATTAAAAACTTATATTATAAAAATAATAAAAAAGGGATAAATTAAAGAATTTATATTGCTAGCAGGCTACCTCATATTTTTCGTACCGAAAAAAAGTAAAAACGGAATACCGAAATAAAGATTTTATATCGATTACCGTAAGCTTAACGATATTACGATTAAAAATAAATACCCTTTGCCTTTAGTTAAGGATTTACGAGATAAATTATACGGAGTTTAGTGGTTTACTGCCCTAAATTTGCTTAACGCGTACGGCCTGATTAGAATTAAGGAAAAAAGGAATAAAAACAGTTTTTAGGACGAAATACGGATATTTCGAATACTTAGTTATGTTATTTGGATTAATTAACGCATTAGTAAGTTTTTAAAATATAATTAACACCGTTTTACGAGAGTTCTTCGATAAATTCGTAGTAATATACCTCGATAATATATTTATTTATTTAAAGGATTTTAGCGAGTATAAATAGCACGTTATTGCTATATTACGGAAATTATAAAAAATAAACCTTTTTATAAACCTTAAAAAAAGCGAATTTTACCGGAAATAAGTTATTTTCGTAAAATACGTAGTATCCCCCGGAAAAGTTAAAATAAAAGATTCCAAAATCTTAGTAATCAAAGAATAACGGCACCGAAATTAGTTATAAAAATTAGATTTTTTTTAGGACTCGCAAACTTTTACCGAATGTTTATTAAAGGATTCGGGCGCTTTGTTATATTTTTAACGTACTTAATAAAAAAATATATTATTTAAATGGATTAACGAAGAACAGGAAGCCTTCGATACGATTAAAAAGCGAATTATAAATTAGCTAGTTATAAGAATAACTAATCCCGAAAAGGAATTTAAAATTAAAACCGACGCCTTAAATTACGTTATAAACGGATAACTTAGCTAACAAAACGACTACGATAAACTATATTTTATAATATTTTATTCTAAAAAGTTTACTAAAAAACAACTTAATTACCAAATTTACGATAAAAAACTTTTCGTAATTATCGAAGTATTCCGAAAATAAAAATATTACCTAAACGGAACCAATTACCAAATCAAAATTTATATTAATTATAAAAATCTCGCATTGTTTACGATAAATAAAAAATTTAATAAACAACAAATACGATAGGCAAAATTTTTAGCAGATTATAATTTTAAAATTATTTACCGCAAAAAATTAAAAAATAACAAAATAAACGCTTTTAGCCGAAAACTAAATTATTATTAAGAAACACCTAAAAAATATATATTATTTTTGCTAGTAATTAAAAACGAAACCTAATATTTATTATAAATTTTTACGCTATTAGTAAAATAATTAATAATAATAATTAATCGAGCAAAATTATAAATAAAGACGGTATATTACCGATATACCAAAGGAAAATTATAATCCTAAAATAAATTAAAAACGAGTTTATTTAAAAAAATATACTTTATATTAACTAATAAATATTAGGGAGTATTTAAAACCACCAAACGGATATAATAATATTTCGACTGCTTAAAATTACGCTATTATATTAGCGAAATTATTAAATGATACGATTTGTGCAATAAAGCGAAATTAGCACGATATAAGCTTTATAAAAAATTATAGCTAATACTATTTTTAAATAAAGTATAGAAATTTATCGCTTTAAATTTTATTATAAAGCTACCGCTATTAAAAACCCTTTAATTAGGACCTTTTACGATAATATTTTAGTATTTACCGAACGATTTACGAAATACGTATATTTTTTGCCTTATAAAAAAGCAAATAATACGGAAAAATTAGCTTATACGTTTTTATAAATTATAATATATTAGCACGGCTTATTAAATAAAATTATTTTAAATAAAAATAAGCTATTTATATTAAAATTCTAGAAGTCACTTATAACGCAGCTAAGAATAAATTATAAGTTTTTAATAGCTTATTATTTATAAATAAACGGATAAATAAAACGAGCCAATTAAATATTTAAAGAGTATTTACGTTATTATATTAATTACGATTAAAATAATTAGGTTATATTATTATTTATAGCGTAATTCGCCTATAATAATATTATATAAAAATTTATAAAAATATTACTATTTTACGCCAATTACGGCTATAAACTAAATATAACTAAGAAACTTATTATAAAAAAAACTAGCGGAATACGCTATTTAATATATCGATAACTTAAAAAAACTTTAAAAAAACCTCCAAAAAAACCTTATTGCCCTTTAGGCAAACACAAAGGAGCATACCGATAAAAAAAGGTTAAAAGATCAATTATTACGAAAGGAAATAAAATTTACCTATTACGTAAAAATATTAAAACAAAACTACTAAACGACAAATTAAATTTTAAAAAACTCGGACTATTTAAAATCGATAAGCAAATTTTAAAAGTTAATTACCGTTTATAGCTACCTAAAACTATAAAAAAACACCTGACGTTTTATATTTTTTTATTCGAACCAACACCCAAAAACGCGATTATTAACCAAACGCTAAAAATAAAAAAACAATCAGCCAAAATACAACGTTAAAAAATTATTAACTACAAAAAATCGGATAAAAATACCAATTCCTCGTAAAATAAAAAGGTTATTTACCTAAAAATAATATATAAAAACCTAGGAAATATATTAAAAACTACGACGCTTTTAATTAATACCTTTAAATAATAACTAAAAATCGAAACTTTTAAGGGTATTTTCGAGCCTAATAAAAAACTAATCGATAATATCAATTACGCCCGCAAGTTATACGGAGCTCGCCGCCTTTAATTTTAAACGATTTAGGTCGTTTAAATCGGAGGCCTCCTTTTTTATTATTTTTAAACCACGTTTACGAGCTATCGCCTTTTGCTTGCGTAAATAAACCAAACGGGATAACGTCTCCGTTACCCGTTGCTAAAAATCGGATAATTCCGATTTAGCTAAAAACTCGATATTTTTTAAACGATAATATGTTGCGAAAATTATAATAAAAAAATAATAAGCGTTTTTATATTATTATAAAATTTATTAGCGGCGTTACACCGCTAATATATCTTAATATTTCTTAATATAACGTATAAAAAATCTTTAATAAAATAACGAAAACACGGTATAATCTCGAAGCCTAATATACGGAAAGCAAGCTAACGACGTACGCGACAAGCAAAAAAAAAGTTGTTAACCGGAGCTTTTTATTTATTCGATTTTAATATAATAAGCATATATTATTATTAAAACGGAAAAAAAAACCACGGAATAAGCACCAAAAACTTATTTATACGACTAAGCAATTTTTTAAAAACAAAAAATATAAAAAAAAAGCTAATATTACGAATATATATTTTTGCCAAAAAATAACAAATATTAACGCTTAAAAAGTATAAAACAAAAAATTATACCGGAATAAAAAAATAAGACCATTATAAATCACGTGGCAAAAGATTACGTAACTAAAACCGGAAGCGATTAAAAATAATTAATAAAATTTATTAATTATTACTAAATACTAACAAGCATTATTAATTATTAATTAACGTAAATAATCCAAATAAATATTAATAAAAAGATAAATAAATATATTAAAAACGGATTTCTTATATTATATAAATAATTATTACCTTAATAATTAATTTAAGCATTTATTTTACCTATAAATAAAGCTAATCAAGCTTTAACGACTATATTTATAAATTAGTTTTATAATTACTTTTTGCTTAGTATATCTTTTACGCTTTACGTATTTAATAATATAAACCTTAGCACTTTTTTATACTTCGGTTTATTTTTAATATAGTCGTTATAATTATATTATCGTATATATCGTCCGATAATAATAGCCACAGATATTCGAAATCCGGGTTTCCGTCTTTGTTTATCCTTTCGTATTTTAAAGGATATTAATCCGCCGTTAGTCGTTTTAACGACTTAAAATTAAAGCTTTATCGTGGTGATCCCGGCGACTGGCTTTCGAAGACCGTCTGCGTTCATCGCTTTTCGCGTGAATTTAACACCTGTTACTGCCTAATCAAAAGTGGTGGAGCAGAAAATTTCCGATCCGGTGAGAAACCTAATTAAAACTTACGCCACAATTTATTATAAAGCGTAATAAATCGCCTAATAAGGAATATTGCTCGATAAGTGGAATTAATAACGAGCTGGCTAACTAGCTCGCTTTGGGAAAAAAAAGGAATATAGCTAATACTAAAAAAAGAAACATTCTAAAGTCGTTCTTTATTTGTTGCATCTAGGCTTATTTATCACGATATTGCAAAGTATTTGAATATACATTAAAGCGTGCACTATCAAGCTTTCTTTTTAAAGTGGCTTATGCTTTTTATAGGTAAAAAAAGGCCTGGAACAAAGTATATACGCAACGGAGACAACCAAATACTGGATCACGCTTTCGCCTTTCTTATATCCTACGTTTTTTAAATGTAACAGTGAACTCCCCATCGGATACCATCACTTTTTCCGCACTTGCCAGTTTTTATTCACGAACTAGCTTTTCGTTATAAGACTTAATGCCATCGTTTGGCATCGAAGGCCATTTGCGTTTGCCTTTTAAGGTCGAAAAAGAGTGTAGTTCGCTGGATATACTGTAAGAAATCATATTTCCACCGGCAAAAGGCTTTTTCGACATATTATTTTAGCTTTGCAAGCATTTTTGTAATAATTTTATAGGAGAATTTTCCCTCGGTTTTAAATAAATCCCTAAATTCTTTGTTTATTTATAGCTTTTTTAAAAAGCAAGCCGCGTATAAATAAAGCATATGCCGAAGCTGGTCTGGATTTTTATATTTGTCGACAATGTTTTGGAAGGTATAACGAACTAGTTTTGCGAAACCCGGAGTTTTTTTAATATTCGGGATTATGCTAACCAGCGTATTATGTATTTGTTTTAAAAATAACGATATTAAACTATTAATACCGTAATAATTTACTAAAACGTAAACTTGTATATAAGAAAAGCAAATCTCGGTGTGATTATACGTAAAACTAATAGAAGGTTTCTGAATCGCGTTTATGTCTTTATTGTTATATTGCAAAAGCTCGAACTTTTTCTAAAATAGTACCTTTTTTTTACTTTTTTGGATTTTCGGGATGCGAACGCCTAAAGATTATCTTCGATAAATACTATTTTTTAGGTCGTCTCCGCCACTTTGTTAGCGATGATTTTAAGTATAAGTCCGGCAATTATAGCGCTATTTAAATTGTTGTTAATAGTAGTTATAGCAATAATATTTATTATTAAAATAGTAAAATAATGATCGCTAATATAAACGAACTAGAAAAAGCGGATAAAAGTGTCTTCGTCGATATTACGCTATATAATAATACTAATAAAGGCTTTTTCGAGCTTTCCGGCGCTATCGCGCGAACCGTTAATTAGTATATTTAGTGCCCGTAAAAGCCCGGTGATAATATTAACGTGTATAGTGAATTGTTTTTATTTTTTGCCGATTAAAAATATAACAAACCTCGATAAGGCGATTTTAAATTAATTAATATACGAATAAAATATAGTCGTATAAAGTTTTATATTTATCGAATATTTGATTTATTTTAAGTTTTAATACTCCTCGACGGTTATAAGTTAAATATTAAATATATTTTTAATAAATACGTATTTTGCGTTATTAAGGCTTTTTTAATAAAATAAAATATTTAAAAAAAAATATTAAAATAAAAATATAATTTTTTATATATAAACTAAATTATATATAAGCTCCGGGCTAGAATTAGTAAGCGGGGAAAGTATTTAGCTACTTAACCCCGCATTAAGCTTTTTATAATCTTAATTAATTAGCGCCTAAAAATACTAATTTTAATCGGCCAACCAATATATTATATACGCCACCTTGCCTTTTAAAAATCTAAAAATAAATATAATATTAAGCGCTTATAATTATATATAATATAAATAATATTTTAAAATCTTTAATTCGGGAATTATTATTTTTTTGTATTATAAGTTTTTAAATTAAAATAATAACACTAAACGTACTTTTTACGATATTTTATTATTTTCCCAAATTGCCTCCCGAGTTACGCCTTAAAATTTAAGAGGAGATTTAGCCAAAAGCACGGATTATCGAGGTTACCTGCGGCGAAAGCTTGCAAATCGATATATATAAAAATATAAAAGATTATATATTTAATAGCTTGCGGCCGATTTATATATTATTTCGCTAAGGGCAAAAAATAAAAACGGTCTTTATAAAGACTTTAAAGACGAAAAGTCTTTAGAGCCCTACCGGAATTTAATCGTATTTTATATTTTTTACAAATTTAAAGCCTATATTTTTAGGTATTTTATTAGGCTGGAACACCAGGCCTTAGGGTATAATCTTTATAAAAACCCTCGAGTCGATATTTTTTGCCTTAACGAGGATACGTCGGATAACCCGAGCAAGTTTAGCAGCTTTTATAATTTTTATAACAACCAGTTTAATACGATTTTAAGCATTTTTATCGAGGAAGTAAATTATAATAAAATGGAATATTTGCTCGATTTTTTCGATATAATGTAAATGACTATCGCGATAAGTTAGATTAAATGCAAATATAATATAAAGACCTCTTAAAAACGTTAGGAAAACAATGGGAGATTAAATACAAAGATTTTAAATAATATTCGCATGAAAATTTCCGCTGTAAAGCATAGTATTTAATGGCTAATATTCGATCGAAGCAAATACAGCGGAAAACACCGAAATCGGGGGTTATGGGGTCGTTTTAAAGCTGGCTTTAGTGTAAATAATAACGTTTTTTAGTGCTAATACGCGTTTTTTTTCGCGTTATAGCCAGTTTTTTATATAGAATCCGAGTATTATTTTTTTATAAATATATAAATTACGGGTATACCAGCTAGCTTGCGCTTATGATATTAATTAATTATAACTTAGTGACCTGCCGATATAATTAAGGATACCTTCCCGAAAACGCGACAAATTAATTATGTTTAATTACCGTTTAAAATGCTGCCTTTTTTTAATCGTAAATTAAACGTCGTATACTTAATGTTCGGTGCGTATTAATATATAATTATTAAGCGAACGTTGGTAAACGGGTCGCTTTTATACGATTGCGTATATTTTTAAAAGCTAAATGACCGTAAGCTTCCTTTTTACCCCCTTTTTTCCTTTTAATTTAACCCGATTAAACGCGATTACTAAAATAACGAGCTCGAATATAAGATATTGCTTTATATATAAAGTTTAATTATACGATTTTATAAATTTCGGTAATTTATTCGATAAACGGCAGCTCGCTTTAAAAATAGCCTAATAACCTACGGCTCGGCGAAGCTAATTAAACTTTTATAAAAGTAAATTATATAGTTTATAATCGAAAAAGCTATATTATAATTTGCCGTTTCGCTAATAATTTGTTAAAACTATACGTGAAATATGTTATTTTCCTATTAGCCACCTAAATATAATATAATATTTATGGCCTTTAATGCGTGTAATATCTAAAAAAATGGTATATATCACTTTTATTATAGCCTAAAGTTATAATTAAAGCGTAGTCGTTTGCATAAATAACGATAAAAATATTATTTATTAAAATATTTAAAAAACTAAGCTATTTAATACGCTTTTTAGTATCGTATATCCCTTTTTAAGTTTTTTGGTCCTTTTTTATAAAAAGCTCCTTTGCGTGCGTGTCGATTTTAGTTTAAATGCAAGGCTTAAGAATTCCGCCTTAAATAAATGGTTTATAAACACCGGATAAAATATACCTTTAAGGTTCTAAACGATATAACGCTTAATAATTTAAGTGGTTATATTTACAATAAAGATTTTTTTTTTGCACTTATATTAATAAGTTTTGCGAAAACCTAAAAAGATAAAATTTAATAAATTTTATAAATAGCAAAAAGGCAGTTTAATGCTTTTTTATAAAAGATTTAATTTATATCGGGGTTAATATTTTCCGAAAATTTTAATTTAGTAAGATTAATATCGATATTTATAATGGTATAATTAAAGGAATATTAGGGTATAAGCGTATGCGAAGTCGCGGTTTTTAATCGTTTTCGAAAGGCTTTTTTTCGTTTTTTTTATTTGTTGTTTTTTTATTATGTTAGTATAATAGTGATTATAATTAATAAAGAAATGTCGCAAGTCCTCTTATATTTAATCGAGCTTATAAATCGATGTAATTTTCCGAGTATTAAGCATATCGCAAATTATAAACGACTAAATACGAGGTTATATATTTTTTAAAGACTTTTTTTTAAGAAAAATATTAAGGAATCGACCGCAAATTATTAAAATATTGTTTATATAATCGAGAGCTAATTGCTGCTATTTCGCAGATTGCTCCTAGAACAGAATCCATTTAGAATTAATTATGTGGTGAAGTTAGTAAATTGAATTTTATCTTTTGCTAATTAGCGTGGCCAGCTCATTTGGGTGGCCAGCTCACTTGTGGACTACGTTAAAAAGTAAGTCGGTTTATACTAACAAGATATACTAAGCAAAAAATAACTAAAATTAACTTAAACTAATCATAATGTAAGTGTTAAATCGTATAATATACGTTATTTATATATAAAATAAATGGTTAAATTAATTATCAGGTTAGGTATGTCTGGCATCCTTTGAACTTACGTTGCAAGGTTACAAGCGAATTAATGGATTCTCCGAGGTACATCTTGGACAAAAAATGACTTATAATAGTAACTATATGCTATTTCTGCCTTTAAAGATAAGTTGTCAAGTATTAAAATCAATACCAGTAGGAGACTCGGACACGAGTTCGTCCCGTGTGTTGCAAGGACCAGGCTCACAGCCATCGCCCAGACCAATTCCTAAAAACTGCACCTTTGCCTTAATTGGATTTTGCGAGTTGTCTTCCTCACTTGACAACAAATGCCGGTCATGGTCTAACGGGCTATGATAGGCCTTTCTGGCTTCCACGAATCCAATCTCACCGTCATCCATCGACTTGCAACTATACCGATCCCAAGCTTGAAACTCCTTCGCAGCTGACATGCTTCTTTGGGCTGTGCTGGGAATATGAATTCGTAGTCCCAATGTTCTCGGGGTTTGCGGCGACGTCAGCTTTGGATTGCTACCACGGTCTTGGTTGATTTTTCTTCCATTTTCCTTGGAGGCTGTCGCCTGGGACATGCATTAGCCATCTTACTCTCTTAATGCATTACAGGCGTACTTACAACCATCGACATGTGGCCCACTGAGGCATGGTGGATTTCGAGTCCATCTGGTGGTTCCGCGACTTCGCCAACGTTTGCTTCCTGGGAAAGTAGAGGGTGATCCCCGTTCTTGGTGACCCATGAATGATTCTATACTCTTCAGCTTAACTAAATATCAAAAAAGCAGGAATCTTACTCTAAGCTCCCCCATGCAAATTCTCTGACCTGGATCATTTTGCAAGATGGCCCTTATAAGGTCGGCTAGTTGAGGATCTTCACCAGATAAAACAGGAAGCTCTGGGGTGTAAATCAACCGATAATTTTCCGGCGCGTTATATCCTTGGAAGGGAAGTCTGCCATATATGAGACAGTATAGAGACACACCCATACACCATATATCAGCAGACCTACCTGATATACTACCAGGGTTGGCAACGCTTAACTCTGGTGGCAGGAAGGCTGGCGAGCCAGCTGACTTGGCCGTTTTTACGAAATCTGATTCCTCGTATAATTCAGAAGTTCCAAAGTCGATAATTTTGAGGCAGTCGTCGTGGGTCAAAAGTAAGTTATCTGGCTTGATGTCTCGATGTAGAATTCCATGCATATGTACTGCCAATACCATTAGTGTATGCGTCTTTACTTGACATCTGTGGTAAGAAATTGATGACTGACGATATTCAACTCCTAGGATAAGATCTCGAAACCAAAGCCGACAACGTTCCATGGAGTACGGAACGGTAACTTTATCAAGTCTGACCTTCATAATTATCCCCTTTTTACACAGTTCAAGCACCATCCATAGGGAATCCTCTGTAGGGTCATCCAAGACTTCTATCAATGAAACCAGGTTTGGGTGATTTAGCTTTTTCATGATAGAGATCTCTCCGCGTATAAGGAATAATGCATCTTTTGCTTCGGCAGCATGATGATTACTCATATCTTCCCTATGAGCTGACGAAGGTGCTTGCATGCCACAACCTGGTCTCAGTCCGCCGTGCCGCTTTAGGATATCTGACTGCGCTCGTTTTCGTAACCGTAATTTAGAGAATTGTTTCATGGCCTGACTCCATTAATTAGTATATCTGAACGAGTAATACCTGAATGGCTCTTACGTATTCGTTGCCATATTGGTCTGTCACACGGTGCACCGCTCCATACGACCCTCGGCCGACCTCTTCCTTGATAATGTATTGATTTATCCTAAGTCTCGTGCGTCCAGTGGCGTCTCTGATGTACTCGGATTTAGCATTGAGGGTTTCCTATAGGTACTTTTAGCCATTTTGTTTCTTGGCAATGCTTGTCTTAGCTGAGAACTCGACGACTTGGAATAATAGCGACTCACTTTAACCTCGCGATGCTGACTCGGTGTGCTTTTGCGCTGTCGTAGGGCAGTATAATATTGTTGGAAAGCGGGCGGCTTGATGTTCTCAGTAGAGGACTCTTTGCCAGAGAATGTTTGACGCATAATCACTATGTCGGTGCTTTTATATTCTAGATCATGTATTGCACCCTAAATTGGGAACGTTAAATACTTATACCGCTTTTTGTAAGACGAGCCATAATGGGGGATGGCATGCTTCCGTATCGGTACCCTTTGTAAATCCGTATCCTTGTCGACGTCAAGCTACACGTATCATGTAAAGAGCTTTGTTTTCGATGGTGGGACGGGTGCGAATATTGTCGCAATTGTATGTTTCGTCATAGTGACATTGACTGCATATATACAGAAGCTAAAGGCCCTAGCGAACAAATAGCAGTGCACCGATCACAAGAGAAGCAGATTGCCTTCGTTGCGTACGTTGAATACAAGGGCTAGAATACGTTGCCAAGTTAGCATTGCCGGCGGCTTACCAAAGATTACTAATTGTGCCAAGACTTGATTGGCTCGGACTTGCCTCCGCTTCCACCAGGTACGAATCGCCATCCGTGACGCAGACACGTAGCAGCTACAATTGATTGGTAGCTGCTAAAGGCGGTAGGGTCAGCCAATCAGACCTCTTACGGAGGCAGCTCCGCTTCGGCCGACGAACCTTATTCGCAGCGGCGCCACGGACGCCAACAAAATTGCGTCTAACTAGCAGCAGGTCATATGCATTAAAAGCTCAGTATCCTTTGTTTGCTTATAATACGATGCTTTTAGGCTCGCTAAAATATAAATTAAATATTGTTAAAATTGCGGTGGTGCATGCTAAAATGGTTTCCATTTTCTAGGATTAGCTGTGATTTCGCAACTCTATTTTAAGCTAAGCAAGGATATTTTATCTTTTTTAAATTTGCATAAACAATATGCTTTCTAACCTAAAGCTTCGACTATAGCCCGGGTTTGGTTGTGCTTTGCCAGCCCACTGGAAAGCTATATGCCAGTGACACAACGACACGTCATTATGGCGATGTCAAATGCATCTCCGCCGTGAAAATCTTGGGCTATGCTAGATGCATTGTCTTCACTTAGCGTGTGAATAATTTCCCTTTTGTGTTTTAACGACTCGATCGCGGGGCTGCTAGTCTTCTTGTTGGTCTGGCCCCTGCACCTTTATGTTTTTTTCTTCTGTTCTTCCTTTAAAAAGTGTGTTTTGCAAGTTCCAAAACACCAGCTCCTCTCTTTATATCTTTTGTCGTCAGAAGATTGTTGGTTAGGTAAGTCGGTCGCTGGTGCCCACTTCCCGTGGTTGTTGGGTTTCTTTCCTTCCTATCGCTTTTGTTTGTGATGTGTGCTTATTATATCAGGTCAAATTCGAAACACAGAAATCTCGCAGGCCTCGAAATCGCATAAATCTGGCGGCCACGTTTCTTTCTTCTGGTGCCGAAACTGAAATGCCGTGTACTCGTTGTTCTCGTTGCAAACTCGCCTGTATTATGGCGGAAGATTTGTCGCGTTGTACCAAGTGCATAGAGATAGGTTTCTCGTGTGATGGCACCTTCGTTACGTCGTCTTTATCGAGACTGGCGGCGCAACGAAAAGAGTTGGAGGCAGAAAAGGCAGCTGCGGATGAGGCTCTTTTGACTTTGCAGACTCAGTTGTTTACTACTTTAAATCGTTTGGCTTGTCTCCGTCGAATGAAACAGGTGATAAAGGAAAAGGGTTCCGAAGCATTCCGTCGGGGAATGCGGGAATTGGATGAAGAGGACGGTATTGCCCTTATCGCCTATGAAGAGCAATTGGTGGTATCCGAAATGCAATTATTAGGCATTCCTAATAATGTGGACTGGTCTACCTTTGGTCTCGGGAACGAATTTGTCGACCTTCGTACCTTGGTCGAAACTGAAGATACTACTGAAGAATGGCGCAGTCCTTAACTTGCTTTATAAGTTGCATATATTTTTTTCAGGTGGGTAGCCTTTATAATTGCCAGAAACTTATGTTTTTTCTCGACCTTTTATAGTCGATGATTTCCTTAACTTTGTATCTTTGCTGATTATTATAACGACTATACTAAGGATAAACCCAAGTATGAGAGGTGCTGGGGTTTATGCTAGCAGATATGCTAACCAAGTGTATACTGAACAAAAGACGACTGGCAGAACTGATTCACAAGTGTAGTCGTCAAAGCGTATTGAATGCTTCACTATGGGTAAGATAGATGCTTACATTGATCACTGAGGTAGTGACTGTCTATGTAGGAGATCCTGCTGTAATATATATCCGCGCATGGGGGACCGGCCAGGTGAGCTGACCCCTAAAGCGTCATTTGGTGTTGACATGGATTCTCTCACTTCGTTCGAAAATGATATTGAATTGCTCTTCCATACCAAATGGGCGCAAACCGCTGGTGACCAGTAGTATGAACTCTCGTGTGTCGAATGGAACTGACGCAACGTCACTGTCATCTTCTTGTGACGTCAAAAAACACATAGAGGAAGCTCTGCTTGGGTGGTGGAGGTGAGGCTTCTCAAAGGAACGACAAGATCGCTTCACAGTAAGCACCTGTTACTTAATACAAGGTGTTACAGACTGTTGGAGACAGGTGTATAAGTCGCGTGCGGTATCTGAGTACACAGTAGAGTCCCTATGAAAGGCAGCATACTTCACGAGGATTTCTTCTTGCTAGACCCTCCATCCACGGTGATATCCTGCCCGGATATGAAGCCTGCGCCGACCAGGTACTCAACAGCGTCGGCAATATCTGTGGGCCGGCCAGCGCGGTTCGTCAGGTGGTCGTCGACATCAGCGCTTTCGTTCTGCTCGGCCCACCGGAGCCCCTTCTCGTCGCCGTCGCGGCACTCGTGCGCGACCTTGACGCGGCCCGGGGCGACGAGGTTGACACGGATCCCCCATCTCGACACTAGGATTATTATTATAAGTCAGCGTCTCTTTCAAACCTTTGAGTGTATTCGGGGTTCCGCCAGGATTGGCCTCTTTACGCGCCTTCGCACTCGACCCCGCCCATCATCAAGCCAAAGTAAAAGAGTCAAACACTTCCTTCCAAGACTACTGCCAGTAGAAAGTGGTAAGTCATGTAACACAAGGAAATCTCTATCCCTTACGGCTCACGGCCATGCTGTGCATTAAGCCTAAGAGTCCGGCCTTGGCACTGGCGTAGCCTTCCTGGTTTGCGTCGCTCGTCAGCGCCCGGAAGCTACCAATAAGAATAATACAAGGGCCCGCGTTGCTGTCGTTATCGTGCCGCGCCTCGGCGCTGCCCGCGTCATGGCGCATATACGGCAGACACGCCTGTGATGCCGCGAATGGCGCCGTTAGGTTGGTATCCATGTAGCTGATATGAGAGGCATACACACGCATCAGCTAAATTTATAAGATAGAAAGTGGGAATGGAAAGGAGAGCGTTTCTGTCGCCAGATACGTACGCTTTCCACTGCACCAACGTCTCCCTGTCCATCATGGTCTGGTCGTCCTTCCACTTGGGCGAGGCGATGCCGCCGTTGTTGACGAGGACGTGAATCCTTCCGCCCAAGAAGTCGGCAGCCTCGTCGACCTTACTCCTCACATCCTCCGTGTTGCTCAAATCACACAAGGTGGAGCCGATCTGGCCCTGATCCGAATAACTCTTGAGGTGCGTCTTGACAGTATGCTGAAGCTCACCCTCGTCGACGTCTAGGACAAAAATCTTGTATCCCAGTTCGCAGAATCGGCGGACTAAACATCTCCCGACTCCCCGTGCGCCTCCGGTGATGAGCGCCGTTTTTGACATGGTGCCGAAACTGAGGCAAACGTTTATGACTATTGATAGATGATTCTTATGCAATAAGCTATTCAAGAAAAATTCGTTATTAGTTTCTCTTACCACTTGGATACTCCTATTACTTTATCTTTCAATTCTTCGAACCTTTGTGCCAGATTTTCTGAAGCACGGTACATACCTGATTTGCTATCCCATGACGGAGAGCTACAAGGTGTGACGTAACCATGCCGACACCTACATGATCTGTCAGGACCTTTTGCTCCGCTAGCCGTGTTTGCAAGTACCGGACCACGAATAAAAGCAAAAACATATGTTTAACGATTTTTGCTTTGTGTCTAGTGACAAAATTGCGCATGCACTGATTGTCGAACACCTTTTTATGAGTGTCCAGTAATTGCACGTATCCACAATGGCGCTGTTACTTCCAAATTCGGTCTTCCCACAACACTGTGACTAAGTCGAGGGGTATGAGACCATACCTTTGTTTCCAATTCCAAAATATCACAACCTATTATAATTCTTGAAATTCGACTGCAATTTCACGATAATGACATGTCATAAAGAAGAGGCAGAGATTGAGGCTCAAAATAGTGAGCATACCTCCAACTTTTCCACATCTCTTGATGGGCATTAAGATTATTGCTACACCAAAGAGGCAATCCAAAATACAAGCAAACAATAGATGCGAGGATAACAGCCTGGTCTTGCTAGTAGTGCATCTAAAAGGGGCGCAACTTAGTAAATAAATACCCCCTTCAAGTACCGGAAGCTGTTTGTTTGTGGCAAGATCTCTCCCAAAATACCCTGCCATTTACCCTATGTGCGAATGTCGGGCCAAGAAATCTGGCTACAACGACCTGCTCAGCGAATTTGTCCTCGATATGGACAAAAGAGGTACATAATCTATATCCAGGCCAGACCACACCATACCTGCAATGGTGCACTATTGCTATCGAAGAATTACATCAATTTCGACATCACGTTGCTCAAACGACTTACCAGTTATGCTACGGATATGAGTACTTGTATCATCCAGATGAGGACGCCGGAAAGACTCATCGAGAAACGTCTTTACTGTTCTTATGGAAAACGACATACTGACTACATTTGATGCCACACCCAAGTACGTACTCGCCTACGTATACATCGGTAAGGAGCTGCGTATGATGAGCTAGTTGATGGCAGGGCTGCTACGTTCAAACCTGGAGAGGGGAGGCTTGGCGACATTTGCAGAAACTTTGCCACGCCTCCTGTACTGACTCCGAGGGGTTTCAGCCAATCATGACACCCCACCCTTATCGGAGTAGCGTCATAGCGTCAATTTCGATAAATTCCTCCCCGCACCTTATCCTACATTTGACGTTACTAACCACTCGCTTTTTGATGCTTATTCTCTTTGCTACCTTTATTTACACCAGAGAGGTGTATCTGGTCTGTAGCTCTCCGACTCAGAGGAAGATGGACAGATAATTTATTCCATAAGTCGGTCCACTAATCCTTTGTCATCTTACGATCTCCGACCCCCGTACTGAGTCTTATCGGAGACTTGTTGTATTCTAAAGACGTCATACCTGGCGTCTCTGTGTCAGACTTGCTGCCTTCGTCCTATTATACTATAATGCCGCTCGAGTATCGGCCCCTGCTGCCAGCCTTTGACAATGGTTCGGCTGCCAGCTCGACGACACCTGCCCCCAAGATGTCCGCGGAGGCGCCCAAGCGCAAACGTGCCGGAGTCGCCGTGGCCTGCGACTTGTGTCGTTCCAGGAAAACACGCGTAAGTTGAGACGCGTACTATCATCAGTTATTGTTGCTGCTGCTGCTGCTAATTACCTGGACTTCTTAGTGTGATGGAGCGAGGCCAGCGTGTGGCATTTGCAGGGAAAGAGGAATTGAAAAATGTTCCTACAGCGCCAAACGAGAGACCGGCGCTGCGGCAATAGAGATATTGGATCTTCTTCAGTCTCAACCGGAATCCCGGGCGATTGACATTCTGAAGCTTCTGCGGTCCGAACATGACCCTGCCACCGTGCTATCACTAATCAGTGGGAGATCTAAAGATAGCCAAGGGCCTCTACCGAGTGATCTCAACCCAAGCCCACCAACACCCCAGAACTCCCCAATGGAAACGGAGTTGATGACGAATAACCCTACGCTGTACCCTGCTAAACATTCCCTATTCGAGCCTAGTATGGTAGAGAGCCATTTGCTTCGTTCAGTCACTTCGTCTCGCACAGAGCCCGACGGCCATCTGTATGTATCACCGTCTCCGCTCCAATGTGAGAACGCACTACTTTAACGCACTATTATAGAAGCGCAGAGCATTCTAGCAACATACCTGAAACCACCCACAATATAGGTATCGACAATCCTGAGATTGATTCTGATTCCGCCATCAGACGCTTTCGACGTCCACTCTCTCAAGGTAACTCGGCTAGGCAAAAGTCGACGCTTTGCGACGAGCGCCTGAATGACTTGGACATCTCATTCTGGACCCCAGTACCGATTCCGAATGGCCTTGCTGCCAAAGTCATCTCACTATATCTAGTTACCGATCACCCGCTTCTTGGCATCTTCGAACCAGGGCAGTTCATCGCGGATCTGGTCAACCATAAGCAAACCTCGTGTTCCAGTTTCCTTGTGAATACCCTGCTCTACTGGGCATGTGTATGTTCCATTCAGGCACTCTGATTCAGTTATAATTGTACTTGCTGAGATATTATTAGCAGATGTATAGCGCTATTGAGAAGGAGGCTAATGACTATGCGGAACAACTCTCCGTCGAAGCAGTTCGCCTTTGGACCATTGAGAAGAATTTTGATTCAATTCTCACTATGATTAGCGCGCAAATGTTGAGTTTGGCCTTTATGGGCAACGGCAAGGACCATGACGTGGTCATTTACCAAATAGAGTCGGTAAAAATGGGAGCACGATTGGGCTTGCTCGGAGTTGACGAAGAAACTGCGGCTTCAAAGCTCGCCAAGGTGCCAGATGGGAGAATGAAGGCCTATTCTTTCGCAGCATGGGGCGTCTTCAACTGGGCAATGTGAGTGGAAAAAGAATACGCTTATTTTAGAAGCTACGGTACTAACTTAAAAGGTTGGTCACGGTATTCTACCGGCAGCCTGGCTTGGTATACCTCAAGTTCCCACCGACTTTACCCATTCCTGGGGATTCTGGTCGTGAAAGCCCAGAACGCTCTGGCCTATCTTTGTCTAGCAAAGCGCCCGAGCCTTATATGCTTCCGCCGTACATGGGGAACACGTTTCCGGTCGTCTGTGAATTCTGGGGAATGATGCGAGACGTATCTTTAGTGTACTTCTCTACTGAAGACGACCCTTTAGACCACGTGTCTCTGGATTTTGCAGAGCTGAAATATCGCGAAATCCTGGCATGGGCGGAGAACCTACCTTCACCGTCCCTCCGTGACGTTGATAGCCCGCATCATGTCATGGTACTGCAGTAAGTTCTATAACCAATACTTCAATACAGAATAAATATTCGTAATCACTAATAAACGCAGTATGTGGATACATTGCGCCATAATTGACATTTTCGATCCTTTTATACGACGAGAACAGGTAGAAATACCGCGGTTACGAACATTTTCTGCTGCTGATAGCTCGCCTAAAGCGGCACATAACGCATCCGTCAATCAACTCAGACAACTCATCTTCTACTACCGGTCCAACTACGAGGAATCAGCCTATTCGATTCTCTGGCAAACAGCTCTAACATACGTCGCCACCGCTGCTTTAAACGGTCCTGAAGATCCTACATGGCGGCCATGGCTTATGTTATGCATTTATGGCTACGAGACCCTGAGACGACCCTTTCGTATAACTGAATCAATCGGCCGTGCCTTGCTTACGATGACAATGCGCGAAACAACCATGACGAGTAACGATGCTCAGGCGCTTCTGAACCAGCTCAGAGAACGCGGGTTGCCCAGCAACATTGAAGGGGGAATTCGTGCAACGTTTATGGGAGACCTGAGTATGGCAGTAAACAATCCGGAGGGGGCAAGAATGGAAAACCTAGCCAATGAGTTTGACGCAATGGCGTTATTTAAGGACTTTATCAATGACGACCCATCTGGGGATGTCGTGATGTAAAGATACAACTACAAAGAAGACTTTCCTCTAATATAATTCTAAACACCCACTTAAAGCAATGAGTTTACCTTCAAATGCCCATCAATATGTCTTAACAGCTGGAAATAATTAATATCTATTATAAAGCTTATTGGATCTTTGTGCCGATGTTTGGTGTTCTTAAAGCCTTTAACTGTTAGAATACTGGCATTCACGGCTTCGTACGACAATGGCATCTAGCTAGTCAAGGTAGAACAGGGTGCTAGTATAGTCGTTATAACTATTTCTATAATTTAATATCCAACTATCCAACGTGTTATAAAATAAAACATAATGAGGGAGATTAATGCCTAGGACAACCTGGCGACGATCGACACATTCTTGCATTAAACCGATAGCCTCGACGTATCGGCATTGCCTTTCCCAAGTAAAAGCAAGGTTAGCCATGCTAGTCAGCGTGTCTGGATGATCGGCTCCTAGTTTCTGTTTGCTCGTCTCTATCACTTCCACCTCCAGCTTTTCTGCCGCGTCCTATCGACCTTGGGATAATAATGCTAATCCTAGCTAATTGCAACTTCGTAATATTTCAATATGCTTTGACTTAATTGTTTATTCTTTGCGTTAAACTACCTTTTAGTGGACCGAAACTGTATAATTATATTTATTAAGTAAGTAATAGCATTCCCTAATATAATCCAGCAGCCTAATCGTATTTATATTGTTTCGAATCTCCGGAATATTTGTTGCATACTGCCTGTAGTTTAGGTATAAAGAATACTCTTTAGCCTGCTGGTGGCCACCTAATAAAATCACCTCCATTAGCCGCTAAATAATAAACAATTATTCTAGCCTAGCCCAAAAATTTAGCGGCGGAAATGCATGTGATATCTTTATAGTGATTGCCGCCGGTTTACTAAAGATTACTAAGTATGCCAAGACTTGCTTGGCTCGGACGTGCCTCCGCTTCCACTAGGTACGAATCGCCACAAGATTTGATTGGCTCGGACTTGCCTCCGCCTTCACCAGGTATAAATCCATTCGTGACGCAGATACAGCCCGAAGCAGCTACATAGTACAATTAATTAAGGGCTGGTAAATGGCTGTAAAACCAGCCATTCAGTTTTTTTACGGAGGTAAATTCGTCTCGGCTAACGAACCTCTTCGCCGCAGCGCCACGGATCCCATATTATTATCCAATTCGTGTCATCGTATACAGCCGTCGCCCCGCATATACTTAGAATAAATATAATAATCCCCGCAGCCGTCGACCAACGTTATCGTCGCTTCGCATTCAAAATTCGTATAATATAACTGTCGTCGCCTCCGCTCTCGTCCGCTATTAGCCTAGCAGGCCCGCAGCTCATCGACACTGCTGTCCTTGCCGAGCTCATTATGGCAACTTCATCTCCAGTTAACCCAACAGCAGCAGAGGACGGCCACTTTGATGATGGTCTGCAAGCACTCACGTTTGCCGAGGATTGGTCCAACCTTTTTTCGCCTAGCACACCATTATTGCAAATGCCCACTGGCCCACTCGATCTTGAACTGGTCGCCTTCAATAGCATGTTGAGCTCGGTTTATACTCAAAGTTTCAATAATGCGCCTAGCCCCGAGCACGATCAAAACTTCGATAGTGATACCGATTGGGAGAGACGTGAAGACTTTATTGTGCGTGCCCCTTCCCTAAAAATTTATGAATGCTTATCTTTGCCTATTGATGAAAATTCACTAACCACGTGGTACCGTATCATCATAAATAGTTGCCAGCTATGACTATACCGGATGTACCTCCGAGAACAGAATTAAGCAATAAGTCAAGTCACTCACTTTTACTTAATGTATCTCCGGCCAAGTCAGGAAAACCTGGCAGAGGGCAGATTGCAAAACGCCGCAATACTAAAGTCTCAGGCGATGATATTCCTGCAAGCCAAGCCATCCGTAAGGAAAAGAACCGTCGCGCTGCGAGTAGATGCCGGGGAAAAAAAAGGTTGGAGGAAAATGTTATAAAGGAAAAGCGTAAATCTTTGCAGCTTTACAACAACAACATTCTCCAAAACATCGCTGTCCACCTGCGTGAGGAAGTTCTCTTTCTTAAAAACCAGATTCTTAAGCATGGAGCGTGCGACTTTCCACCAATTCAAGACTATATTGTTGCTTCCGCCTCGAGTATTTACGGTCCTACTCCGGAAAAGTAATAGTCGCTAATTGCTTAATTCCGGTCGAGCATCTTACTTTATTCAGAATTTTTAAATAAATTATTGTTTGCCGTCACTCAGAATTTTAAAAATACACTCAACGTTTTATATTTCTTTGCTTAACCTAGCACCCGAAAACGCAGAATTCGACTAAACGCTAAAAAATCGAGACAAATTAGCAAACATACAACGTCGAGGATATTATCGACGTTAAAAAAGTTAAAAAAACATAAATTTCTGGTAAAATATAAAAATAACCTATCTTAAAAAATATAAGGACCTTATAAAGCAAGTTAAAAACTGCGCCGTTTTTTAATAATATTTTCGGTTTCGATTAAAATATTAATATCGATAAACTCGTTTCTAAAATTATAAACAAACTATTCCACGTTATTAAAAATGCCAAATAATTATATATCGGATATTACTATTTGCTTTTTATAAATAATATATTACGGCGCTAAACCTTGCTTATAGGCAGGAAATAAATAAACCCCGGGCGCTAATTATAAGCGGCCCGGGTAGGCCGATATAAACCCGCAATTTAATGATATTTTTATTATTTCCGCCTAAACTAAAAATATAGCTCTTCGAGCTACGTTTTGTTAATAAAATTACCCGTAACCTTGCTAGGACCGTAAAAAAAATAAACTGTTATATAATTGCTTATATTATTTATACTTAACGTTTGTAATATAATAAAAAAATACCGTCCTTTTATTTAATTCTCGTATTCCCCGACGGAATACTTTAAAATTCTTTTTTATCATTTATTTCATTCGACGAAAACAAGCTAAATAATTTAGTGTAATAAACAGTTAAATTTGTAAAGTAAAAAAAGCCTTATTCGCAGCTGCCTTTTTTGTTTTTTCTGCTTTTTCTGCCTTTAACTTTTTTTGTTACGCCGTTAATTTAAACAAAAACAATGCAACAAAAATGCCATTATATAACAAACTTATCGTTATACACTCGGTATAATGCGAAAAGTTTTCTGCTATAATATAAGCGAGATTATAGTAAAAAGGCGCCAGGAAAAAGGCATCGAGCGCAGTGTCGGTGGGTGACCACCCACTAAAAGCAGTCGAATACATATAAATTACTAATAAAATAGTTTTTTGCAAAAAAAAGCAGTAAAAAAGTTAATACCTAGCGATAACTGCTTTATTTTTTCGTATACTAACCGTTTTATACAAATCGCAAAATTACTTTATAGGCTATCGTTAAAATTTTTCTTAATTAATCGTCGTTTTTTATCTTATTTTCGTATTATTAACCGATATATTTCAAAACAAACACGCAACTTTCTTTTTATATTATAAGCTTAAACAAATTTTTGGTTATTTTTTAAACGCTGTTATTATTATATAAAAAATCGACAATATAATATTATTATTTTTAGTTACGATATTTAAATTAATTATTAATATAATAATTACGTGGCCTACGCCGCGCTAATTAGTATAAAAGCTCGAGCTTTAATACGCTATTTTAATTAGTGGTGTCCGCGCACGGACCACTAAATAAACTAATACCGATAAGCTGCTAATAAGCCTTATTAGCGATTATTAAATAGTTTTTCCCGATTTTACGAATAGTGGATCGGTGTGATAAATTTAATATATTTAGGTACTTTTACTATTAATATAGCGCCGTTAATATTAGTTAACTCCCAGTTTATAACAATTTATTGCCAACTTTTTTAAAGGCCTAAACGAGCTTTAATCGTTTTATATAAACGACACCGATACCGAACCCAATTACCCGATTACGGAAAATTTAAACCGATATCTAAACCGATACCGAACCACCGTTACGATAACCCGATTTAATAAACCCTAATCCGCTAAAAAATAAAAGGCCGCTCGTTAAATTAAATTCGACGAAACCTTTTTTAGCGATACGTTCCCTTATATTGCTTATATTCCCGCTAAAAAGCTACGCCGCCGCAGCTCGCTAATATTTATCGCTTTTAAAATCGACAAAAATAATAATACTCGAATTTTAGGCGCCGAAAATAAATCGCCCGACGACAATAATAATATTATCGCCCCCGCTAAAATTATTAACAAAAATTTTATTTACGAAAAATATAAAATTTATTAAATAAACGCAAACGAAAATATTTTAAAAAATTATATCTTCGAAATTACCCCTAAAGATCTGCGTAAAGACGCCGAGGTGCGATTTTAATAATTTGCTAAATATTACGGTAAAAAAACCCTACTTTTCCCTTCCGACCTTTTATTTAAAATGGCAAAAAAGTCTGGCCTAAGTTCGATAATACCGTCAATTTGGCTTAATTTATCAAAATATTCGAGACGGATCCTAACGCTTTTTTTATAAAAATTAAGTTACGCACGTTAATAGCTATAATTTACCGTAAATAAACGGATAAATTTATTCGTATATACGGTATTATTAATTATAATTTACGTCGAGGATACGGCTAATTTAAATATTTTGGTAAAAAATATAAATCCGAAAAATCTTAATATACCGAGGCGGTCCGTATTTATAAAAAAGTTATTAAAGGCAAAGATAAAAAAATCGAGGAATTAAAAAACGATATCGTTAAGCTTTTTCGTCGCCTTTAGAACAATAATCTCTTTCGACCTAATCGCGATAAAATTCCTGCTAGCTATACCTTAGCTAATAAAATTCGCCACAGCCGTAATACCAAAACTGCCGACCTTAATACTTTTATTAATAAAAAGGACGATATCGACTTTTTTTAATAATTTATATTGCTTAAAAAAATTAACCGATAATAAAAATCACTTTTTTACTAAGGCCAGCAAAATAAACTATATTTTAAATAAAATAAATAAACCCGCTTTTAATAACTTTTTTCCTTTCGTTTACTCCAAATACGGAGCTAAACCCTCCTTTACTACGGCTAAACAAATATTTTACTATTTAGAAACCTATTACCGCAACTTAAACGCTTAAAAGAAAGCCTACGAGAAATTTAAAAAATTAACTATAGCCAACGATATTATTTTCCGCGTATTCCGCTTAAAGTTTATTAAATTAGCAAAATTCGCTAGTATCCTTCGTGCCGAATATAAACGCGACCTTAATAATAAGATTCCCTCCCGCTTTAACAAGCGTATTATCGAAAAGTTTTACGATAATAAAATATTTTTTAAAATTTTTTATAAAACGCTAATTTAATAGGATAATTAACAGCATAAAAATTTTATTAAGCGTAATACTTATAAAAACAAAGATGTCGCCCAAAACAAAAAAAAGTTTTGGCAAAAATAAAAAGGGTTCGAAATCCACTAAAAAAAACAATTACCGCCGTATCGTTTAAAAAACCCTCGACGGGAAACTCCGAATATAAATCCCGCGCTTTAGGAACCACCTCGGGAGGTTATAAATTATACCATATTCCTAAAAATATTAAAAACCGTAAAAAGTTAATTTCGGAAGGCCGTTACTTTATTTATCATAGATAAAGTCACCGATCCAACGAATACCCTCATAAAAATAAAACTAGCAAATTAAACGACGCCCGAATTAACGCAATCGCTACTAAAACCCTTATTAATAACAATTATACTAAATTAAATATTGCCGTCGCTAAAAAGGAATCGAAAAACTAACTTCCTTAAGATAATTAGACTTTTTCCCCAAAAATCCCTTATTAATCAAGGCTTTAAACGACATTAAAGATATCCCGTTTAACTTTCTAAAAAAATACCTTAAAAAATACCCTTTATAATAAATTATTTTATAATAAACAACGGAATATTTTTTATAACCAAAGCTTTATTTAATATAAAAGCAAACGTTTATATTATTGCCAACGTAAAACTTATAGCAAAGATTTATAATCGACTCGAAAAACGTATAATACAAAAATTCCGTTTTTACTCCGTTACCGGCTTTGACGGAACTACATTATAATTTATCGACAATATTATTATCGCCCATTTAAAAATCCAAGGTCGTATAATTCGCGATATACCGTTTTTCGTTTTAAATATAAAATACGACCTTATTATAAGTAAAAAAATTTCGAATTTTATAATTTGCCTATAAATAACCGCCGTAAATAATTAATATTCCTTAGCTTTTAGCCTAAAAAATATTACGTCTTAAAAATCTCGCGCGACTACGCTAACTAATAATTAAAAAACCCTAAATATACTAAAAACGCTCGGAAAAGAGATACCTCGATAACAAAAAAAAACGGACGTCGAAGCCGACCGAAGCCTTTACGACCCCCGAAACCCATTATAAAGGAGATTATCGATAAAAAACCTAATATATACGGCGTAAATAGCAAAACGCTGTTAAAAGATTATAATAATTACCAAAAAAAATACGATAATAAAATCCGTTATCGATAAATCACCAAAAAAATCGCAAAACTAAAGGAAAAAGCAAAAAAGCCTTAGGTAAATGCCACTTTAACCGATCCTCACCGGTTTATACTAACCGTTATTTTCTAACAACTTATCCTTAAAAACAAGGAACTTCCGTTACAAAAGTCGTTAAAAAACGCATAAAACGACAAGTCAAAAATTATACCAAAATCAATAAGGTATAACGCCCCGTTAAAAAAAAGAATCATCCGACAAAAATGGAGTGGACGTATAAAGGCCGTAAGTGTTAAAAAGAGATAGTATTGGATAGTATAAATTTAAAATATTCGACGTATACGCCATTAGTGTTCCAACCTTCGATTTAATTGCCTATAAAACGGACTTCGTAGGTATAACGAGCTTATACTATATCGAAAAAATTATTTTTAATAAAAAAGCCGATAAAATAATACCTAATAACAAGCCAAATTTGGTTACGCTCGTATAAAATATAATCCCGGAATAATATTATATATTCCTCGACGTTTTTAACAAAGCTAAATTTAACAAACTTCCACCGGAAAAACGCGCGAACTATCGCATCGAAATTAACGATAATACAAAATTAAAAAACGCTATCGGATATAACTTTTTATATAAAATAAGCATAAAAAAGCTAAAAGCTTATAAATAATATATCTAGGACTATATCCGAAAAGGCTTTATTAAACCTAATTCGGTTTTATAAATATTTTTTATTTTATTTATACAAAAACCGGGCGGCCGAGGATCACGTTTTTGCGTAAATTATCGGAAGCTTAACGCTTTAACGCGGAAAAATCGATACCTTTTCCCGTTAATTAAAAAAACCTTATTTCGTATTATTTAAACAAAGTTTTTTACTAAAATTAATATCCGCTAGGCTTTTTATCGTATACGAATAAACTTAAAATCCGAAAAACATACCACTTTTCGAACGCGATACGGATCTTATAAATATAAAATGCTGCTTTTTAAATTAACTAATAGCCTATCCATATTCTAAAAATATATTAACACCGCTTTGTTTAATTATTTAAATAATTTTTGTTCGGTATATATAAATAATATCTTAATATTTTCCAAAACGAAAAAAAAGCACGAGGAATATATTAAAAAGTTTTAACTAAACTCAAAAAAGCAGGGCTCCAAACAAATATCGAAAAATATAAATTTTACGTTTAAAAACCCAAATTTTTAGGATTTATCGTAGGAATAAAAGGCGTTAAAATAAATCCGGAAAAAATCTCCGTTATTAAAAATTGGAAGCCACTTATAAAAACCAATAAAAAAATATATATTAAAAATATATAAGCCTTTTTAAGGTTTTATAATTTTTATCGCAAATTTATTCGCGATTATAACAAAATTACAAAACCGTTAAATAATTTAACTAAAATAACGACAAAACCCCCCGTATAAATAAAAAGTTACGATAAAGCCTTTTAAGCTTTAAAAAATATTATTATTAGCACCGATATTACGCTATTTTTTTTAATACGGAGACTAAAATCGAAACGGATTATTTTAATAAAATAGCTGCTAAAGCTTTCCTTTAAAAAGACCCCGGAGAGGTAAATTAATATCCCGTAATATTTTATTTAAAAACGTTATAAAACGCCGAATTTAATTACGGGATTTACGACAAAAAACTGCTAATAATAATATACGCCTTATAATATTAGCGCGCAAAATTTATCGGGTTAAAAAATATTAAACTTTTTACGATTATTACGGATTATAAACCGCTTATATATTTTAACACCAAAAATAGCTAAATTTGCGATAAGCAAAATAAGCAAAAGTTTTATCGTAATATAATTTTTTAATTATATACCGTCCCGGGAAAGAAAACGTACTAACCGACGTTTTATCTCGAAAATCCGAAAAATTGCAAACGCAAAAAGCCCAAAAAAAATATAATTAAATAAATAATATTATTTAAGCTAATAAACCGGATAAAAAATATATAAAACGATAAAAATATTGCCGTAAATATAAGCTATATTAAACCAAGGAATATTATAAAAATATTTATGCTAAATAACGACGAAGGCCTTTCCGCAAACTTAGGATTCGAGTTAATAAATAAAATATTACGAGCTAATATTTATAACCCAAAATTAAAAGAATATCGATAAAAAGCCCGAGCAAAATCCGAGGAATACTAAATTATAAAAACAAATAAATTTATATATTATTAAAAAAAATAATTATTCCCTACGAATTTAAAGGATAATACCTACAAATTTAAATTATAACTAAAATATATTGCCGTATAGCGACTAATTACCCCGGCAAAACTAAATCCCGAAAATTAGTATCTTCGCGATATTAATAGCCAAAAATACACGGAAATATAAACCGATATATAAACAATTATTTTTATAAACCTTTTAAAGTGCTACGAGACAAAACTCTAAAGTTTTTATATCCTATACCGATACCGTTAAAAACGGGATAATATTTGGCGATAAATTTTAAAATACAACTTAAAAATCGGTATAGCTTTAATAATATTTTCGTAGTTATCGATTATTTAAGCAAAATACCTTAGTTAACACTATATTATTTTATAGCTACGGCTAAAAATACCGCAAAAATATTCTACGAAAGTCCGTATAAATAATTAAAAATACCACGAAAAATTTATACCGATCGAGGACTTTAGTTCGTAGCCGATTTTACGGATAAATTATTTAAAATACTCGGATTCAAAATTAATTTAGCCTTAGCGGGATATTACGTAAAATAAATAAAAATAATAAACAAATATTTAGATTAACGGTTACGTCCGTATATTAATTATTATTAAAATAATTAATTAACCGTTTTCTTAGCGATAAATGCTATATAAATATTAATTCCTTACGAATTTATCGGTATATTTTTAAAAAAAATTACTAATAAATTACCCGATAAACCTACCGATCGATTAAAAAGCTAAAACCGGAAAGCTAAATAACTTTTTAGTTAAAAAGCGCGTAAATTAAAAAAAACGCAATAAATAATAAAAATTATATAAAATTATACCGAAATTGCTAAGAAAATCGCTAAAATAGCTTAAAAGCGTATAAAACAAGCCGTAAATTAATATCGCAAAGTCCCCGATTTCGCATTAAGCGATAAAATTTACGTATTAAAAAAAACGGGATAAGCCAATAATCGACTAAGCGATAAACTAAATTTCTTAATAACTCGATAACTATACAAAATCGAAAAAATAAACGGATATTTATATATTTTAAAAATACCGGTATTTTAGAAAAATAATCGTAAATTCCCTGCGGACCGTTTGCGAAAATATCACGATAATCCCTTTCCGGGACAAAAACCAAAATAATTTACTAAAAAGATCGTAAATCCAGATCTATTTAATAAGGTTAAATTCGTCGTATATAAAATATTCGTATTTAAAGTTATTTATAATAAGCTACGGTACCGTACAAAATAAATGAAATATTTTAACGATCCCGAATAATATATCGCGTTTAATTTTAAAAACTCGGCAAATAAATTAAAAACCTTTTACAAAGAAAACCCACGGGTTTTAAATTTAATTAAAAGGCTATAAAACTAGTTAAATACTGCCAATAAAAAAGTTTAATAAAAATTATAAAAACGACGATAAAGCGGAAAATCGATAAAAAATATAGGCTGGCATACGACGAAGATTTTATTTAGTTCGAAAAAAAAATAAAAAAATAAAAAAACAAGCCTTATTAAACGATTATAAAATACGATTAGTTTAAATCGATTAGCAAACATTATAGCTAGCGATCTTTTAATCCAGGTGGCATAATAATAATATTAAGCTCAAAGATATAGCCCCGCTGTCTAGTTACCCTACTCCTAAACCTTAAATTCGAATACCGGTACGGGCAAGCTAGCGAATTCGAGGTCGAATCTTTTTATTATCCCCGGGGGGGGGGGGGGGGGGGGTAATTACGTGGCCTACGCCGCGCTAACTAATATAAAAGCTCGAGCTTTAATACGCTATTTTGATTAATAATGTCCGCGCACGGACAACTAAATAAGCTAATACCGATAAACTGCTAATAAACCCCACCAGCGATTATTAAATAATTTTTCCCGATTTTACGAATAATAAATCGGTATAATAAATTTAATACATTTGGATACCTTTACCATTAATACAGCGCCGTTAATATCAGTTAACTCCCAGTTTATAACAGGTTTACAAACACGTTTAAACTAATTAGCTTTGTTAATTTCTGCTTCCTTATATACGGGAGGCCAACCAAAATAAAGGAACCGAAGTTCGAATATATATTTCCTTTTTTGACGAGATATCGACTTACTTTTTTGGAATTTTTTACTATTTTATCTAAGTCGTACTAAAATCATAAATTCCAAAATTATCTCCGAAAATGGCGTCGCAGCTTCGAGTTACTGGTATTATATTAAAACGGTTTACCTAGGCCGGCATTTTATTATACCTATTCGACCTTATACGCGTGGAAGCCATAATTTATAATTTAAATATTTATTTTGCCTATACCGGATATAAAATATTAAAGCGCTAAATTTGCAAGTTTTTCGATTTTATTACTTTAATATTAGCAACCAAAAAAATAAAGATATTATCTCGGCAGCCATTTTAAAGAAAGGAGTTTTAAAAGGCACCGTAATTTATATTATAAATAATATAAGTATATTTAATAATATTTTGCGGCGGGTAAAAAAATCGTTAAAATATTTAATAATATCGCCGAAATAAATATATTGAAAATTTACGATTATATATGCAATAATATTGCGGTATAATTAAATTAAGCTAATATCGATAGGTTTTTTTCCCGATATAAAAATACAAATTTTAAATAAAATAATTAAACTCGACTTAGAAAAAATCGCTTATTATTTAGGAAAAATTCGTAAATACTCGTAGGTGGTTTATAATAATATCGACTAAATTATAGCGAATTTTAGCTGTTTAAATATTATTTTTTAAATTGTATAAATTTCGCGGGTTCCTTAAATAAATAACTAGGCTTCGGTTACTAATTACAAATAGCTTTAACCTAAAAAAACCAAATTTTTGCGTATATTTAATAAGCCGCAAAAGCTAAATAAACTTATAATCGATTTTTTAAAGCTATATTTAAAGCTCGAGGCGTATTAATATCGTTATAAATTTTTAATATTTATAAACTTAGGCGTTATACGGTTATTAGTTAGGTATTATTTTATTTCGCGTCGGAAAATCGCTTGTTATTTTGTTTTATATTAGTAAAAATTTTACCGGCTCCTTTAATAAACCGCTATTAAATATTTTTAGAAAAAAACTATTTAAAAGCAGCTTTACGCCGTAGTATTAATAAAAACACTAAAAAATTAACTATACGCTTAGCGCGTTATTAAAACGTAAAAAATACTAAAATATATTTTCGCAAAAAATGCCTGTTAAAACGTATTATATATATTAAAATCTAATTATTTAACTTTTACGATTATTACCGGGAAAAACTCCCTTATAAACGGTTTATCGGGGTTAATAAAAAATCGTATTTTTTATATTATAACTTTTTATAATAATATCCGTTTAACTTTTCCGTTTTAGCTTATTACCAAAAGTTATATTTTAATTAGGTTTTATTACCGTACGATAATTATAAAATATATAAATAATATAAAAAAACTTATCGTAAACTTAAATATAATAATAAAAAAAGCTATTAAACACGAAATAAAACAAAAACTCGTAATCGGTGCTTATCGATAAATCCCTCTTAATTTAATAACGGGAGTTTTTTTTACCGCGTTTTTTTAATATAAAATTTATAAATTCGAAAAAAACCGAAGCTATGTTACGAACATGCACCCTTGCAGGACGTATGACCAAAAAAGGATAAGTACGGGCCAGGAACACGGCCAGGACAAAAACAAAAGATGGACCAACCCACCAAGGGTCACGTAATCAGGATCACGTGGATCAGGAATATGTGTTTAGGTATGCTTAGTTGAGACCAATTAAGCAAAGGTTAGCAATATTGAGTAAACATGATTAGGACCAATATTAGTAAGGGAATAAATAAATATATTAAGGATAGGTTTCTTATATTAAATAAACAGTTATTATTTTAGTAATTAATCTAAGCATTTATTTTATTTATAGGTAAAGCTAATCAAGTTTTGACGACTATATTTGTGAATTAGTTTTATAGTTATTTTTTGCTTAGTATATTTTTTTACGTTTTACGTATTTAATAATATAAACCCTAGTATTTTTTTATACTTCGGTTTATTTTTAGTATAATCGTTATATTTTGATTACTTTTGTTTAAGTACGTTTACCGTTAAAAAAATACTAAATAATATTCGGCAGGATATCCACCGTTAGCAAGAACAGCAGCGATAAAGGGAAGACCCTTTAGGACGATATTCTAACGCAGGCGATAAATATCGACTCTAATAGTAACGATTTCGAAGTCACTAAAGATTAGTACGACGCAATCTTTAAAAAAATCCGACGATTTAAGGAAGCAATAAACAATAAGTCTAAGCTTATCTAGGAGCTTTAAAACTCTAACGCCGCGATAAAAAAAGCCGCTAATATTATTATTATATTAGTTACCAAATATAATAAATTAAAATTTAATACCCCCGCTGCTTACGATAATACCCTAAAAAGATTTAAAAAATACCTCGCGCAAGTCCGCGTATATTATTCCTTTTATATATTTAGCTTTTAAAATAACTTTTAGCGAATCGTATACGCCGCCTTTTTTTTTAAAAAAAACGTGCCCTCGTATAGTTTAAACCTTACTTTTTTAAAACCAATAAAAATAAATAGCTTTTAAGCTAATACAAAAAAAACGAAATAAATCTTTAAATCCTACGCCGGATACAAATCCGCGTTTAAGTCATTTTTCTAAAATCTTAACGAAAAAAAATAAACCGAACGGGAACTTAAAACCCTTAAGCAAAAAATATTTGTTTTAATATATACCACCAAATTTAAAAAAATTATCGCTAGGCTCGATTATATTAACGATATACGTATTATACTATATTACTAAAAGCTTAAAAAGGAAATTAAAAACGAGATTAACAAGATCCTCGACCTACCTACCGACTTTAGCAGGTACACTAAATTAGTCGTACGAATCGACAACTAACTATACGTACGACGAGCCGAAAAAAAATATACGCCAAAATACCAACCTCGAGCTTTAGTAAACACCGGAAAACCCCGGCAATATTAAAATAACGGACGAAACAAAAATTAAAAAACCTAGACTTTTTACGGATATTATAATAGACTAATAAATTTAAATGCTATTTAACGACGACCACAAAAAAATAAAATAATTATTAAATATTATAATTACAACAAAATAAAATATTACGCCAACGAGTACCGCTAACCTAAAAAAATATTTACGCCTATACTAAAAAGCAAAAAACAATTTAACGTTATATAACGGGAAAAAATATTATACGCGTTATTTTTTTGGACCGTATATTTCGATAACGATTATTCGACGCACAAGTTTTGCAAAAACGACAACCAGTAGTACCCCTAAAAGCCACGAACCCTGGTAGCGACTAAATTAGGACGAATAATACGTATCGGAACCGAAAAATAAATAATAAACAATAATAATAATACTTTATTTAACGCTTTAAAAAACGAAATATATTATTAAACCAAATAAGCCGAGTATTAAACCTAAAAAGCTAAGTTAGTCGACGACACCAACAGCGAATCTGCAAAAAAAAAGGAATTTACCTACGGAACGAAAAAAAAAAAAGCAATCTACAAAATACTCGGAACCTTTATTACGGAAAAAATATTCGATACTTTTTAGGATAAATAACCACGCGTTTATAACGAAATTATATTTTTTGCCGCCGAGTTATAAAACATAAAACAACAACTAGCAAAAATCCTTTAAAAAAACTACCGATAAAATATAAAAACGACGAACCCTAAAAGTTATTTTTGGAAATAACCCTCGATTTAGTATTAAAGATTTTAAATACTATAAAATCGAGTAATACGGATATATCGATCTAAAATACGACGAATATCTCGAAACAAAACTAAAATACGGAATTTTTCCGCTATATATAAGATATTTAGCTATTAAAAACTTTTATAAAATAAAAAAAATAAGCTAGGTAAAGGTTAGGCGTTGCGACGCGAAAGGTTTCGTAGTAATTATTACGCATTTTAACGACTTATCCCGATATTCGATAAAAAAAAATTAATCTTGGTTAAAATATATATACGACAAATATTTATACTACGTAACAAAAAAAGCTAAGGCATAGCGATTTATTAAAAAATATTAGGCTATAAAAAGAATTATTATTAAAAAAGCCGATAAACTAACCTAAAACACTAGCAATTTGGTTAAAAGCACCTAAAATCGCACGGTATTATTAAAATACGAGTATAACGCTGTACGAAAACTAACGATAAAAGTCACCACGGATAAATAAGGGAATATAAAAATTAATATAGGAGAATCCAGCTTTATTTTTAGGTACGATATTATAAAAAAAGCCGGTAACGATATAATATTATATAAACAACGAAAAAACGAGACTCGAGATCAAAAAAACTAACGAGTATTTATACGCGCCGAAAAAAAACGCGCTAATAAAAAAATTAATAAAAACTCGGGAAATAAATTGGACTATTTTTAAAAAAACAAGAACGGTCCCAAACAAAGTCTATTTGCGCTACCGGGAGCGATAGCACGATTATTAATTATTTTACGATATAAATACGAATTAACGGATATAATATACGAGTTTTAATAAATATAAAAGCTTAAAGAAATTTTATTTTACTAAAAATCGTTAATAAGCTCCAAATACCATAAAAGCAAAAAAAAACGCCTTACGTATTTAATACCGTCGATAAAAAGCCTATTTTATACGAGAATAAAATAGTGAATATAAAGACTACGTATATTTAGATTTATATCTAAAATTACCTTAAATATTTTACGTGCGATATCACGGATATTACGGACTACGATTTAGTCCTAAGGATACCTTAGTTGCGGGTAAGCAATCCTAAAATAAGCTGGAATATAAGCTAATTTTAGTAGGATATACCAGGAAGCGAATTAACCTTTAACGGGTATTAAAAGAACTAGCTTTTACGTAACTACGAGATATTTGGATTATACGTTATAGCCAAATATATTAAGCCGAATTTAACCGAAAAAATACCCGAAAAATACGAGGAGTTTAGCGACTTGTTTAGCGGAGTATTAAAAACAGGATTACTAAAGCATATACGATTTAACTATAAAATACCTTTTTAGGAAAGAAAGGAACTATATTTTATACCGATATACCTAATAAGACCTCAGCACGAAAAGGCGCTAAGGACCTATATCACAAAAATAATAAAAAAAAAATAAATCAAAGAATCTATATCGCCAGTAGGCTACCTTATACTTTTTATACCGAAAAAAAATAAAAACGGAACACCGAAATAAAGACTTTGCATCGATTACCGCAAGCTTAACGATATTACGATCAAAAATAAATACCCTTTGCCTTTAATCAAAGACTTACGAGACAAATTGCACGGAGCTTAATAGTTTATTATTTTAGATTTGCCTAATGCGTACGGCCTGATTAAAATCAAAAAAAGCGAAAAATAAAAAACCGTTTTTAGGACGAAATACGGATATTTCGAATATTTAGTTATACTTTTCGGATTAACCAACGCACTAATAAGCTTTTAAAATATAATTAATACTATTTTCCGAGAATTCTTCGACAAATTTGTAATAGTATATTTTGACGATATATTTATTTACTTTAAAAACCTCGACGAACACAAATAGCACGTCGTTATTATATTACGAAAATTATAAAAAGCAAACCTTTTTATAAACCCTAAAAAAAGCGAATTCCACCAAAAAAAAATTACCTTCGTAAAATACGTCGTATTCCCCGGAGAAATTAAAATAAAAAATTCTAAAATCTTAGCAATTAAAAACTAGCCTACCCCGAAAACGGTTACAAAAATTAAATTTTTTTTAGGACTCGTAAACTTTTACCGTATATTTATCGGAGGACTCGGAAGTATCGCAACACCATTAACGCACCTAACGAAAAAAAATATATTATTCGACTAAACTACCAAAAAGCAAAACGCCTTTAATACCGTTAAAAAAAAATTACGGACGAACCCGTAATACGCATAACGGACACAAAAAAAAAGTTCAAGGTCGAGACCGACGCCTTAAACTACGCTATAAACGGATAATTTAGCCAACGAGACGATAAGGGAAAATTATACCTTATAGCCTTTTACTCCAAAAAATTTACCAAAAAACAACTTAACTATTAAATTTATAATAAAAAACTTTTCGCGATTATCGAAATATTCCGAAAATAAAAACACTATTTAAGCGGAACTAATTACTAAATTAAAATTTATACCGATTATAAAAATCTCGCATCGTTTATAATAAGCAAAAAATTTAATAAACAATAAATACGATAGGCAAAATTTTTGGCAAACTATAACTTCAAAATTATTTACCGCAAAAAATCAAAAAATAGCAGGGCAAATGCTTTTAGCCGACGACTAAACTATTATTAGGAAGCACCCAAAAAGACATACACTATCTTTGCGAATAATTAGGAAAAAAACCTAATATTTATTATAATTTTTTACGTTACTAGCAAAATAACCAACAACGATAATTAGTTAAGCAGGATCATAAAACTAGATAATATATTACTTATATACTAAGGCAAAATCGAAATCCCAAAATAAATCAGGGACGAGCTTATCCGAGAAATCCACTTTACGCTTATTAGCGGACATTAGGGAGTATTTAAAATAACTAAACGGATATAGCAATATTTCGACTACCCGCAGCTACGCAAACACGTTAGCAAAATTATCAAAAAATGCGACTTATGCAATAAGGCGAAGTTAGCACGATATAAACTTTACGGAGAATTATAGCCAATACCACCTCTAAATAAAATATAAAGATCCATCGCTTTAGATTTTATTATAAAGCTATTATTATCGAAAAAGCCTTTAACTAAAACTTTTTACGACAATATCCTAGTATTTATAAAACGACTTATAAAGTACGCTTATTTTTTACTTTATAAAAAAGCAAATAACGCAAAAAAATTTGCTTATACGTTTTTACGAATTATAGCCAGCCAGCACGGTTTACCAAATAAAATTATTTTAAACAAAAATAAACTATTTATATCAAAATTCTGGAAGTTATTTATAACGTAGCTAAAAGTCGATTATAAGCTTTTAATAGCTTATTACCTATAAACAAACGGACAAATAAAACGGGCCAACTAAATACTCGAAAAATATTTATATTATTATATTAACTACGATTAAAATAATTAGGTTATATTATTATTTATAACGCAGTTCGCTTATAATAATATTATACAAGAACCTATAAAAGTATTATTATTCTACGCTAATTACGGCTTCGAACCAGATATAACTAAAAAACTTATCGCAGGAAAAAAATTAACAAAATACGCTATTTAATACGTCGATAATCTAAAAAAAACTCCAGAAAAACCTCTAAAAAAACCTTATTACCTTTTAAGCACGCACGAAAAAAAACGCCGACAAAAATAAGGTTAAAAAACCAATTTTTGCGAAGGGAAACAAGGTTTACCTATTACGCAAAAATATTAAAATAAAACGACTAAACGATAAATTAGATTTTAAAAAACTCGGATTATTTAAAATCGACAAACAAATTTCAAAAATCAATTACCGCTTATAGCTACCTAAAACTATAAAAAAAACACCTAATATTCTATATTTTTTTTACTCGAACCAGCACCAAAAAACGCGATAATCGACCAAACGCTAAAAATAAAAAAAATCAGCCAAAATACAATATTAAAGAAATTATCGACCATAAAAAAATCGGAAAAAAATACTAATTCTTTATAAAATAAGAAAATTACTTATTTAAAAATAACACCTAGGAACCTAGGAAATATATTAAAGATTATGCCGCTTTTGAATAATATTTTTAGTCTCGACGAAAAAACCAAAATCTGCAAAATCGGTTTCGAACCCGACGGATAACTAATTAATAATATTTATCCCGATAAGAAATTAAACCGAAATTATAACTTTTGCCTTGGCACGCTTATCTTTTTTTAATTCGTTAAAAAATTATAAACCCCGGTTTATTATTTCCGTATTACGAAATACTAAAAAATCCCGCTGCGTACGAAAACGCTTTAGTTTCGCGAAAATAATAGCGGTTTATTTATAAAAACTCCGTAATAAGTCGGAAGTTTTTTTTTCCTCGCGCCGTAAGCGCTAAGATTCGTTTATTATTTTAGACAAAAAAAACGCCGGAACCCCCGTATTATTATAAAAACGACAACGGCGCGTATATTTCTTATATTTTAACGTCCTTTTTATTATACGATATTTTTAGCCACGTTTATAATAAATTAAGCAAAATATAACGTCGAAACCAAGTTTTTCGATTAAAACCGCCAAACGGTATCGTTATTTAGTTTTTATAAATTTTTTTTCGCCGTTAGCAGGTTTTGCGACACGAAACGATATAATAAATATATATTACGAACAAAGCATAAAAAAAAGGAAAAAACCCAAAAACCACGGAAGTGGGACTATCGACTTATTTATACGACTTAAAGTTTTTCGAAGACAAAAAATATAAAAAAAAAGCTAATATTACGAATATATACCTTTGCAGGAAAATAAATATATATTGGCGCTTAAGGAAAAAAAAAGGTATATTGCGGGGCTGTTATTACTAGATAAAAACCACCGTTAGGTGACTAAGCCTAATAGCTAATGTTAGCTATTAACAAGCTTACGTCCGGATCCGTGATCCAAAGGTAAGCCTTATTAACGGATTAGTGATCTAATAAAAAAAATTACTACTAATATAATAATCCAAGCAAATATTAATAAGGAAATAAATAAATATATTAAAAACGGGTTTCTTACTTTATATAGACAATTATTACCTTAATAATTAATTTAAATATTTATTTTACTTATAAGTAAGGTATTTAATACGCCTTAACGACTACACTTATAAATCAGTTTTATAATTACTTTTTGCTTAATATATTTTATTACGTTTTACGTATTTAATAATATAAACCCCAGCATTTCTTTATATTTCGGTTTATCCTTAGTATAGTCGTTACACTTTGGTAATCTTGTTTTTAGTATTTTACTAAATAAGTCGCGGAACTCCTTATATTTTTCGGGTATTTTTTTTGTGGTGTTTGGTTTAATATGCTTGGCTATAACGTATAATTTAAATATCTCGTAGTTACGTAAAGGCTGGTTTTTTTAATACCCGTTAAAGGTTAACTCGTTTCCTGGTATATTTTACTGGAATTGGCCTGTATTCCAGCTTATTTTAGGATTATTTACCCGTAATTAAGGTATCCCTAGGATTAAATCGTAATCCGTAATATCCGTAATATCGTACGTAAAGTATTTAAGGTAATCCTGGATATAAATCTAAATATGCGTAGTTTTTATATTTATTATTTTATTCCCGTATAAAATAGGCTTTTTATCGACGGTGTTAAATACGTAGGGCGTTTTTTTCTATTTCCACGGTATTTAAAGCTTATTAACGATTTTCGGTAAAATAAAATTTTTTTAAGCTTTTGTGTTTACTAAGGCTCGTGTGTTATATCCGTTGATTCGCACCTATATCGTAAAATAGTTAGTAATCGTATTATCGCTCCCGGTAGCGTAAATAAACTTTATTTAGGACCGTTTTTGTTTTTTTAGAAATAATCCAATTCGTTTCCCGAGTTTTTGTTGATTTTTTTGTTGGCGCGTTTTTTTTCGGCGCGTATAAATATTCGTTGGTTTTTTTAATTTCGAGTCTTGTTTTTTCGTTGTTCGTATAATGCTATATCGTTACCGGCTTTTTTTGTGGTGTCGTATTTAAGGGTAAAGCTGGATTTTTTTATATTAATTTTTATATTCCTTTATTTATCCGTGGTGACTCGTATCGTTGGTTTTCGTGCAGCGTTATGCTTATATTTTGGCGGTACGGTGCGATTTTGGGTATTTTTAACTAAATCGCTAGTACTTTAGGTTAGTTTGCCGGTTTTTTTAATAGTGATTTTTCCTGCAGCCTGGTGTTTTTTAATAAATCGCTATACCTTGGCTTTTTTTGTTGCGTAATATAAATATTCGTCGTATATGCATTTTAACTAAGATTGGTCCTTTTTTATCGAGTATCGGGATAAATCGTTAGGGTGCGTAATAATTATTACGAAACCTTTCGCGTCGCAGCGCCTAATTTTTACCTGGTTTATTTTTTTTATTTTATAAAGGTTTTTAATAGTTAAATATCTTATACGTAACGGAAAAATTCCGTATTTTAGTTTTGTTTCGAGATATTCGTCGCATTTTAGATCGATATATCCGTACTACTCAATTTTATAATATTTAAAATCTTTAATATTAAATCGAGGGTTATTTCCAAAAATAGCTTTTAAAGTTCGTTATTTTTATACCGTATCGGTGGTTTTTTGGAGGATTTTTATTAATTGCTGCCTTATACCTTATAACTCGGCGGCAAAAAAGTATAATTTTATTATAAACGCGTGGTTGTTTATTTTAGAAGGTGTCGAATATTTTTTCCGTAGTAAAGGTTCCGAGCATTTTATAGATTATTTCCTTTTTTTTCGTTCCGCAGGTAAATTCCTTTTTTTTTGCAGATTCGTTATTAATATCGTTAATTAATTTAGTTTTTTAGGTTTAATACTCGGCCTATTTGGTTTAATAGTATATTTTGTTTTTTAAAACGTTAAATAAAATATTATCGTTATTATTTATTATTTATCCCTCGGTTCCGATACGTATTATTCGTCCTAGTTTGGTCGTGATTAAGGTTCGTGGCTTTTAAAGGTATTATTGGTTATCGTTTTTGCAAAATTTGTGCGTCGAATAATCGTTATCGAAGTATACGGTCCAGGAAAATAACGCGTATGGTATTTTTTCCCGTTATATAGCGTTAAATTGTTTTTTGCCTTTTGGTATAAGCGTAAATATTTTTTTGGGTTGGCGGCACTCGTTAGCGTAATATTTTATTTGTTTATAATTATAGTATTTAATAAAGGATTTATTTTTTATGGTCGTTGTTGGGTAGCGTTTAAGTTTATTGGTCCGCTATAATATCCGTATAAGGTTTAGGTTTTTTAGTTTTTGTTACGTTTATTAGTTTGGTATTGCCGGGGTTTTCCGGTGTTTGCTAAAGCTCGAGGTTGGTATTTTAGCGTATATTTTTTCTCGGCTCGTCGTGCGTATAATTAGTTATTAATTCGCACGACTAATTTAGTATATTTATTAAAGTCGGTAGGTAGGTCGAGGATCCTGCTGATTTCGTTTTTGACTTTTTTTTTAAGCCTTTGATAGTATAATATAATGCGTGTATCGTCGGTATAGTTAAGCCTGGCGATAATTTTTTTAAACTCGGTGGTGTATGCTAAAACAGATGTTTTTTGCTTAAGGGTTTTAAGTTCCCGTTCGGCTTGTTTTTTTTCGTTAGGATTTTAGAAAAATAACTTAAACGCGGATTCGTATCCGGCGTAAAATCTAAAGATTTGTTTCGTTTTTTTTTGTATTAGCGTAAAAGCCATTTATTTTTACTAGTTTTAGAAAGGTAAGGTTTAAATTATACGAGGGCACGTTTTTTTAAAAAAAAAAGGCGGCGTACACGATTCGCTGGAGGTTATTTTGAAAGCTAAATATATAAAAAAAATAGTATACGCGGACTTAGGCAAGGTATTTTTTAAGTCTTTTTGGGGTGTTATCGTATATAACGGGGGTGTTAAATTTTAATTTATTATATTTGGTAATTAATATAATATTAATATTGGCGGCTTTTTTTATCGCGGCGTTGGATTTTTAAAGCTCCTAAATAAGCTTAGATTTGTTATTCGTTGTTTTTTTAAGTCGTTTGATTTTTTTGAGGATTACGTTATACTAATCTTTAATAATTTCGAAATCGTTATTATCGGAGTCGATATTTATCGCCTGCGTTAAAGTATCGTTTTAAAGGGTTTTCCCTTTGTCGCTGCTGTTTTTGCTAACGGTAAATATCCTGCCGAATATTATTTAGTGTTTTTTTAACGGTGAACGTACCTAAATAAAAGTGATCAAAATGTAACGACTATATTAAGGATAAACCGAAGTATAAAAAAGTGCTGGGGTTTATATTATTAAATACGTAAAACGTAATAAAATATATTAAGCAAAAAGTAATTATAGAACTAATTCATAAATATAATTGTTAAAGCGTATTAAATACCTTATTTATAGGTAAGATAAATGCTTAAATTGATTATTAAGGTAATAACTGTTTATATAAAATAGGAAACTCGTCCTTAATATATTTATTTATTCCTTTATTAATGTTTGCTTGGATTACTATATTGGTGGTGATCCTTTTTGTTGGATCGCTGATCCGTTAGTAAGGCTTACCTTTGGATCACGGATCCGGACGTAAGCCTGTTGATAGCTAATACCGGCTGTTAGGCTTAATCACCTGGCGGTGGTTTTTATTTAGTGATGACAGCCCTGTAATGTGCCTTTTTTCCTTTTTTAGGCGCCAACACATGTTTGTCTTCCTGCAAGGGTGCATGTTCGTAACAATTTGCTTGGATTATTATATTAATAATGATTTTTTTTGTTGGATTATAGTTAAAAATAGTAATTTATTCCTAAGATTATTGCCAAAATTATAATCCTGTCAACACCTAATGCCAGTTATTAAATTTGGTCCGTGCCTTAAGGTTTTTATCCAATAATAATAGCCCCGTAATATGCCTTTTTCCTTTTTTTAAACGCTAATATATATTTGTTTTCCTGCAAAAGTATATATTCGTAATATTAGCTTTTTTTTTTATGTTTTTTGTCCTCGAAAGACTTTAGGTCGTATAAATAAGTCGTCGGTCCCACTTCTTATAGTTCTGGGTTTTTTTTTTATATTTTGTTCGTAATATATGCTTATTATATTAAGTCGAATTAAAAAATCGAAATTAAAAAAAACTCGTAAACGCGATTTTTTTGTTGCTTAGTATCGCTTTGTGTGGCTTTATTGCCGATATGCTTTATTTATTTTGTTTTAAGCGTTCGAAAAAATACAAAATAGTGGAAAAATCGTCGCGTTGCTTAAAATTGTCACGGCGCTAAACCTTGCTTATAGGCAAAAAATAAATAAACCCCGGGCGCCAGCTATAAGCGGCCCGGGTAAACCGATATAAACCCGTAAATTAGTAATATTTTTATTATCTCCGCCCGAACTAAAAATATAGCTTTTCGAGCTACGTCCTGTTAATAAAATTACCTATAACTTTGCCAAAACCATAAAAAATAAATTGTTATACGACCGCTTATACTGCCCGCGCCCGCCGACCGTGACAAGAGTACGTTCGCAGGAATTAATTTTATAATAGTATTTTGGTGGCTTTTTTTTAAAAAAGCTTTTTGCTTAATAGCGTAAATTAAATACGGAGGAAAGCGAAGTAAACGAAAATTTAATATCGCTTTATTAGTAAATAACTAAAATTTAGTTTTAGCTATTTTCTGTTTTTGGTTGTTTAAATCGTATCCGGAAGATCCGTAAGCGGGTAAAAAGAAAAATTATAGTAAAGGTACAACGTAGTATATTGGAGTTAGACAAAAAAGATGGTGTTTTTTCCGTTCCGCACTAGGAGGATAATATTTTTCCTATTTTAGAAAATCACGAATATTTCGTGGTGGAGGATTTATAATCGATGGGAATTCCGAATAAAGTGGATTAGTCTTTTTTTGGCTTCGAAAATAACTTCGCAGACTTTGGTCCTTTTATTAAAACTAAAAGTATTGCTTAAAAGCGGTATAATCTTTAATATGTTTTTTAGGTTTTTAGGTGTTGTTTTTAGGTAGGTAATTTTTTTATTTTACGAGGAACTAATATCCTCGTCCGACTTTTTTATAGTTAATGATTTTTTAACGTTATATTTTAGCTAATCTTTTTTTATTTTTAGCGTTTGGTCGATAATCGCGTTCTCGGGTGCTGGTTCGAGTAAAGAAATATAAAACGTTGGGTGTTTTTTTTTATAATTTTAGGTAGTTATAAGCGGTAATTAACTTTTGAAATTTGTTTGTCGATTTTAAATAATCCGAGTTTTTTAAAGTCTAATTTGTCGTTTAGTCGTTTTGTTTTAATATTTTTGCGTAATAAGTAAACTTTGTCTCCTTTCGTAATAATTGGTTTTTTAACTTTTTTTTTGTCGGCGTGCTTTTTCGTGCGTGCTTAAAAAGTAATAAGGTTTTTTAAAGGTTTTTCTAAAGTTTTTTTAAATTGCCGATATATTAAATAGCGTATTCCGCTAACTTTTTTCTTATAATAAATTCTTTAGTTATATCTGGTTCGTAGCCGTAATCGGCGTAAAATAATAATATTTTTATAGGTTTTCGTATAATATTATTATAGGCGAATTACGCTATAAGTAATAATATAACCCAATTATCTTAATTATAATTAATATAATAACGTAAATATTTTTTAAATACTTAGTTAGCTCGTTTTATTTATCCGTTTATTTATAAGTAATAAGCTATCGAAAACTTATAGTTTACTCCTAGTTATATTATAAGTGACTTCCAGAATTTTGATATAAATAGCTTATTTTTGTCTAAAATAATTTTATTTAATAAGCCGTGCTAATATACTATAATTCGTAGGAACGTATAAGCTAATTTTTCCGTATTACTTGTTTTTTTATAAAGTAAAAAATATGCGTATTTCGTAAGTTGTTTTATAAATACCAAAATGCTGTCGTAAAAGGTCCCAGTTAAAGGTTCCTTCGATAACGGTAGCTTTATAATAAAATTTAAAGCGATAGATTTTTATGCCTTATTTAAAAATAGTATTAGTTATAGTTTTTTATAAGGTTTATGTCGTGCTGACTTTGCTTTATTGCATAAATCGCATTATTTAATAATTTCGCTAACGTAATAGCGTAGCTTTAGGCAGTCGAAATATTATTATATTTATTTAATGGTCTTAAATACTCCCTGATATTTATTTGTTGGTATAAAATATATTTCTCGGATAAGCTCGTTTTTAATTTATTTTAAAATTGCAATTTTCCCTTAATATATCGGTAATATACCGTTTTTATTTATGATTTTGCTCGACCAATTATCGTTGTTGGTTACTTTATTAATGGCGTAAAAATTTATAATAAATATCAGGTTTCCTTCCCGGTTATTAGCAAAGATAGCGTATATCTCTTTGGGTGCTTCCTAATAATGGTCCGGTCTTCGGCTAAAAGCGTTTACTCTGCCATTTTTTGATTTTTTGCGGTAGATAATTTTAAAGTTATAGTTTATTAAGAATTTTGCCTATCGTATTTGTCGTTTATTAAGTTTTTTGCTTATTGTAAACGATGCGAAATTCTTATAATCGGTATAAACCTTGATTTAGTAATTAATCCCGCTTAGGTAGTGTTTTTATTCTCGGAATGCTTTAATAATTGCGAGAAGCTTTTTGTCGTAGATTTAATAGTTAAATTATTCCTTAGTAAACTTCTTAAAATAAAATATTACAGGGTATAGCTTGTTGTTGTCGTTTCGTTAGCTAAGTTATCCGTTTATAGCGTAATCTAAAGCGTCGGTTTTAATTTTAAATTCTTTTTCGGGATTAGTTATTCTTATAATTAGCTGGTTTATAATTCGTTTTTTGATTATATCGAAGGTTTTTTGCTTTTTGTTGGTTTATTTAAATAATATATTTTTCTTTGTTAGGTGCGTTAAAGGTATAATAAAGCGCCCGAATCCTTTAATAAATATTCGGTAAAAGTTTGCGAGTCCTAAAAAAGATTTAATTTTTATAACCGATTTCGGTGCCTGCTATTTTTTAACTGCTAAGATTTTGGAATTTTTTATTTTGACTTTTCCGGGGGATATCACGTATCCTACGAAGGTAATTTGTTTTTAGTAGAATTCGTTTTTTTAAGGTTTATAAAAAAGTTTGCTTTTTATAGCTTCCGTAATATAATAATAACGTGTTATTTATGTTTACTAAGGTTTTTTAAATAAATAAATATATCGTCGAGGTATATTATTACGAATTTGTCGAAGAATTCTTATAAAACGGTGTTAATTATATTTTGAAAGCTTGTTAATGCGTTAATTAATCCAAATGGCATAATTAAGTATTCGAAATATCCGTATTTCGTCTTAAAAGCTGTTTTTTTTTCCTTTTTGATTCTAATTAGGCCGTACGCGTTAGGCAAGTCTAGGGCAGTAAACCATTAAGCTCCGTGTAATTTGTTTCGTAAATTTTTGATTAAAGGCAAAAGGTATTTGTTTTTGATTGTGATATCGTTAAGCTTGCGGTAGTCGATATAAGGTCTTTATTTCGGTGTTTCGTTTTTATTTTTTTTCGGTACAAAAAATATAGGGTAGCCTGCTGGCGATATAGATTCTTTGATTTATCCCTTTTTTATTATTTTTATGATATAGGTTTTTAATGCCTTTTCGTGCTAAGGTCTTATTAGGTATATCCGTATAAAATATGGTTCTTTTCTTTTTTAAAAAGGTATCTTATAGTCAAATCGTATATGCTTTGGTAATCCTGTTTTTAGTACTTTATTAAATAAGTCGCTAAACTCCTTGTATTTTTTAAGAATTTTTTTTATAATATTCGGCTTAATATATTTGGCTATAACGTATAATCCAAGTATTTCGTAGTTACGTAAAAATTAGTTTTTCTAATACCCGTCAAAAATTAACTCGTTTCCTAATATATCCTACTAAAATTGGCCTATATTCCAGCTTATTTTGGGATTGCTTACCCGTAACTAAGGTATCCTTAAGACTAAATCGTAGTCCGTAATATCCGTGATATCGCACGTAAAGTATTTAAGGTGGTTTTAGATATAAATCTAAATATACGCAGTCTTTATATTTATTATTTTATTCTCGTATAAAATAGGCTTTTTATCGACGGTGTTAAATGCGTAGGGCGTTTTTTTTGTTTTTATAATATTCAGAGCTTATTAACGATTTTTAGTAAAATAAAATTTCCTTAAGCTTTTATATTTATTAAGGCTTGTATATCGTGTCCGTTAATTCGCATTTATATCGTTAGGTGGTTCGTGATCGTATTATCGCTCCCGGTAGCGTAAATAGACTTTGTTTAAAACCGCTTTTATTTTTTAAAAATAATTTAACTCGTTTCCCGAGTTTTTGTTAATTTTTTTATTAGCGCGTTTTTTTTCGGCGCGTATAAATATTTATTAATTTTTTTGGGCTCGAGTTTTATTTTTTTGTCGTTTATATGGTGTTATATCGTTATTGGCTTTTTTTATAATGTTGTACCTAAAGGTAAAGCTAGATTCTTTTATATTGATTTTTATATTTTTTTGTTTATTTATGGTGACCTTTATCGTTGGTTTTCGTATAACGTTGTATTCGTATTTTAGTAATATTATGCGATCCTTGGTGTTTTTAACTAGGTCGTTGGTGCTTTGCGTTAGTTTATTAATTTTTTTGATAATAATTCGTTTTACGGCTTAGTGTTTTTTAATAAGTCGCTATACCTTGGTTTTTTTTGTTGCGTAATATAAATATTCGTTATATATATATTTTACCTAAGATTAGTCTTTTCCCGTCGAATATCGGGATAAGTCGTTAAAATATATAATAATTATTACGAAGCCTTTCGCGTCGCAGCGCCTAATTTTTACCTGGCTTGTTTTTTTTATTTTATAAAAATTTTTAATAGCTAAATATCTTGTACGTAGCGGAAAAATTCCGTATTTTAGTTTTATTTCGAGATATTCGTCGCAACCTAAATCGATATATCCGTATTACTCGATTTCGTAGTATTTAAGGTTTTTAATATTAAATCGAGGGTTATTTTTAAAGATGGCTCTTAAAGTCCGTCGCTTTTATACCGTATCGGTAGTTTTTTAAAGGATTTTTGCTAGCTATTATTTTATACCCTATAACTCGGCGGCAAAAAATATAATTTCGTTATAAATACGCGGTTATTTATCTTAAAAGGTTTCGAATATTTTTTCCGTCGTAAAAATGCTAAATATTTTGTCGATAATTTTTGCTTTTTTAGTCCCGTAAGTTAAGCTTTTTTCGGTAATTTTATTTTATCGAAAGTAGTTATTTTTTTTAACTCGTTATTAATGTCGTTTATTAACTTTGCTTTTTAGGTTTATTTCTCGGTTTATCGGGTTTATTAATAAGTTTCGTTTTTTAAATCGTTAAATAAAATATTGTCGTTATTATTTATTATTTATTTTTCGGTTCCGAAGCGTATTATTCGTCCTAGTTTCGTAGCTATTAAAATTCGTGGTTTTTTAGGGTACCATTTATTATCGTTTTTGCAAAACCTGTGCGTTTAACAACCATCGTCAAAATATACGGTTTAAAAAAGCGATATATAAGGTACTTTTTTTCGTTACGTAGCGTTAAACTACTTTTTGTTTTTTGGCATAGGCTTAAATACTTTTTTAGGTTAGCGATACTCGTTGGCGTAATATTTTATTTAATCGTAATTATTATATTTAACAAATAATTTATTTTTTTATAATCGTCGTTAAATAGCATCTAAATTTATTAGTTTATTATGGTATCCGTAAAAGGTCTGGTTTTTTTAGTTTTTGTTTCGTCCGTTATTTTGGTATTACCGGGGTTTTCCGGTATTTACTAAAACCCGAGGCTAATATTTTAGCGTATATTTTTTTTCGGCTTGTCGTACGTATAATTAGTTATCGATTCGTACGACTAATTCGGTATATTTGCTAAAATCGGTAGGTAGGTCGAGGATCCTGCTAATTTCGTCTTTGACTTTTTTTTTTAAATTTTTGGTAATATAATATAATACACGTGTCGTCGGTATAATCGAGCCTGGCGACGATTTTTTTAAATTCGGTGGTATATACTAAAACAAACGTTTTTTGCTTAAAGGTTTTAAATTCCCGTTCGGTTTGTTTTTTCTCGTTAAAGTTTTAAAAAAATAATTTAAGCGCGGATTCGTATCCGGCGTAAAATCCAAAGATTTATCGTATCTTTTCTTTACACTAGCTTAAAAGCTATTTATTTTTACTGGCTTTAAAAAAAATAAGGTTTAAATTATACGAGGGCACGTTTTTTTTAAAAAAAAGGCGGCGTGCATAATTCGCTAAAGGTTATTTTAAAAACTAAATATATAAAAAAAATAATATACGCGGACTTACGCGAGGTATTTTTTAAATCTTTTTAAAGTATTATCGTATATAACGGGGGTATTAAACTTTAATTTATTATATTTAGTAACTAGAATAATAATAATATTGGCTGTTTTTTTTATAGCGGTATTAGATTCCTAAAGTTTTTAGATAAGCTTAGACTTATTGTTTGTGGCTTTTTCGAATCGTCGGATTTTTTTAAAGATCGCGTAATATTAATCCTTGGTAACCTCGAAGTCCTCGCTATCGGAATCGATACTTATTGCCTAAATTAAAATATCGTTTTAAAGGATTTTCCTTTTATCGTTATTATTTTTGTTGACGGTAAATATCCTGCCGAATATTGCTTAATATTTTTTTAACCGTAAACGTACTTAAATAAAAGTAATCAAAATATAACGACTATATTAAGGATAAACCGAAATATAAAAAAATACTAGGGTTTATATTATTAGATACGTAAAGCGTAAAAGATATACTAAGCAAAAAGTAATTATAAAATTATTTTATAAATATAGTTATTAAAGCGTATTAAATGCCTTATTTATAAATAAAATAAATGCTTAAATTAATTATTAAAGTAATAACTGTCTATATAATATAAGAAATTTATCCGTTATATATTTATTTATTCCCTTATTAATATTTGCTTGGATTACTATATTAGTGGTGATCCCCTTTGTTGGATCATAATTAAAAATAATAATTTATTCCTAAGATTATTGCCAAAATCATGATCTTGTCAACACTTGGTGCTAGCTGTTAGATTTGGTCCGTGCCTTAGGGTCCTTATCCAGTGGTGATAGCCCCGCAATATGCCTTTTTCCCTTCCTTAAGCGCCAATATATGTTTGTTTTCCTGCAAGGGTATTGTAACGACTATACTAAGGATAAACCGAAATATAAAGAAGTGCTGGGGTTTATGTTATCAAATACGTAAAACGTAGAAGAATATACTGAGCAAAGAGTAACTGTAGAACTGATTCACAAGTGTAGTCGTCAAGGCGTATTGAATGCCTCACCTATGGGTAAGATAGATGCTTAGATTGATTACTGAGGTAATGACTGTCTATGTAGTATAGGAAATCCATCCGTTATATATCCATTTATTCCCTTACTGATGTTTGCTTGGATCACTATGTTGGTGGTGATCCCCTTTGTTGGATCATGGTTGAGAATGGTGATCCATTCCTAAGATCATTGCTAAGATCATGATCTTGTCAATAGCCGGCGATAGCTGTTAGACCTGGTTTGTGCTCTGGGTCTTTATCCAGTGATGACAGCCCCGCAGTGTGCCTTTTTCCCTTCCTTAAGCGCCAACATATGTTGTCTTCCTGCAAGGGTGCATGTTCGTAACAGGTATATATTCGTAATAAATCTTCGTTATTTATTGTTATATTAATGATTTATAACGCAAAAGCTCGTGTTATAAAAATTAGCTATTTAAGCTTAAAACACTAATTATTATAACAAAACCCTTAAAAAAAATAATAGGCTAGAACCGTATTTAGTTCGTCGATATTACAACTCGGTATATATTCACCCTCCCTGCAAGGTATTTTTAGTTAAAGCTATATAAATCTCAGCATATATTTATAATATCGCTATTAAAGCGTATAGCCTGACAAGGCTTTAAAATATTTTAGTCGTTAAGGCATTTTCCGATTATTATTTTTTTAATAAATTTATAATAATAAACAATTATTATAGCCTTCGAAGCTGGATATTATTCGATTATTTTATTTATTCGCGATAACGTTTAAATTTATACGTTAATCCCGTATACTAATATATTAAATCTTAATATTTATATTATCGGCTAAATATACGCTATCAAAACCGAGCTCGTCGCTATAATTTTATTCCTCGACGAAAAATATAACGACCCCGAATATTTGCCTGTAAACGATAATAATTCGTATATTTTCGGCCGAATCGGTAAATATAATATTATTATCGCCGCGCTTCCCGATAAATAATATAAGCTAGTTACCGTTACGACGGTCGCTTAAGATATAATTCGCAGCTTTTTAACGTTAAAATCGGTTTTATAATTAATATTAATAATAAAGCACCAAATACGAATTACGATATTTATTTAAGGGATATTATAGTTAGTTTTCCCGGCTTTAATAGCGGCGGCGTATTTTAATACGATTACGGCAAAATTATCTAAGATTTTAAATTCGTCGTAATTTTGTATTTTAATTAGCCGTTATAATTTATATTATCGGTTATAGCTATTTTTAAAGCCTAATATAAACGCCGTAAATACGATATCGAAAAGGTTATTACGGACGTTTTTTTAAATAATCGAAAGTTATAAAAAAATTACCGGAAGCTAAATCTTAATATAAATAAGCTATATATTTCGGTATATATATATTTTAAAGCGAAAAGAAAACGAATGCATTTTTATATATAACGCTACGTATTTAATTAAAAAGCCTAAACGATCCGACGAATAAAATAATCCGATAATTTATTATAAAATTATTATTTTAGTAAATTAACTAATAAAAAATACGAATTTGCGCGATAAATTTTCGGCCGAGGATAACGTTTTATATTTCGAAATAAAAGCTGTTAAGCTAATAAATTAATTCCCGTATATTATTATCCGCGGTATTTATAATTATTTAAATATATATAAAAATAAAATTTAGCAAAATTATATAATTATAATAATAGCCGCTTACGCGAAAAATTTATTACGTAAAATAACATTAAATAAAATAAAAATAAAAAAAGCTAATCGAGCTTTTTAACGGTAATATATAAAACCGCGCTTTTTAAGCTTATCCTGCTTTATAATAAAAAATTGGCTAATATATAAAAATTAATACCAAGGTAATAAAAACAAAATTGACTATTTAGGATTAAATTTAACAATAAAAAAAAAGATTAAAACGACAAAAATAAAAAGTATTTACGTAACATTTTCGTAACCGACCCCCGTACCGACAAAGCGCGCATCGAGAAAATCAAAGGCGGTTTATTCGAGGGTTTTTATTCCTGGATTTTCCAATACGATATCTTCACCCATTTTCGTTAAAATTAGCATAATCGGCTTTTTTAAATCAAAGGAAATTTTGGCAAAGGCAAAACGATGCTTTTTTGCGGCATTATTAATTAATTATTAAAAGACTCGTTAGTTTTATTATCTTACTTTTTTTGCTAAGCCATTATTAACGTATTAAATAATACGATATTTGTATTACAAGGCTTAATTTATTACTTTATCAGCCAAAAAAATGTTTATCCAGTATATACGAAAAGCGTATAATGAAAAAAGAGGGAAAATATTCGCTGGTGCTAACGTTTAGCATAATATTCGATAAATCGCAACCGTTATTTTAAACGATTTAAGTTTAAAAAACGCTACCATAATTATCGATGCCTTAAATAAATATACTACCGAAAAAGAACAGCTTTTTGATTTTATAATAGATACTTCGATTATTAAATAAATTATATTTAGTCGTAATTAGCCGGATATAAAAGTAAAGTTTAATAATACAAAATATTTAAATAAGCTTTAATTTAAAGTTAATTAAAATGCTGTTTTAAAAGCTATTGACTTTTTTATTAATTATAAGGTGGAATAATTTGCAAAAACCAAGATATACAAGAAAAAGAGACAAAAAAAGCCGTGCGACGCTATTTAGCTGATAATACCAACGGAATATTCCTATAAATAGCCTTAATCTGCCAACAGCTTAAAAATCCTAAAGTTGCAGAAAGGTATACGCAAAATATACTATAATTATTCCCTTTAAGGCTTAACGAGCTTTATAAAAAATAATTAAATATATATTTAAGTTTATAAATGCCGAAATCCGTCGCGAGATCTTGGTTTTAGTTTTAATAATTTATCGACCGGTTATTTTAAACGAGTTTAAGAGCCTGGTTTTATTTATCGAAAACTTCGATTAAAACGAAATATAAAGAATCGTTATATTATACGGCTTTTTTTTTATATTTCGGGAGGGTATTATTTATTTTATATATTAATCCGCGAAAATCTTTTTAGTCGACAAAGCATCGGACTAAATTTTACGTTATAATATCCAAAATTAATATTTTAAGATTTTCGCAAATTTATTAAACCTTTTTAGCCTTTTAAATCGCGATATTTACGATTTCCGTAACCTTGGTTATTTTATTAATTAAATCGAGACTTTTTTTTTAATCCGCTAGCAAGCATCCGATATTTTTGCGTTTATTAGGTAAATTATTTTTAAAACGCAAAAAATATAATATAAACGGGTATATACGGAAAATTAATAATTATTTATATTTTAAAATTTTTAAAAACCGGTTATTTTTAGTGGCTTAAAGCTTTAAATTTAATATATAATATCCCGGAAAGTATTAAAGTAATATAAAAGCTAAAAATCTTTTTTTTAGTAAAAATACAATTTTAATATTAAGCCTAATTATAATAATAAATAAAAACGTTAATAACGTATAATTTAATAATATTTCCGAAAAACTATAAAATTTTGCCAAAAATACTCGTTGTTTTTTTTTCGCAAAAAATGCATTAAATTTATTTTATTATAAACGTATACGTTAACCTTAATTTTTAGCCTAATTAATAATTTAATTAAAAACTTATTTTATAAAATTTTTTAATTAAATAAATTTAACGCTAAAAATTAAAACGGATTAAAACGCTTATTTATAAACGCTTAAAGGTTATTCCGACTCGGTTTTTTCCGTAATTATTTCGGCCGACGGCCGCCGGCTAACGTCCGGTTTTTATAATAATACCGTTAAGTTTTAAAACGCCGAATCGGGCGCTTATTTATAAACGTTTAAAAATTATTTTAATTTAATTTTTTCTATAATTATTTCGGCCGACGGCCGCCGGTTCATATCCGGGTCCGGCGATAATATCGTTAAGCTTTAAAACGCCGAATCGGGCGTTTATTTATAAACGCTCGAAGGTTATTCCGATTAAATTAGTTTCGTAATTATCTCGGCCGACGGCCGCCGGCTAGCGTCCGGCTCCGACAACCGTACCGTTAAGCTTTAAAACGCCGAGTCGGGCGTTTATTTATAAATATTTTAAAATTATTTTAGCCGGGTTAATTCCGTAATTATCTCGGCTAATAACCGCCGGCTAGCGTCCGGCTCCGATTACCGTACGGTTAAGCTTTAAAATACCGAATCGGGCGTTTATTTATAAATATTCGAAAATTATTCCGATCTAATAAACTCCGTAATTATCTCGGCCGACGGCCGCCGGTTAGTATCCGGGTTTAGCGATAAAACCGTTAAGCTTTAAAACGCCGAGTTAGGCGTTTATTTATAAACGCTCGAAAATTATTCCGATTAAATTAGCTTTATAATTATCTCGGCCGACGGCCGCCGGCTAGCGTTAAATTCCGATAACCGTACCGTTAAATTTTAAAACGCTAAATCGGGCGCTTATTTATAAACGTTTTAAGGTTATTCCGACTAAATTAATTCCGTAATTATTTCGGCCGACGGCCGCCGGTTAGCGTCCGGCTCCGGCGATAAAACCGTTAAATTTTAAAACGCCGAGTCGGGCGCCTGCTTATAAACGCTCGACGTTAGTGTTACGAATATGCACCCTTGCAGGAAAACAAACATGTGTTGGCGCTTAAAGGAGAGAAGGCACACTGCGGGGATACCATCACTGGATGGAAGACCCACCGAAGCACTGACCAGGGCTGACAGCTGTCAACAGCTGCTGACAGGATTATGGTCTTGGCAATGATCCTGAGGAATGGATTATAACCGGAATCATGATCCAACAAAAGGGATCACTACCAACATAGTGATCCAAGCAAATATTAGTAAGGGAATAAATGGATATATTAAGGACGGGTTTCCTATTTTATATAGATAGTTATTACTTTAGTGATTAATCTAAGCATTTATTTTACCTATAAGTGAAGCCAATTAAGCTTTAACGACTATACTTGTGAATCAGTTTTATAGTTACTTTTTGCTTAGTATATCTCCTACGTTTTACGTATCTAATAATATAAACCCCAGCACTTCCTTATACTTCGGTTTATTTTTAATATAGTCGTTATAGTTAGCCGTGTTATTTATTATTTTAAATTTAATTTAAATTATTATTTTCGATTTATTTTTTATCGACCCTGCCGTATTGATTAACGTTATTTTATTAAATAATTACGGCTAAAATAAATATAGCATTAATACGGACAAAATTTAAATTGTTTAAAACGGTAGGAATTTATTATAATTATTACTAAAATATCGCCTTTTATATTTAAAAATAACAAAGTTAATAATTATAATAAATTATAATTTTTGTCGTATTTAAATAATACGATTTACCTAAAATAATAACGGAGTTAATTAAGCACTAATAATATATACGGTTATAAGCGCGGGTAATAGAAAATAATTAATTTAACCGTAATTTCGGATATTATTAAACTTTTTTTTTATTTTTTTTATTTTTATAAAAGAAGGTTTAAAGGTAGATTTGAATATATAATAAATTAATAAAATTCTAGAATTTTTAAAGATTTATTAATTTTGTTTATATTTATTTTTAAAAATAAACTTTATTAAATCACTTTTTTATTAAGCTATTAAGGCGCCAAACGCCATTTATAAGCGGCCGGTCGATCCCGGAATTATAAATATTTTTACTAAACTATGTTTGCTTAACGCTTATTACCTGCAAAATTTAAAAGGAGTATTTAATTAGCTTAGCCGAGCGAGTCCGCAATAAATGTTAATTACACCGACTTTGCTAGCTGCTAATTAAATTAAAAAATTCTGGAAATCCAAGTCTTTTAAACTAAACTTTAAGCTTATATATTAAAGGCCAGGCTATCGATTATAATCCCCTTATATTTAACAAATACATTACTTAATTTTGTTTTTAAATAAACCGATATAATCCCTTTTATATTTGACATTAATTAATACTTTTTTTATCGAATGTAAAGGATTATATCGGTTTGTTTAAAAGTAAATTAAATGATGTATTAATGTATATTTTGTCCTAATTAGGTGGTACGCTTTTTTTGTTTATTTTAATGGTACCGGGTATTCCCCGGAGGTTTTATAATATGCTACCGCACACCTTTTTAATGTGCTATAATCACTTTGCAGCACATTATATTTAATAATACTAGTCTTTAAAATGCTTTGTAAATTAAGAAAAAAATAATCCGAAAACGTTGTTTTCCCACTTTTAAATCGTAAACGTAATATTCGATAATTAATTAATTAATAGCTTTTATTTTTTATACGCGAATGTATAGCTAAATTTAGCGTTTAAGCGCTCGGTATTTAGCTAAGTTCGGGATAACTTTAGGCTATATATTTAAATTATTTCGTTAGCGGTGCGATATAGCCACGTTTTTAAATATAATGAAAGTAAAGCGAAGCTTAGCTAACTTTAGCAAGCGTATTAAAAACTATTATATAACGCTCGAATGCCCGTTTTCCGCCTTTAAATACGCAACGTTAAAGACGGAAAGCTGTTTTATTATTAGCGCGGTGCAAGAGCTATACGTTACCGTGTTACAAGCTATCGAAAAAATGGCCCTTTTTCGCTAAGTAAATATATCCTGTGATCGCTTGATTATAACTTAGATCGGTGACGATTAATGATATTATACGTGTAGTTTTCGCCGGTTTTTTTTAGCGGACCCGAGCGGGTAGTATAATATTATAATAAAGTTATAAAAATAAATGTGGTCGCAGCTAAGTTGCGTCGGGTGCTGCCGAAGCTACCCTTTTTAGGTATAGCTTTAGCCGCCTTTAATGCGGCTATCCTTTTTGCGAGAAAGCGGGGTTTAATAACGAATAAAGTATTTGTTTTAGGCCGCAGCACTGCCGTTACGATTTATTTTATAAGAATAATTTTAAAATAATATTATAAATAAAAATCGTTATCGTGGTATAATAGCTCGGAAGTTATTAATTTTATATTTTTTAAAATAATAATCGTTTAAATTAAAAAACGCTAATTGTTAATATTATTATTATAAGGCTTTAAAAAGATAATAGGCTAAAATTAAATTTAGTTATTTTAGCTCGACGAGTTTTATTTTTTATATATATAAGCCTTAAGCATCGCTTTTAAAATATACCGTATAACGCGGCTTTAAAATGCCTTAGGCGTTAAAAAGGTATTTTTAAGTTTTTCGCTTTTATTATTTACCGAGTTTTGAATTATTAAAAATTATAATAAATTTTAAAAGTTAAAGTTTACTTTAATTATTTTTCTTACTCGCGAGCACGCTTAATTTTATATATTAATCCCGCGTGCTAATATATTCGATTTTAGTATATATATAATCGGCTAAATATATAATAATAATATTTAATTTATCGTAATAGTTTCTTTTTTAAACAAAAAATATAATAACCCCGAGCGCTTATTTATAAACGACGATAATATATATATTTTAAGTCGAATGAATAAATATAATTGTCACGATCCCGAATGCTTGGCTGGTGGGATATCTGTTATTATAAGGCTAATAGTATATGTTAATATTAAGCTAAAGATTTTAAAATCCAAGGACCGGGATTTATAGCTTAATAGCTATTTGCTTATCGGCATTAATTTATCTTTATCGGTGCCGGGGCCGGATTAATTATCCGCCGGGCCCGTGCATATTTATCGTTAAGGCTATTGTTATAATATTTCCCTTTCTTTAAATCCGGGTTATAAAGTTTTTATTAACTTTATTATTTTTTATTTTAAATATTTAAAATATAAAAAGTTATTAATAATCGTAATTAAAATAGTTATCTTCCTCGTTAACAACGTTTAGTTTTATTTGTTGTATTTTATTTTTTAATAAAGCTTCCTCGTGTTTATTTTTATTTTTATCTTTTATTAAGGCTATAGCCAGCTAAGCGGCATTCGACGAGCAGCGATTAAATTAATAATCGCCGGATTTATATTTACGGTATTTTCTTTTGTTGTTTTATTATTTTCGTTATACGGCGGTGATTTTAAACGGATCGATAATGGCAACGTCGACATCGACAGCTTTAATATTTATAGCGTTAAAGTTTGTCGGACGGGGTCTAGAACCGTAGGGTTTTTAGTAATCATAATAGTAACCGGTAGATATACCGCTGTTAACCTTATATAGCAAGGTAACGAAATCGTCGTAGGTGGTAGGGAAGGATCCGAATTAAACCTCGCGATCCTCTAATTTTCCTTATAGCTTATTATTAACGGCATAACGTAGGGCTGCGATGCGGACCTTGTTATCGAGCGCTGTATAACCGGATTCGCCGGCAAGGGTCTCCCACTTGGCAAAAAAGGAGTAAAGACCGAAATCACCTTGCTTAAGGTCACGAAGCTGGGTTAATACCTTGCGATACTTAAGCGGGTTATCGTTGATGCGTTGCAAGGTTTTTTTTATAACGTTGAAGTCCTAATTGTTGGTAGATTTAGCTCGACGGACAAAGGGAGCTATAACTTTTTATGGCTTGGTGTCTAGGCGAGAGAACCAGTATCGAAACTGAGCTTTATCGTCACCGAGGGCACTACTCTTGCCATTAACTGCCATTTTGCTATCTATCTCTAGCAACCAGGAGTCGAAGTTAGTGGTATAGCCGGTGAATTTGGCGGGATGGGGTAGGAGGGGCTTTTTTTAAGGCTCGGGACGGCTGGTGGCTGCGTTGAGCTAAGTTTCGAGTAGGGCAACGCGTTGGTTTTGGGCGCTGAATTCGGTGCCTAGCTCTTTTCGCAGGGCAGCAAGCAGATGCTAAATTTTTTGGTGTGTGGCTATCGTGAATAAGCTTGACGGTTACGATGGGTGTGTTGTTTGTTGTTAGGATGCCGGCTTTGCAAAAGACCTGATTATGTTGAAAAAAAAAAAAACTTGTGGGCAGGTAGTAGCGCGGGGTTTTGGTAGTTAGTTACCTGGGTAGGCGCGTTGCCCGGTGAGGTTTTTGGGTGCTTGTTGGTGCACGACGAGCGGCGCGGGGTGGTTATTGCCTTGATCTGTAACTTGGTATTTAATCTGGCGATAGGTAAAGGGTCCGTAGTTAACGGCAAACAGATACGCTTGGATTAGTTAGCAAAGACGCTTTGGCGATGCTTTTCGCGACGGGCTATTATTGAGACTAGGTTATAGTGGCAGACGAGAAACGCTCGGTCGTTTGCTGCCGTATATAAAGTTTGTTATAATAGATAACTTTGGGGGTGCCCTAATTTATTGCTTGATAACCTGATCTGGCGGGAGTCTTGATCTGCCATTTGATGACCTGATCTGACTGGGGTGTGCTGATCTGCTGTTTGATAGCCTGATTTTACGATGGTGTTAAGCTTAGTATTGTGTCACGATCCCGAATGCTTGGCTAGTGGGATATCTGCTATTATGGGGCCAATAGTGTGTGTTAATACTAAGCTGAGGATCTCAAAGTCCAAGGACCGGGATCTACAGCTTAGTAGCTATTTGTTTATCGGCATTAGTCTATCCTTATCGGTGCCGGGGCCGGACTAACCATCCGCCGGGCCCGTGCACATCCATCGTCAAGGCCACTGTTATGACAATAATATTATTATCGCTACGCTTTTTAACGGGTAATACGGATTAGTGGCGGCTGCGATTATTGCTCGAGATATAATTTATAACTTTCCTAAAATATAAACCGGCTTTTCGGTCGGTATTAGCGGCGGAGCACCAAATTCGCATTATAATATTCGTTTAGGTGACGTCATAGTTAGTTTTCCCAAACCTGGCAGTAGTGGCGTATTTTAATACAACTTCGGAAAGACTGTCCAGAATTAAGGTTTTAAAGCGACAGGATTCCTGAACTAACCGCCGGCTGTATTACTCGGAGCTGTTAATTAATTAAGGGCGAAATACGAGGTTTATGGCCATAAGATCTAGGAAGATATCGTGGCTATTCTTGAAAAATATCCTAGACTCCGGCAATAATACAGCTAACCAGACCTGAGTATAGACACGCTTTACCGCGCCAATTTCGTCCACCCACAGGAGGCTGAAGCTACATGCCTGATGTCTTGTGATCCATTGTTTCTAGTGGATCGCCATCAACGAGAAGACTTAGAAAATGTCCCTTTGATATACTATGGCCTGATTGCTTTTGCTAACCAATCGATGTATGACGCCAATGTACGAGATCAGCTTGCGCACGAGCAAGATGTCCTTTGCTTTGAGATGGAAGCTGCTGGGCTGGTGAATCATTTCCTATGCCTGATAATCCGGGGGATTTGCGACTATTCCGATACCTATAAATACCAGCAGTGGCAAGGCTATGCAGCAATGACGGCGGCCGCATATGCTAAGGATCTTCTGACTCTAGTTGGCCCGAGCAAAATGAGCAGTCAGCTTGTTAGTACCAGCAGCGTTGATGCGCTAATATCTCGTTCTTAGTCCGTCGAAGGGTACGGTTTGTCTGCTGGTAATCAAGAATTACGTTATTATAGCACCACCAAGCCTTCACCTGTCTTCGAAGTTTTCGAGCCGGATAGAAAACTTAAAATAGAGAGATACGGGGCCGAATTGAATATTCCAGATGCGAGAGTAGCTGAACTCGATCCCTTTATCGGCTTAAATAAAAAATTATTCGATAATCTCAGCTAGGCATCGCTGCCTGGCTCAGACATCATGGGGCTCGACTCAGATGATCGTCCACCAAGCACTCGCACCGGAAAAGCTCGCGGATCGGAAGGACACCAGCAGGAATATAATGGATATTTCACAAATGGCAAAAACGAGAAACACGAAGTGGGGTTTGACTCAGCGACTGTTTAGTCAAACGATACCGCATCCTTAGCGTATGTTTAGCTGTTCCCTAATGACATTTTTAGATATCTGACTAACAGTGGATAGTCGAAACTGGGCAGACCAATGGTTCTCTGAGAGAGATAAGATGCTCAATGTTTAACGGTTTTTCGGGCGGTATCGGAAAGACTACGATGTAATCGAAGAGGTTCCATACCCCAGGATTGCGATTCTAGATACTGGGATTGATCTGGAACAACCGCTAGTCAAACAATATCTGGCGAGGCGTCAAATACATGAGAGGAACTGTCGTGATTTTTTCGATTCCGAGAATTTATTAATTATGGATATTTTAGGCCATGGGACACATTGTGCTCACGTTATATTGCAGGTGTGCAGAAGGGCCAAACTACTGGTCGCCAGAGTTTTCGAGAAGCATGAAGGCGATGAAGGAACCCCCCACAGGATTGTATCAGTACGTGGCTCTTGAGATTATTTAGACCTTGTTTTTGTTACTAACCAATAAGAAAGGCTATTGACTGGGTTGTCTTAAAGAAAGTAGATATTATCGTTATGGCATTTGCCTTCTTATACTACTCGGAGAAGATCAGCAAGTCTATTCGGGAAGCGAATGGGAAGGCAAATTTTTTGATTTTCGCCGCTGCATTTAACAACAAATATAACGAGAATAATCCCGTCGGGTTTCCTGCAAGAGCACCAGAGGTCATTCGAGTCAATTCATGCACGGGCCAAGGCCACCGTTCAACATTCAGTCCACGCTGCTTTTCTATGCAAGACAATCTAGCGACTATTGGAGAGGAGATTAAGGCAGCATTTCTATTACAAGTGAACAAAACCGGCGGTGAACGGGCACTAATTTACCTGCGTCGTTTATTAGGTACCTTTTAGTCGATAGCTATTATGGCTGGGATCGCTGGTTTAGTGCTAGAATTTGCGCGAACAAAACTTAGGAGTGGAACTCATCTTCGTGATGAAAAAAGACTTCTAATAAAACAAGGAATGATCAATGTGTTGCAAAGATGCATGGGCGGAGCCGAACATTTGCAACAAGGACAGTATTGTTTTATCAGGCCATAGCTTCTTTTCCGCGATGATGCACCCCGCGAGGCCATCGTTTATTATATCTAATTGGTTTTAAATTATTGCTTGTAGTAGATCAATTACATTATGATAAATTATGAATTCTGATTGAGCAATGACACGGGGCAGTGGTAGATGAAGTCGTTACAAATTAAGGTGAAGGCTTAAGGTAAACCCTATGACCCTTGCCCTGAAGCAACTATATTGCCGTTCGCATTCATTCGACCATTCCGTCTCGATCATGTATAAGGCTTAGCCTATCAATCTTATAGCTATCAATATCATCTTCACTAATGCCGTTATAATTATCATCTTTCTTTGCCAGGGTCTTATTTTGATCACGGATTGCTTGAGTATGGCTACCCGTGTATAATCGCTTGGCTAATCCTGCTATCCAGGTAATCTCATACAGTCGATAAGCAAAGATAAAATCAGACGATTTGCCTACGGTCTCGATATTTTTGGACTTGTGCTTTTTGCTTATCTTAAAGCCTCTATGTGCAGAAAACTTTCCGCCGAGCTGCCACCATTGGCAGCCACCCCGATTGAGCTGCTGCTTATATGGCTGGTAGAAGTGGTTACACCTCGAGCAATCCTGATGCTAGTGACTAAGAAGATTCTTCGCCTTAATTTCTACCATTTGATCGCTGACGGAATATTACCTTTTTTTAATACCTCCTCAATGTATTCCATATCGGGTAGAAACATTTCTGTTTCTAGCTTGTTCAACATCCACTTTGTCCCGACCTCCTTGCTTGTGTCGCCGTGTAACTTCGCGGCGACCGGGGCGCCATTGATTTCACCCCAAAGCTTGAAAGCAGCCGCGCGTTGGAAGTCAAATTCGATCGTAATGTCATTGCTCTCGCTTTTGTCTCGAACAAAATCATCGGGTATGGGCAGCATGGATGTAGATTTTGTAAATAGTGCGTTACCAGGATTTTTGGCATTTAGAAGAACCTGACTAAGAGATAGGATTTTCCCAGGCTCCCAGTCTTGTGATTGAGTCAAAAACTAATCTTTTGTTCCGGAAAAGGGCATTTTCGTAGCAGAGATTTATTATTCTTTAATGGACAACTCAAGAAGGTCAAGGTATGAAAATGATTGTAGACTGTTAATGACAATAAATAGCCGATTACCCCGCTTTGAATCACGATCTTCCGGGTGAGGCTGCAGGCAGTTCGTACCACGCCTTTCAGTGAGCCATTAGCTTCCGGACCAAGAGCCGTACCGATGCTGCCTTTCGCAAGGCTTCTGTTTCGCCTTGTTTTCTTGTTGCAGTAATGCGCATTGCTGGTGGAGGCCAATAGCTCTGTCGATGGCTAGGCAGATTCTTTTTTAGGAACAAATGTGTGGTAAACCACGCTTTGCTCCCTAAAGCTGCGCCTTCGTGTATAGGAAGTATAGTAAGCCACCCAAAAGAAAAGAAAAAAGGCTCGTCGAGACCGGGCAGAATCCCAAGCGGCTTCTTATATTTTCCGAGCCAACGTGGTGCAATTGGGCCATTGCCAAGACTAATCGATCGATGCCAAGATTGATAATACAGATTCATCACGTGACATTCAGCTTTTGTTTTGTTCCCAGCTGTTTGCTCGGAGGTTGACTTCGTGGCCATGTCCCTATCTTCCTGCATTGTCTTTTGGCGGCCACGTCCTCGAGTTTGATTGGAAGAAAGCAGATTTAGCGGCGTATTAACAACTGCTACATAACGCTGAGTCGTCCGTATTAACCCCTTAGATATACAGCGTTATGCACGGAAAGCTACCCCATCAACTAGCGCGGTGCAAGAGCTACACGTTACCGTGTCACAGGCTATTGAGAAAGTGGTCCACTTTCGCCAGGTAGACATATCCTGTGACCGCTGGATTAGTACTCAGGTCGGTGACGACTGGGGAATCCCCGGTGTTGTATGTTTTGCCATATCTTTTTCCTTTTTTTTGGGTTTATATCTGGCATGACTTTACCTTTTTAATTACTCGTGAATTGCCTACCCCATGCTTATTATCTAAAGGCATAATTAGTTGTAAATACAATCATATTAACGTCGCTTCGGCTGTCGCATAATGCGTCTTTGCTGATTTCGGTCCATCGTTGAACCTTGGTCGCCATTCTGGCGATTCATCTGATCTGATGCAAGCAGTTGGTGTTGTGATCTTGCGATGATAGGTGTTCTTGCGATAGATCAGCGATGCTGTGCTGAATCGATGATGTTATGCTGGGTCGGTGTTTTTGCGATGATCAAGTGGTCTTGCGATTTGCCAGTGGTGTTCGCATGCCAAGAACTCGGAGGAAGCAAAAACGGTGGGAGCGTTGGATGCCAGATCGTACCTAATATTTGGGTAGGTACAGGAAATATTGCTGCTAGCGACGAAACACAGCGGCGCGCAAGACGCTACCTGGTGTTCCAGGCTGGCTGGCGCTGCTATGCCAGCCGTATCCTATGACTCACTGCAACTGTACGCATCTAATTGGTGCTTAGTATTCGAATCGCGGTCGCTGGGTGATTTGATGTCGACCACACGCGCCGAGAAAGTCTTAGTAGCATCGGTGCTGGCCAAGCCAGTGCGGCACGCATTCAGCAGTCGAGGGTTGGCGTTTCTTTGCCCAGGACCGGACTCCGGCTCCAGCTCCAGCTTGAGAAGCATTTACTCTTCCACCAGTACTATCTGGGACTCCAAGACCTCGAGTTCTGTTGGACACTATCAGTCCTGTCACCGTGATCAAGAAACATTTCACTAGGAATTCTTCGGGGTCTGGCTTGGATTGAAGATGGAATTTGAAGCCATCGTGAGATTTTGTTTAATTGCAATGTCTACCTAGGTACCCAGCGTGACGAGAGGCTCTGCCAAAAGGGACGGAATAGCTGCTGCGATGCGCCTCAGCTGACCTTCGAACTGTACATGACGTCAAGACCGATCACTGTTGCGTGCCACGCAATGGAGGCCACCATCTACGACCTTGATCGTTCGCATGTCTAGTTTTTGGTGTCAGTCGTGACAAGTCTGCCGATGAGGTGGTTTGTGGTCCTTACTGTCCGGTACCAAGTCAGCCATGGCACTTCGGCTATCACGCCATGATTCTTGGTTCCTAACGTCCGGGGGAAGCCATAGCTCGGTGCGGATAGTCATCCCGTCGGTATTTTGCTCTTTCTAATGCGCCGCAAGAAATTGGTGGTATAAATTCTAAATGGAATGGTGGTGTTGCCATATCCAGAATGTCTTGTCAATCAATGGCAATAAGTTGTTGTAAAAAAAGAGAAAGCTGAAGCGTTGGACGCTAGATAGTGCTTAATATTTACCTGGGTAGGGACAGAAACTATTGCTGCTACACCCCGTACTAGCAATCAAGCACAGCGGCGCGCCAGCCGTTGAAGCTGCTGTGCCAAACGCATTTGACGAAAGCTTACGATTGCGTGCACATAACTGGTGCTGACCTGGTATCCAAATCGTGGTCGCTAGGCGACTTCATGTCGACCAAACGCGCCGAACTAGGCTTTGTGGCGTTGATTTGACTGTTCGATACCTATCTTAATGGAACCAGCAACTCCTTCAAATGTAATCCTTAACACAGCCTCCATAACGCTTATATTTAAAGATCTTGTTGACGTCGCTGCCGAAAGCAATTAGTCTGATGTATGTTTCGTGGAAGCCCTAATGTGCAGCAACTGCAAGAGAATCAGCACCGACGGAATTGACTTGCTCCAGGTTGAGTGACGGTGCTGCCAATGGATGGATACATTACACCGGCAAGATCGGACAACATGGTGACTATGTAATCCTTGAGCTGTACTGCCCCAGGCCGCCTTTCATTGCCTAAGGATCTGTCACGGCGCAAACCCTAGTATGGGGGTAGGTAAAAGCTCTGTTGTAGTACAAAGAACTCCAAGCGAGGGCGTCTAGACGAAACTCTATGTACTCGGTACTATCCTCTGTCCTAGCAGTCTGTAACTCAGGGTTCTACAAGGGCCCTGACAGGATCCAATTTGTGTGCCTTCATCCTGAACATCATTGCCAACACTGTACTAGAAAGAGCAAACACCTTGTATTCGTTCCATGTGGGGTTGTTGAACACGAAACGATCAACCACGTGAGATGCAACAACATATTTCCCAGCACCACCTATCTTGTTTTCGTCAGCCCACAGACTCTGGAGAAGATTGAGTTGACATACCTTGCCCTGTGACCCATAAGTTTGAGGACGATTTTGAGCATTCCCCGTGCGCTCCCAGTACGCAAATTCGGGATGACCCAAAATCCAATCACCTGTGCCAGCTCTTCTGACCCGGTTTCGGTGGGTGGTCTGGCTTGCCGGGTTGTGACGACTCAAGCGTTAAGAGAAAGCCACCCGAAGAACAGCAACAACAACGATATTGACACCAACACCAATTCGTCGTGGCAAGGCGGTGCATCGAGTTTTCTTACATCAACAGTGACGCGCAGGAGATTCTGTCCCTTGCGGTCTTTAAAGATGACCGCAACGCCTTGAGCGGAGATGTCGATTGTGGTGCTTCCTGGATCCCAAGTCGTGATGACTTTGGGCATAAGCTTAGGTCTTCTACAGAAAAACGAATTGATCGGCTCAGGTCCGGAACAAATTGCGATTTCCTCTTCCAATGTCAAATCAGATAATACGCTGTGGTCGATCCATTCCCTCAAGCAATCCTTGTAGCCAGCGACTCTGTCTTCAGTGGTCCTGCTCAAGGCCGCACGCGCCAATGATTCTGCCAGTAGCGAAGGGACGGCTGCTGCGAAGCGCGATGGTTGATCTGCGAAACGAACACGATGACCCTTGGTGCGATCACTGTTCTTTTGGATGCAATGAATGCCGCCCTCAACGAGCTTGATTGTTCTCATATCTAGCTTGTCGGGTTAGCCGTGACAAATTGGGCGATCAAACGACATGTGATCCTTGCTATCAGGAACGAGGTCTCGCATCTCACTTCGACTATTGGGATCTGTGGGCTTAGGTCGACCGCCAGGTCCCAACCAGCGCTGAATGTTGGTGGTCATGATGTTGTTCTGTCACTTTGTAAGATGTCGCGACTTTGAAGAATTGCGTCGTGGCTTTGATGAGCTGCGGCGTGCCTTTGACAAATTTATGACATTGACGGGCGAATGACATCCTGCCAATGTCAAGAACCGATAGAAAGAAAGAAAAGGTGGAAGAGTTGGATACCAGCTGGGGCCTTATATTTATAAGTACGGAAAATACTCTAATACCCTGTGCTAGCGACAAACACAGCAGCGCGCAAACCTCTGCCTGGCATCACAGACTGGCTCATGGTGCTATGACAATCGCATTTTATGACTGGCTGCGCTTGTTCGCATTGAAATCGCGGTTGCCAGGTGACTTGACGTCGACCACACCCGCCGAACTGGGCTTAGTGCCGTGGATGTAACTATTCTATGGTTCACTTAGACCAATCAGTTCAGTGGAAACGAGTCGGCGCCGGTAAGAAGTGATTATAGCCTAGGCGTTTGTTCCATTGGACGACGGGGGACAGCCAGGCAAGTAAAATAAGGGATGACGGGTTCCAAGCATCCGCCCAGGTGCCATCAAGTGGATGTCGACGGCGGCCAAGGATGCCGACCTGATAAGAGATCTCGTTGGCATGTTAATGGCGGTCGGCTGTTGGTCTATTTATGTGCACTTGTAACTATTGATTGTCTATTGATATGACTCAACTAGATTTTGCGTTTGTGGAAACGTAACTCTTGCTGTTCCTACAAATAATGTGTGTGACTAAGCTATGCGTCTTTCTAGCAAATGGTGATGGCTGCTACGATAGTTGCTACGAAGGGCTGAGTCATATACGATCCGCTAATAGATAGCTACACATACATTTCGACAAGCTATAAATGTGCATACGATGACTTATTGGAACAGAGCGCAAGCAGGAAGCGGTTTTGTACAAAATTATACTTTTTTGCTTTAGTACGTGGAAGCTGAGCCTGGTTATTGGGATGTCTGCTTGGTTGAGGGACTTTTTCCGTGGGTCTTCGGTATTCGGCAACTGAGCCGGCACCAAGGAACGCGTCGAATTAGTTTTTTATTCCGCCAGTTATAAGCGTAACGGTCGCACCGCGTCCGGTTTTTTCCCAGACCAGACCTGGTCGCTGGCTCGATATCGCGTTACTCACCGTCGAAAGTCGTCGACGGAAGATGTTGGATCATGCAGTGCGGGTATCCTTATTACACTGAAGTATAACCTCCTAGCATTTTAGCCTAAAACCGGCCGGCCGGTGGCTAGACTATACACAGAGTACATACCTAGTCTTCGGGTAAGGTCCCGCCGCTCCCTAACCTGGGTAGGTGCTCTGCGGCGCGTGGGGTGACATACTCCGTACCGGTAGTTGACGTGGTTGTGGGGTGCAGCCAGCCAGGGTCTCCGGTGTTCTGGCGAGGCACATGGCACTATACCGCACATCAGGGCCATGCTGCTTGCTGGCCGGGGTTTCTAGCAGATAGTGAAGCTAGGTACGCAATGCGTCGATCCTGTCCCTCTCCCCGGCGACGTGACAAGCAGCCCAGCGAGCCCGAGACAGAAGATGGCGTCTCTGAGCGCAGAGAAACGCAATACACTACAGTAGGCCGCGGAGCCATCGCCGCCTTCGGATTGATGAGGTGCTCCGTCATTTCTCGTCCAGGTCGTGCCGTATCGGGTCAGCGGCATAGGTAAACCCTGTTGTTCTTGAGGACCGCCATTTTCGAGTATAAGTAGGCATGCCCAAGAAATGCCAAGACGTTACAACAATCTGCAAAACACCCTGCCATTCCACTCTATTCCTCTTGGCCTTTCCCACGCATACCATTCCAACGTTTATATTGCAGCCCTCTCAACATGGTGACCTTCTACCGCGTGACGCTCGTCCTCGTGGCTGCTGCCGGTGCCCTGGCGGCGCCCATGGTGGACACTGCCGAGGTGCTCCCTGCCCACGTTGAGCGACGTGGTCCTCACAATTTCATCCTTGGCCCAGACCACCCTCTGATGCTCGCGCGACGCAATGTCTCAGCCCTCGAAGGCCGTAGTACCAACTATGTGCAAGATTATACCACGGGCGGCACCGTCGACTTCACCCCTTCCAGCGGGGAGTTCTCTCTCTCCTTTGATACCACCGAAGATTTCGTTGTAGGTGTCGGTTGGAACCCTGGCAGCACCACGTGAGTCCCTGCCGCTGTGTTCCATTCTTCCGACTTGATTACTGACGCATTTTCTCTCTCCCTCTCTCGTAGTCCCATCACCTATAGCGGCTCTTTCAGTATCACCAAAGGCTTGGGCACCTTGTCCGTCTACGGATGGACCGAGAATCCACTTGTGGAGTATTATGTCATCGAGGACTCGAGCGGCTACACGCAGACCGGCACTCAGAAGGGCACCGTCACCTCCGACGGTGGGACCTACGTGATCTGGGAGAACCAGCGCGTCAACGAGCCGTCCATCTTGGGCACCAGCACCTTTAACCAGTATATTTCCGTACGCCAGAGCGGACGTACCAGCGGCACTGTCACGATCGAGAACCACTTCAACGCCTGGAAGAGCCTTGGTCTCGACCTCGGCACACTCAACTTCCAGGTCATCGCCGTGGAAAGCTGGAACGGTGCAGGTTCTGCTATGCAGTCCGTCTCAAACTGATGAACCAATCTGAAACTCCCTTCCCGGCGACAACGCCAGCAGCAACGACCCAAGTTCGTGTACGTAGCAGTGTCATGACCGGCGAGTATTTGGCGCCTTGCTGTGTCAGTGATCTACTTGGTGCGTCCTCGTACAATAAGGATCGAAACGTCTAAGCATAGGATTAGTACTGGGGGCACACTGTGTTCCCACAGGCCTAGACTCTGGCACAATCTTTCCATTCTTGCTTGATATTTACTTTCTTGTTTTTAACGTCGAAAGTTCTGTATATTTGCCATTATAAAGACTAGTAAAGATAAACAAGCCGGCTACAACCTTGAAGTGATAGCACTTCGCGTTACAATTTATTTCGAGTAAATACGGAGGGCGAAGCCTGGAGCAGCCACTCGTTTTGACAATATAGAGTGAAGTGGAATAGGATAAACTTTCGTGGAGTAGACGACAGGCCTGTCCACCCACCTCTTTGGTCGAGACATATAGTCTCCCAAATCTGCAACTTTCTAAGAAGTCTGGCTTTGATTGGGCACATCTCTACACCGGTCCTCTCCCGAGTACCCGGGAATGACGGGCAGGTAGCATCGTCACTGCAACGTTGCTGTTTGTTTGTGGCTTGGGCCGCATTTCCCGCTTTAATGCTGCAGGAACTGTATTTCATAACTTTATCACTCATACATCATACACGGTTGTACGATTTACATCCGCCTTATAATGTAACGACCTGTTTATCTTCACCATGCGTTGAATACACTGGTGAATAATTATAATCACTAAATAGGCGACAACCATCGAATGAGTGCCATGGTTTAATTTCTTAGGCTGTCCTTTTGTTCAAAGAATCACTGTTAAGGGGAGGCAAAGAAGGGGCATTTGACATCTAAGGCAGCTGAGTGATTTGGGCCACATTCATCTTTGCATCTTTATTGCCTCCGATTACCATGCAGAAGCCTGCATGCAACCAATACAATAGATTCAACCGAATCAACCAATAGTCTCAGGACCGAGCGCGATATTGCAGGAACCCCAAATGCAGACCCCAAATGCAAAACCCAAATGCAGGCTTCGACTTGACCTAATATGGCAATGCATGACCCAATATGGCAATGAATATGGACTTCGATCTGCAGCCAAGTCTAAGCGTTGTGACCGGGAATCATGGGGCCAATGGAGGCCATACCTGGAGATGTTCCCCAGCCCTACATAAATTTGTACTCGGTGAGAAGTTCCAGGAAGACGCAATTATGGCGAACGCATGGAGAGCCTCGATGAAGGGTGTGTGTGTGTGCATCTCTCAGAACTTCTTACTGGCTTTATGGTTCAATAATGGTAGGATAGATGCAAACGTGCATTAGCAGGACCAATCATGGGCAGCACTATGTCAGATTGCGATTTTCTGTGCCATTTAGTACATCACTATTCTGATGATCTCCGGCACCGAAAAGAGACAAGAGGAGTAGGCCTTCAGAGATAACTGTCAGGCGGGTGGTGTGCGATAACACACCATAGAATCCCACAACGGTGGCGTATATGCATAGGGCCTCCTGGGAAATAGCCGATACCACTAAGATAAGCGACTATAAAGAAAGTTGACCTTCACTGCAAAATTAGCTCTTTTCCATCGACGCCGTTCCATACCTATCATGTTGAATATTCCGCGAGGCTGCCATAATGTCGTCAATCTACAGAGACCTGGTGGATACGCAGGGCCACGGGCCTATGATCAGACTCTTGTCCGTCGAACCAGCAGCAACCATAGACGCTGACATCGTGTGTGAACTCAATGAGATATCAATACTCAAAGCACCCGAATACGAGTCGCTTTCATATTGTTGGGGCGATGGCACGCACACACGCCGAATTCAGTGCAACGGACTCTCCATCGTCGTCACCGAAAATCTTTTTTTGGCGCTACGACACCTAAGAGACTCCAAACAGCCAAAAGCCTTATGGATCGATGCAGTCTGTATCAATCAGGATGATTTCTCTGAGAGGTCGAGCCAAATACTATTGATGGGCGAAGTATTTCAACGTTCCACATCAGTCATAATATGGCTTGGCCCTGCTTCGACTGACAGCTCTTTGGCATTCATGACCCTCAAACAATGCCACGCGAAAGTCCCCAAAGTGATGAGCAGAATCCAGACAGATCCATTTGGCGTTGTTGAATACGCCTCAATGAATGAATTCTTCCATCGGACCTTCCCAGAAAAAGGTTCAGATACATGCCGACCAAAACATGACAATAAACGTCACCGCCTCAAGCGATTTCAGTGGACTGCTTTGCGTGCGATCCTCGAAAGACCCTACTTTACTCGACTCTGGGTAATGCAAGAAATCTGCGTCGCTCGGGAGCCGATCGTGAGATGTGGCGACGACACGATGCCATGGGACGCGTTTAGAGATGCTTTTGTGGTCGCTCTAACCGTAGGTGGCCTGATACGACACGTTGGGCATCCCCCATGGCTATGGTGCAGTATTCGTCTTGCTCAGCTCCGACATCATTACCAGGCTACGACACGAGCACCCATGGCTCAGCCTCATGCTTTGAATGCAATCGAATTCATTGCAGAGAGTCACCTCAGACAAACCGCCGGAGCTGGTTCAAACATAATTCCCTTTCTGGAACTCAGCAGCAATCTATCGTGCGCCAAGGAGCATGACAAAATCTACGGAATACTTGGACTGGCTCAACCGCCTTTGCCAATCAAGCCAGACTACAAGGTGCCTATTGAGGACTGCTACAAGGAAATCACTTTGGCAATACTGAAGCAGAGAGGTAATCTTGACATGTTCTCGGCATGTTCTGCGCAAATGTTTCAAAATAAGAAGGAAATGCCATCGTGGGTCCCCGACTTCAGCCTTGATCACCTGCATTGGTACCTGGAAGACACTGGCCCGGGATGCCCGTTCAAGGAGCACTTGACGCTTTCCATCACGGCGTATCATCACTGGCTGCTACCTAATACAGCTGGCACTCCGCAAGACTTTAGCGCGTCCGGGCACGATTCTCGACTGGAGTTCCGCCTCTTGGACGGGTCAGTCTTGGAGCTCGTGGGTCATGTGGTGGACACGGTAGCCTGTGTGGGCCCGACATCTGGGGGTATTTCGATGTTGACCACAAACAGTCGGAACGCCTTTTTGGTAAAGAAACGGGCCAACTCAGCCGGCGCCAACGTTTGCAAAAGTTTGCGCAGCACTGTTTGCGATCAGGAAATCTCGTGGATGCCGTAATGCAGTGGGAAGATCTCGCCTCACAAATACCCGGGAAACCCACACAGAATGAATTGTTAATTCTGCTCCGGGTACTGCAGCAAGCTCACCCGAGTCAGGACATGGAACCACTGCTGAGAGTATACAACGTGGCGTGGCAAAGATTGCTGAGTCGCATCCGTCGAACTCAAGCATTAAAGATATTTGGGGCGCGTCGTATGTCTCCCAACGTCTATAACGTGGTGGCTGGGATGTTGTCATATGCCTCTTTGCGTCTATCACGGAACAAGGCCCATCTCCTTCCATTTCATACACCGAGCATGTCGATGCACAGGATCGCAAAGACGAGAAATGGGCTTTTGACATACGCTTCGGTCTACGCACGAGAGAGCGACTGTATCGTGCTTCTAAAAGGCGGCAAAACTCCCTTTGTGGCTAGACAGGATGGGGACAAGTGGAAGCTGGTCGGCGATTGCTATGTAGATGGGTTTATGCTTGGTGAGCAATGGTCAGAAACCGCGGCTGAGCCATTGAGATTCACATAGTACCTAGTCTTGGCGACTAACGGCGGTTGCTATACTAACGAGCTGTGAATAAGATGTTAGGTAGACTCGCAGCTTTTAGGTTCAATACTACACTCGCTAATTCACCTGACGGCTCTGGATTTGTATCCACCAGAGCAGCAAACGCCAGTTGAGTCACTTGTGCTCCAGCTTTTAAGCCATCACTGCAGGTCCCTTTGCAGTCCTCGGGTCACAGTCTGGGAGGACCATGTCGGACATATATCTCAATTCATAGATGTCTTGAGAAAGATTGCATGGTGCGCTTGAGATTTTGATTCTCCTTTACTTTAAAAGCGTGAAACTTAGCAAGGCCCCCGATTAATTAGCCGACCTAGACCGGCGACTTCTGGTGGTGGCAGAAGAAATGGGTAATTGATTCCTTGTGACGGCCGGTCACGGCCGTACACCGTACACCGAAGCCACCAATCAGGGGCTGAGCCACGATCCTATTGATAGTATTTGCGAAGCTCGTTATATAGTCTCGCTCGGGGAACGGCCGTTCCCAAGCTTTTCTTTTCTTTACCTTTGTTAGTTTTATTATTTTCGTCTACAGAGCAGTTGGCCATTAATAGGCCTTGACCATCCTGATACCTTCTTGCTCGCCGTGACAAAAACCCCGTTTTTTTTCGCTAAATAAATATATCTTATAATTTGGCAAAAGGTCTCCGTCGTTGTCTTGTCAAGTCTTAAAAACACGCTTTTTATTTATTTTATATAAGATTCGGTACTATTTAAAATGATTCTTATCACTTTAGTATTACGTTGTAAGCTTGCTATAATTTCGTAGAATATAATGTACCTGTGAAGGCTTTTATATTCCGATTACTTTAGTATTATGCTGTAAGCTTTGCTATAATTTCGTAGAATATGACATACCTGTGAAGGCTTTTATTAGTCTAATATACTACCAATTAATGGCTCTTTGGCGAGTGTAACGGGGTGGGGTATATAGTAATTTTCCGCAGATGACAGTGCCACAAGGAAGATATAACTAGGCTCGGGATCTATATGCACTTCAGAGGTCCTTATTTGACTTAGACGTCTACCTTCCCAGGTACACTTGAAGACTCAGAAATAAAAAAACAAAGTATACACTTTAGTAAGTCAACACGGCAAATAAGAGTGCGTGAACTGCTCTTCACAACAGTGGTTCATTCGACCTGGAGGTGTGAGTTTAGTTCCATCAAAGAGGTAATCAATTCTGGTGCATGCTGGATATTATTAATATGGGCGATTCTTTGGATGGATGTGGCAGGCAGTGGTGGTAATTCTAGTGCTGCACGAAGTGGTTTCTGTCAAGTGTATTCTCAAAGCGGGGCTGTAAGAATCAGGGCGATATAAACAAATTAGTGGTGTTTAGCATGCCCGCTACAGCTATTATAGCCCGTCTGGTGAAAGAATACAGTGGAGCTGACGCCAACTTATTCTTCGCATACCAGAAAACTGACCCCGAATGACGCTCGCGGATCGCTTGAATTGTATCGCTTCACGAAAATATTTTTCCAGATAAGATAGCAAATCAGTATAAGTATTTATATTCGACCGTAGTGGCGGGGTCTTCGTGGCCCATCCGTTTGGGCATGCTTAGACTGTAGAGTAGGTATGATTTGGTCGAGTATTCTAACCTAACCTAGATACCTACCTACGTACTCACAGCCGGTTTCTTACTTCTCTCCACGAGGAGGGCTCTTATAATCTCACTCCAAGAGTATTAATGTCCCTTGGGGTGAGAATCTGCCTTGCGTTTCCGCCTTCTCAGCCTACCGAGGCAGACGATGGTGGCCGCCAGCTCGAGGGAAGAGAAGTGATTCGTTCGCTTAGAGTGGGATGTAGTAATCAATTGCTTGGAGCCTTGGCGAAATGTTTGTTTGCCTAGGTAGATGCACAAGCTGTGTTCTGAAGTATGCGCATAAGGCTGTGGCCTTTCTGAAGAGGGGGTGTCCCCTCGTCGCCATTCCTGAGCGATTGTTCCCCTCATCTCGAGCATGATCACTGCACAACCCGAACTCCGCAAGAGGGCACGATGATCAATTCCATCGCCATTGATTCCACATCACACGCACGGACTGGGCCAACCTGTCTGTCCACTCACCACAAGAGCTGCTAATCATTGCTCTACTGCAGTATATGTCTGTGCCTCAGATGGCAATCACTCGAACCGTTCCCAGCGAGCACGTCGTCGTACGTCTTTTCTCCAGATGATGCTTCTCGTCTAAAGCACCGTGTCAGAGCAGATTTCAACGTGTCAAAAACAGAATAGCAAATTTGTCATTTACTCTAAAAGCGAACCACTTCATTCCCCTACTCCGCAATGGCTGCTGCTTCAACCTCGTCCTCGTCTTCCAGGGTATATAAATCATCACATCGTATCCAGCACCCACCGTACACCCCCAGCTTCAACTCTACATCGGGACCTCAATACACGTCGAACTCTTCTTCAGCAGGCGTGACGGATGATTACTCCTCCCCGCGAGGACAGCTTCGATCTTTAGATCTTGGCCCGCCAGATTTCAATGCTACAATGTAAATAAAGCGAAAAGAACATCATATATTCCTTATGTCTTCCAGAAAACAAATTTGCGGTTACTAACACAGAATCTACTCTCCCTTCCAGAACCTTATTTGAGGGAACACCCGATGAGAAGGCTATATACCTAGGACAATGGGAGGTGGTTGGTACTGAGAATCGGCGCGTCATCTGGAAAGGCAACCACCAGCTAGGGCGCCTTGAACACTTCCGTGAGTTCTCTGGATCATTTTCCGCTTCCCTATATCAGCAGGCTCTATGCTAAACGCGTGTTGTTCTCTTTGCTTAGTAGCTACCTCGTCACCCCTCGAAACCTTTCCACACACGCTACACTCTAGGCATCGCAAGTTCTCCGATCCGTGTTCACTAGAGCAGCATGTTACGTTTCAAGAACAGCATCGTATCCGATACACCAACGAGGATGGCGTGGTTATTCACGACAAGTTGACAGGAGTCAGCTGTAAGTGCCATATCGTATCATACTTGATTTCTGGGATATTCTTTTTGAAATTACAGACGATACAGGAGCTACTCCTGTGGACTGTCGCACATTGGATAACATTAATTTTTACGACGCTGCCTCGTGCACAAGACACGAGCTATGAATATGCGAAATAACTAACTCGCTGCCACACAAATATAGATAAGTTTACAACTATCGATTCGGCGCTTACATTCCAGGGCGACCTCCGGAGAAAAGACCTGGTGGACTGCTTCGATACGGACGTTGTATGGACCGACAAGCAAAGCCGGATCAACTCACTTGGTGATGTGCGCGGCATCAGTACAATGCAATGTCTTAAGCTATGGTCCGACCGGTCTACCAGCGCACACTCGCTGACCGTGTTTGCGAACCACGGCCGCCCCTACCATAGCGGTAGCGATGACGGCCGCGTTTACCACGAGTTCCAAGTTGATAGCTTTGAGGGCGATCTGCGAACCCGTGACGACCGTCGCCGCCTCGTCCAGCTCGATATTTGCAGCAGCCGGCGCGGGACTATCAACTCCTCGGTCCCCGGAACTGTGTCCGTCGGCGGGAGGCGCATGTCATCAGCCTTTCGTTCACGCCGCAGCTTCGCACACGCTCCTTCCTCTTCTTACCCGACGACCCCCTCTGTGGTACCAGGAGCGGAGGGTGGCATCCGCTTCGTGGGAATCCAATTTAGCCGCGACGAAGGTAGGTAAACTTTTGTCTGTTCGTCCTTGGCCATACCCCTAAACTCTCTTACAAGGCGTTGAAATTGTTTGGTAATATGAAGAGAAGAAGAGGCAGTTCAAGGAAAAACAGAGTGGGGAGGGGAGATGTGGTGAGTGCAAGACAAAAAAAAGGCTGACACTATAAGCATAGACTACCGCCGTTTCTTGGATACCTGGGTCGTAGCGTCTAGCAACGACAGTGAGCATCATGGCATCACATACCCCGAGGACGTATTGGAGTTGCCGCGTCCCCAAATTGCGGCGTCTACCTCGCACAAGGTTACGCAGCAGGTCATATGGCAGACCGACTTGCCAATCTTGCCGCCGCCTGCTGAAGTAGACGAAGATGATGATGAGGATACAGAAGATGTCAAGGGCGAGTTTAAGTACAATGCTAAGGAGGACCTCGAAGAAAATGTTAAGAAGGTTCAGAAAGAGATGGACGAGGAGATCAAAGAGGAGGTTAAAGGGGAAGTTGAAGACCAGTCTAACGAAGAGGTTGGAAAGGAGGTCAAACCGGTGCTTAAAGAAGAGGTTTCAACGAGGAGGTTCAAAAAGGCCAAAGAGCAGTTTGAAGAAGATGCTGAAAAGGAGATTGCAGAGGGGGAGGAGCCAGAGGTCAGAGAAGAGGTCAGGGACGAGGTTAGGGAAGAGGTCAGGGAAGAGGTCGAGGCAGAGGTCGAGGAAATGGTCGAGGGAGAAGTCGAGGACGAGCGGGTGTTGGAGGCAGACTACAACGAAAATCTCGACGTTGCCCGCGCCAGGTTTGAGAAACCTTTGGAACCGCACCCACTCGTCCGAATGTTTAACGCGGGTCGACGATGGTTTGACTCAGTTCTCTATCTGGTGACCATTCCAGAGCCCCGACCAGGGCATTCAAGATTACAGTATACTTGTGTAAGCTTAAATTGGTATGGGCTCCGAGCTCTTGGTATATTGCTAACATAGGAAGCGATGCGGCCTCCGTCTTTACGACGACTATACCGAGGCCCGGTTCGGTGCTTTAGACAAGTTTGAGCGTCTACTTGGACAGCAGGGCTTCAAAGTCACTACGCCGGGTGACTTGGAGTCAAATACAGTCGGTAAGGCACTTCCGAGCTCGGGAGAAACAAGTCGAAGTTCACGGACACAGCAAAGTCGTGATATCCGGTCCCCTGTCCATTGGCAGCAGCAAAGCACCCCTAATCTGGGAAAATGCCTACCGAAACCAACGGTGATTCAAAACGATGACAAACACAACTTCATGTTGGTCTGCATCCCCTTTGGACGTTCGATACATAAATTGCATCAACCCGAAGTCTGCACGTTGGGCTCTGATGAAGACTTCTTTTCCCTACTCCGAATTACGTATCGCGAGTTTCGCACCAAGAGCCCCTTGTCGTTTGTGCGCAGAATCAAATCTGTTCATTTTGCTCATGTAAGTCTCTTTGCACCCTGAAAAAACAAACCCATGTTGAAACATGTATTAATTGTTGCACACAGTTGGAGGTCTATCGTACAGACCTCGCCGACATTCGCTCCCATCCTGCCCTCCCGCCTAGCTCCTTGAGTCACCAGTACAAGTATGAGCCGATGCCATCAGACTTTATGCCTCCCATCGGGTCAAATCTGCTTGTACATTTACTAGAGAATCCCACCCACGCAGGAGCATCACCGCATCTATACAAAAGAGTCCCCCAGAAACTCCAAGATAGGTTATCACCTTCCCCCCAGCAAGGAACATCGGTTGGCTGGGGCTTGGCTCTTGTGGAGGGTATAGACTACTTCATCTTCTTTCTTTGTGGATGCGCCGGATTCCTGGTCTCCTTGTTGGTGGCCCTGGCTTGGACACTCGGGAAAGGTGATATCCAGGGCGGTTTTGGCATTGGGGGGTTTCTCCTTAGCTTCATGGTGTTTTGCGGAGGATTGGTTCATTCTTACATTACCACGAGAACCTCAAATGTAGCTTGATCTGCCACTAACAGATCAAGCGTTTGGAAGCCTGATTGAATAGGCGAACCCCCGAGGCCATCTTCCAGCTTCAAGACAATATGCATGATCCTGCAATCTACATTTTCCTTTGATTTCCACCCATTACTAAGCTACTGACTTTGATACAAATACAAATAGGTAGCAGATGAGCTTACATCACAGCAGGTCGCGACGGTGAGTCAACCGAAGACCGAATGGCAACAGTCATTGTGCCTGAGAAATTGAGAACAGTGACTTTGAATAAGCCATCGGTGTTTTTGATCGCCGGCGAATGACGAGAATGAGTATTGAATTCGGTAGTTGTCTGTATATGCCAGGCTGTGAGAGATTTGTGGGCTGCCTTTCTGGGAGGGCAAGTATTGCGCGTGGTGGTGCTGGTTCGGCTGGGGTTTGTTCTCCGTCATATCGGATGGACTAACAAATGCATGATCACTTGGTAAAGAACATCATTGGTCAAAGGGTCGCCCTCTCGGAACTAAATGCCCTTGTCAAATGCGGATAAAGGCTAATTCGCTCTCCTATCTCCCCGAGCCCTACAAGGCACCTTAATAATCATTGCTTGCCCGCTCGAGACGCACTAACAGCACTGACATCACCGGACTATTCGGTCAAGAGCGATGGCCACGAAAATAGTCCGAGCCAGTTTAGTAGTATAATGTTTCTTGGCACCGCAACAGAAGGACACTAACCCGCAAAAAAGGCTCGGCGCTCGTGTCTTTGTATGATGGCCGACTACCGATACATCTCAATTGTACTATATTCACAAGATTTAGATATATAAATGCTGTCATTCAACGGAAGCTTCGTGTCGGATGGATAATCCTGCAGTTCCATTCTACACACACAGAATATTACTTCGCAAACACCCACCACAATGACTCAATATCAACCACTCCTCGGCAAAGTTGCTGTCGGTAAGTTTTCCCCTTCTCTGAGCTCCTGTGCGCAGACTAAACCTTCATCTCCAGTCACCGGATCAAGCCGTGGCATCGGTGCAGCCATCGCACTCAAGCTCGCATCCTTCGGAGCCGACGTCGTGGTCAACTACGTCTCGTCGGCCTCGGCAGCTGAGGGCGTCGCCGCAGCCGCGCGCAAGCACGGCGTGAGGGCCGCCTGCATCAAAGCCGACGTCAGCAAGCGTGACGAGATCGCCGAGCTGTTCAGCCGCACCATCTCCGAGCTCGGCCGCCTCGACGTCGTCATGAGCAACTCCGGCATCGAGCACTTTGGGGACGTCAGGGCCGTGCAGGAGGAAGAGATTGACAAGGTCCTCGCCGTCAACGTCAAAGCGCAGTATTTTGTGGCCCAGGAAGCTTACAAGCATTTGACGGATGGAGGTCGTCTGATTCTGATCTCTTCCATCTCTGCCGTTTGGGTGAGTACAATGTACGGTTGTCCACTTGCATGACTGACGTAATCCAGGGTGTTCCGCGCCATGCAATCTACAGCGCTTCCAAGGCAGCCATCACGGGCATGGTCAAGTGCCTTGCGCACGATTTCGGCCCTCGCAAGATCACCGTCAACTGCATCGCCCCTGGCGGAATCAAGTCCGACATGTATGTCGCGGCTGCAAAGGACTATTATCCAGGAGGAGACAAGCTCACCGCCGAGGAGATAGATGAGAAGGTCAGCGCGATGAGCCCAATGGGACGTCCGGGCCTCCCGGAAGATATCGCCGGCGTCGTCGCACTGCTCGCGTCCCCTGAGTCTCAGTGGTTGACTGGTCAGACTTTCCACGTCAGCGGAGGTGCGCATATGGCGACTTCCTAATCAGGGAATGATCAATGATGGCTTGATAGCTCTAGATATACCTAGAGTAATTCTATCGCTCGTTTATCTTTTTCAGAATCTTAAGTCTTGCCTCGGACAGCATCGTTGCGGACTCGAAACCATCATTAGTAAAGATTTTACGACAAATTGAGAAAGGCTTCAAAAACAAAAAGCGGATGAAATGGCTGTTATCCAAGCCTTCGTTTATGGAAGCCAAGTATAGGCTTAGAGGGAGTCGGCGGTTCTATTATTCCAACGGATGAGAATGTGGGTCCAGGAGAGACTCAAATGCTCTATAGGTTCGCATTCGCTTATGATCTCTGGTCAGGAACATGAGCGCCTACAAGAAGTCTCCGATAAAATGCTGACAAAGCACCACTATACTCGCAGTACAGACCCTTTGGACGAAATGGTTCCTACTCAATGCCTATTAACTCCGATCTCAAGTATCGGACCATGTAGATGCAATCAAGTCGGACAAGAAGCTGATAAAAGAATAAAAAGCAGTATGTCTTCTTACAGAAACAGCCACGACGAATGTACTAGCTTCTTGTCTCACGCGACCTAGTTTATCTGTCTAGGTACCAATTCTTTTATTTCTCCAAACGCCATATACTAATACCATAATATATCATGTCGGCGCAACTAGAGAGCCGCGCTTCTTTTCAAGCGACCATGGCTCACGGCTTCTGGAAACAGGTCTTCACCAGCGTGCCCCCGATCCCACTCGACCTCGACCTTGCCGGCAAGGTAGTTCTGGTCACGGGGTCAAATGTCGGCCTAGGTCTAGAGAGTGTGCGCCAGTTCCTCAGACTACGGCCGAGCCGCGTCATCATGGCCGTACGATCACTCGAGAAAGGCGAGACCGCCGCCGCCGTCTTGCGCGTGGAGTTTCCCGGCGCAAGCATCCAAGTCTGGGAAATCGACATGGCATCTTTTCAGTCGGTGCAGGCTTTCGCCGCCCGTCTGGAGCGCGATCTGGACGGCGGTCGCCTGCATGTCGCGGTGCTCAACGCCGGTCTGAGCAAGCTGCGGTTCGAGCGCGCTGATGAAGGCGCCCGTCGCGAGAGTACCATTCAGGTCAACTACCTGGCTACGGCGCTGCTCACTCTTCTGCTCCTGCCGTTTATGCGGCCAACTGCCTCATCGCCCGAGCCCAGCCGCCTGTCAATTGTCAACTCCGAGGCCGCGCTCCCGGTTGAGCTAGAGGACCCAATCGAAGGCGGGCTTCTCGATTCGCTCGATCGGGCTGAGACTTACGACGGCTTCTCTCAGTATAGCAAGTCCAAATTGCTGGTCACGATGTTTGTTGCGAGATTGGCGGAGAGCGTCAGTCCCGACGAGGTCATCATTAATTGCACTGACCCCGGCGCCACGAAAGGAACCGCATTCTTCCGTGAGATAGATTCTTGGGCTTTAAAGATGGTGCTTGGTATCTTGATGGGTATCATGGGACGTAATATGACTGATGCGGCGAGAATATATCTTCACTCGACTCTAGTGCTGGGCAAAGAGAGCCATGGCTCTTATACAGACTGGATAGTACGAGCGTGAGTTGATATCCCTAGCGACGTTCTCCCTTCGAGACCAATATTGACTTATCTCCAGATGGCCTAAAACAATGTACAGCGAGAAGGGTCGGCGTATCAGTGATAAATTGTGGGCTGAGACGATGGGAGAGCTTCGGCTTGCCAAACTCAGAGGCATTCAGAAATAGCTCACGACGAATTGAGGATTGCGATGATTTATGATGTGTGACGAGGACTTGTCTCTTGTTTGACCATGCTTAGCAGCTGACATCCGCTCAGTGGTCCTTCTCTGCTCCAAATCCCTTTATTTCTTCGCCTTCAAGATGTCTTCGTATCGGCACTCTGGGCATATCTTATAAAACTTTTCCGGATCGCCATCTTGACGGCAGATCCGGTTCTTCTTGTGGCCTTCGTCGCACATGACGGTATTCTTGATCAAGATTTCGCCATAGAAGTGCCCATTGGGTCCTTCCGATGGGTGGTTGCAGAAGTTCTGTCGTCTGCTTTGGGTACACATGGTTGCGATAATTCTTTTGCTTTGATGGAATTAGAGTCTTATAATGTCTCCCTCAAGATTGGTGTTTGTGATCTTACAGCAGGGAAATCTGGTGTCGGCACAATCGGGAGAATGGAAGGTGCGGTTGATAGGGTCGCTGCCGTTTTTGCCACTGGTGATATCGGGCGAAAATTGGGTGTTGGCTGTATTCTGGCGTTTTGGTATCTTGATGTTGACTTGAATGTGTTATAGTGACTTGAAAATAATGTCAATCGCAAATTTGCACGAATTATTGGTCGTTAAATAGTGATCTCCGTGCAGCTTTGTTTGTAATTGATGCAAGCACGTCGAAGCTGTGATTCACGCACATTAAACATCCGACGAAAGAATACCACACCACTGCGAGGTGTCGCTGTTTGTACTCATTGGAAGTCACCAAAGAATTTTTGTCAGTGAACAATATTGGTTTTCAAATACACGCCCCTTCCTCTTAATCAACATGAAGTGTCAAGGAAGGAATAGTTCTTCCTAGGCGTACACACGAATTCCTAATTCTTTCAATGTGAGTTAGCCCTTTTTCATGAAATCACTTGCATAGAACTTCCTCGTTCTTTCCTCGAGCGGCAAGATCGATGTCATGTCTCTCCCAGGCGCTACTCGATACTAGGCTTACTGATATGACTCCAGAAGAGGTCGAAAAGGTCGGTATTTCCCTGGCCAGAACAAAACGCGTCAACTGTGCTCATATATCACTACAAAAACATCCGTTGATCCTCGGCATCTATACATATATACCTAGTCAACCGTGTATTCCTTTCGCATGCATTGAGATTCTGATAGGGTGTGATTTCAAAACGACGCTCATGAGCTCGATGGTGTCGAGGAAGCGCGAATACTTCGTCTTCAGCTCCTCAATTGATTTTCTAGAATTCGCTGAGATATCTGCCTTATTATGCCCTCAGAACACGTCTATTCTGGTTGAGGTCGTTCGACAGAATCCTCCGTGTCTCTTCTTCTTTTCTTTTTTGGTGTGCTTTCTGCCTTCTTCCTGTCTCGTTCTTGGCAAAGTGCGCATCTCTGAAAGTGTGCTTGCGGGTTGCCATCTTGGGGGCATACCTGCTTTGTTCTGCGACCTTTATCGCACAGGACGGTTTCCAGAATGGTTATATCTCCGTAAAATCCCTTGTCTGGTTCGTCCATATGCCATAGGTCATTGCAGAAATGCTGTCTTCTTTTCTGATAGCACATGGTTGCGTGAGTTCTTGGTTTAACAAGTCAGGATTTATGGGATTATGAGAAGTTGGTCTTCGTGATCTTTTGGTAAAGGAAATTTATGTTGACGAAGTAAGTCGAACGATTTCCTAGTAAGAAAATATGTTCTTGAGAGTATTGGTGTCGGTATGAGATTCGGTGTTGCGTGTTGGTGGTGTATTCGAGAAGCGTTATAGTTGTGGACTTCACAAACCATTTATAGTCAAATGACTTACGAAGATGGGACTTGTTCACTCCCTATTTTAGGCGATGGGAGTCAGTGAAAGTAGTGATTCACATCCTCATAATTATTGGGTGACAACAACGTCACACCTCTGTGCAGTATTAATGTCGCTATTCATTCACCTTTCCTCTGGATTACGGGCAGCATTCTAAGTCATTAGTTTCGGAGGCATGCTCGACAAACTCTATTGACATTGAGTGTCAAAGGGCTACCAAGCCATCGGAGGTGCGATTGTGACCGATGGATGTTGAATGTGAACATTACCTTGTTGTCTACCTAATTGACAAATGTGCGACTGATTTCTTATAGCTTGGCTCGATGAACATCTGAAAACACCTGAAAACGCTGAATGGTGGAATCCATTGCCAAATGCTTGTCACATTGGTCCAGTTGTAACCATCTCTAGTGTTGCAGATATCTAGGGAGTTCCAATGACACAATTACTTCGCTGGGGGTGCAATAAGGATATCCAGTATATGGTGCTTCCACACAAGTAATAGCACAGCTTGACGCTATATCGAGGAGCCCAGAAACTGCTCCAATTGGGCGCAAACTGCCCGAGTCACGAATTCATACACTCACAAGGATGAGCTGCACAGAGCTCAACCATACGCGTCTGCGGTTCACTCCCTGCGTTCTTTCACTGACGGATGTCCGATGATCGTCATCACGTTACGCGGTCATAGCTTTATATCATGCCAGCGTAGCATTGGAGACCGAGGAAAGGCTGCAGCAAGGCTCAAAAACATTCCAAGCGCAGCAACGATCATCAAAATTGACATCATCGAGGTAACAGTTCCTAGACACAGACACAAGCTCGACTAGTAGAGGAAACGGTAGTTTACCTCTCGCCTCATTACTCCAAGAGTGGAGATCGCTAACCGGCAATACTTTTGAAAAGAAGTTGGGATGATATAGAGCCTGGTAACCAAAACAAAGTGCCCGACGGATCTAGAAGTCGGATGACCCAGAACGACCCCGGGATGTCCTCCGTTCGCCATGCTAGTCATGAACTGCTGACGACGACAATGGCGAACGACAAGCAAGACTAGAGGTCAAAGTCGATATAACGACATCTATAGCCCCCGCAACCCACTATTTGCATGATTGTATATTCGATTATAGTGGGCACCTGCCATAGGATCATCCAGTCTTGATACAACCTCCCTTATAGACCACAACATTCTGTCTTCATTGTTCTGAGCAATGAGCGGACGGGCAATTGAAAAGTCAAGTGCTGAATGGCCGCGCAGTCCGAGACCAAGTCACTGAATACGAAGACCCGTGGATCTGGGTGTCCTTGCCTCGTATAGTGTTGTGCGAAGAATTTTTCCATCTTCTTCTTTTAAATCATAACGAAACATTCCAAGTGGATTAACAACAGCGATGGAGTTGTCGGGTCGTGGAGATATACCGGCTAGCAAAGCAGGCCACGCGCAACACAGGACATCACAAGTGGACCCAATCATCCGCCCATTCACGATACTACGCAGCAGCATCGCTTGCGAGTGAGGAGCAGGGATCTACATTTCTTGTTTGCCTGAGGCGAAAGACGACAGAAGGGATGTCCCAGAAGACACCCACGTCTATCAGAGGTCGTCAATTGATCCTCAGGGTCCCGGGTCTGGCGATTGAGGCGGGCAGAGAAGTAAGATAAGCACCAGCACCATCGACGGCGCCCCGATCCTCTGCCGCCCTCTTGGCTTGCCCTAAACATGAGACACCGGGCCCCGGACATCAGGTCAGATTTTATGTCGCGGTCAAAGCTCTGCCTGCTTGCCAAAAGAGCTGTCATGATTTTAATGTTTCTGAAAGTGAGCAGGGGGTGGATCCCCGTTCAATTCAATCTGTGTAAAATCAATCCGCCTGAAAATATCTGATCTCTCTAGCTTCTTTAATGGTTCCCCCGAGACGCCCGTCCAGTTCGTGCCGGTTGCTCGCTAGCCGGTAAACGTACCGTACGCCCGCCATGATCGCGACCGATTCGGGCACCCGCAGCTTGGCTTCGAGGCCTTGGACGATTCATTCTTCTCGAGTCTTTTCTTTGGGGGAGGGGAGGAGCCACAAGTCGACCACAGCTGTGGGAAGATCGACGTGAACTATGGTGGTGGAACGCCGGGAATCCCATCTAATTGGCTGTGGCTGGTTCTTAGCATTCCCTCGGTTCCGCTGCTAACGAATTCCCCATCGCTACCTATCGTGGCTAATACAAACCCGAGTATACTATTAACCTACTTGCAATGGTTTCATTCTCGGGAGTCAACTTGGTTACCTCAGAAACACCTGGAATGTGTAATTGGCAATGTCCGACACGGGAATGTTCGCGTCGAGACACGACTTTCGATATCAGAGGTAATGTTGTGTGCTCACGGCGTCAGAAATTGGCCGTGCCACCTGAGAAGTATCGCAACATAACCTCCAAAGTGAGCTTGTTTCCATTCCCCAGAAAACACCGAGGCTGGTGTTACTATTATTTGCACACAGCGCTCGAGCTTCGACAGGCCCCTCTGTGTGAGTGCGACAGCGGGACGAATGCCGAAAGACACAGCCACTGTCTGCCATATGAATTGAGAGAACAAACCTAAATGAGCGCAACAGCCATCGCGCAATTGGTCCAAATTGTGTGTGTGCCGATGGACGAGAATAACAGCTAAATTGAAACAATTATAGGCTGGGATTTACGCACTGTTGCGACCAACAAGTGTTTCGAATCATTCGCTATCTGATGGGATTCCGAGGTCCCGACCATAGTCAAACGCACATGGATTGATTGGGAGGGGATTCCCCCTCAAAGTTGGTGTGGCTGGGTTCGTCCAGGACCCCCCGATCAGTGATCCTCGTGAACAGGTGCGAACAAACCGGGGAAGATGCGAAGAAGCAATGAACATGTCCCCCAATAACGGATGTATCATATTGCAGCAATGACCCCCTCACGCCATGTGCCGTATAGACCGTTGTGATGAGTTGTGACATATTGCTTGTCCCGCATCTGTGTGTCTGGCAAATGTTACCTTATTAGACGCGCGCAACCTCCTCTTTCGTGCCAGAGATATGAGATGGGCACGCACGAGAGTGTTCTCCTTGCCTACTGTATCGCCAGGCGATGGCCATTGGAGAGTTGCCACTCTGCTATTTCTGTTGAGCAGCCACGTAAGTAGCCACGGTGAGACCCAGGGAAGAATAGAACGACCCTGGCTCAATTGGAAGAAGCTCTTTTGGAGGATGTTGAAGAACAGAGAAGCAGCAGAGTCGCCTAACTAGCGTCAGTACCTGGATTCAAAGCTGTCTGTGACAGGAGCCCAGTTGCGATGTGACATTAGATGCCACTTTCTTCGGCCGCCTGACGGTTACTAGCATGGGGGGAGGGCCAGGGATTGCGCATGGCAAACGGCTGGGATCGCGAACGAGAGAGAGAAAAACGTGCTGCTTGCCGCTTGGCGGGCCTGCGGTCGAGAAGGACGGAGAAGAAGAAACCGAACAAGGTTTGTAGGCAGAGGTGATCTGCACCGTACATTGATACAAATTATTGAACATGTTCTACCTAGATAGTGTGTGCGTCAATTCTACTTCCACAAGACAGAATAATTATTACTTATTGGACATTTGCTGATATATCCGATAGCTCATGTGCTACCCCGGAATACAAAGATAGTGTAGGTGGTAAAACAAACTCGATGGACGCTGGTCGCAACCCCGCGCCGGCCCTGTTTGCAAATGCCGACGGAGGTGAAGTGGTGAGCGATTCAGAAGCACTGCTCGGTCAGCTCTAGGTAGGTCTGGTGTCTGGAGGCTTGTTTTTCAGCTCCTGCGAGAGGAATCACAAGAATCCCCCAACGCCACACACACCACAGCGACTGGATGATTTTCCGCTAAAGCAAGGTCCGGGCAACACGAACCACGCTGCTGGATGGGTCATAGCGTGCATGCTTGCGTGCTGTGAGGAAGAAAGACGGGGAGATCGGGTGGGCAAGCAGTAGGCAAGTCAGCACGGATGGTGATGATGATGGACATTGCAGGTTCTGATTCTTAGCATGTTTAGTCCCAGGTACAGTGCTCCGGGGCAGACTAAGAAAACCGCCCGGCATATCTAGAGCAGTCCGGTCTTGCGCGTCCCAATTTGCAGGCCTATGAGCGTCAAAGGACAGAGAAAGTCCCGAAGACAGACTGAACGCCAGTCAAGACATGCATATCTATAGAGGCGTCGTCTTCTTGTCAATTAGGGTCCAGTCGTCGTTGACCGGCAGTGGCTGGCTGGACAATACATGGGCAATTGTCTCGGCTGCCAGCAAGAGGAAGGATGAAGAACTGATTGATTGAAATTGTCAACCTCATGGGCCAGTTTGCTGATAATGTAGCAGATGCATGTTCCACCCATATGAGCACTTTCTAATCGCCGAATCACGTAACCCGGGTCCCACAAACTTCCGTCGTTGGTTGAATGGCGCGCCCCTTTTCTTATTGCATATCACCCCCAGTCAGATATAGCTGACTAGCCAGGTGCCCACTCTGCTATCCACGATGAGGTAGTCTGATCCGTGCGATGCTCCAAGCAGCTCCATTATTGCCCATCCACCTGGCCACCAGGCCAGAAGCACGACCTCACAATTCAAGATGACTTCTTCCCTGGCCCATACGATCTTCCAGGCTGCTCGATGGGTCTCTCTCTTTGCGGAGTCTGCCTTGTATTTGACATGGAACGTGCTTGGAACCCGTGGATCTAGAATATGGGTAGGAAATGTCGACGACACCCACCAGTGGAATGCTGTGATCAACGACGAAATTCCATCTCCTACCGGTATGTACCGCACACCGAGAGGACGAAACAAACGGGCATAGGCTGCAAATTCAATTCGATTCAATTGAATTCTCGGCTCGGCCAAAGGCCCTCCTTGTCACACGAGAAAGGACCCAGCTGAGCAGATCGCCCGAGACACTAGCCCTAAGTTGAACGGCCGGCAGAATGATCACAGAAGATGACAAGAAAAAGAATTCCCTGCAGTCAAGACAACCAGTTCTGATAGAACAGCTTGTAATTACAGTCACCGGGATCCGGAAAACTGACATGTAAACGTGTTCCTTGCAGCTGATCGAGTGGCTGCTTTTGAGCAACACATGTGGCTTGCTTTGCCTTTGCAGACTGTGCGATACACCGAGGAAATGGGATTACGGTCTTAAGAGCAACATGGCTAATCCCAGAATTCCAGCCATGGCTTCATGAATCAGCAGTCAGTTCTATGGTGGCCACCCTCCGTATTGGGTTTGACTCAACTCACAACCCAAGCTCTCGTCCGTGCAACCAGTCATCAGTCCTGTTACCGCTGCTTGAAAACCAGCACCGGCTGCAGAGGCATGGAAGAAACCTTACGCTGTAGCGATGAAGTGTCAAGAATCTGCCGGTCAAAAAGTCTCTCTGCGCATCTCTCTTGCACATGAAAGATGCATCACTAGACGGTTCCGCCCAGGCAGTAGACGCAAGCCGAGACTCGCATCAACGTTTGATCTATCCTCTAGCCATGAGGTTGGGCTGCTTTCTACAACATCACGGCGCAGACATGCCGTCCACCTGCCTGCTTGCCTACATGTTGCTGCTGCTGCTGCTGCTGCTGCTTTCTTTTCGCCTCACATCAATGATGGTCGTGATGACTGAGCAAACCTGCTACTGTACACAATATGTAATCAATATGAGCATCAACGAAGTCGCTGCTCCTTTCTGGCATCGTTCGGGAAGCAAATTGCCTCCCCTCCAACATACCCTCGTCGCCCCACACGAGCGTAGCCCATGCCAGCGTCTGAGGCGTGTGATTCGCCCGAGATTCTCAGTTCCTGGAATGGTGGATCAGCCCGAAGATTGAGGAGCAGGGGAGGGTGAGCTCGATGCACCAAGGGTTGGAGTGTTACCGTGCTAGAGAGAGAGAGATCATCTCGAAGAGAGAGAACCCCCCCGGCTCGGGTGCAGTCAGGTCTGTGACAGGTTGAGAGCCGTAACGTACTGTGAACTTGGGGCTAGGCCGGCGCGATGACTGCTGGAACGGCCCCTACGCGTACCGGCTACTTGCTGGAGTGCCCGCCAAGACAACCACTGGCCTTCCCTAAGGTAGGTCGGACCCATGTCCTGGTGCCCCTCCAGCAGAGTGCAGGCAAACCATGACCTCGCCCCTGGCAGCCATCCAAGCATTGGGGCATTCGCACCTCTTTTCGTCTCTGATCTCCTCCACTGACCCAGGTTCTTATTTCCCCAAGCACTACCTAGCAGGCCTAGCTGCATAGAGTGAATGCACCAGCTCCATGCAGGTAGCAGGAGAGAGCAGAGACCGCAGAGGCCGCTGTGAATTCTTACCTCCCGCTGTCTCTGCGACTCTGTTGCAGCAGCGAGAGTATGTACCATGAGTACCATCGTACTTGCATGAGCTACCGCACGGCTAGTACCCCTCCAGCGTTGCGACCTACATTACTCTACCTAAACTAAAGGTAGCTGTGGATGCTACCGTCGGCGTTGGGCCACCCACCGCACCCATTCGCTGCACCTCTCCTGGTCCCGAGAGACTCCCCCCCCCCTTCTCTAGTCTCGGAGAGCCGCTTCCTTTTCTACTACGCTGGGTCTCTCGTCCCAAATTTCGAGGTTTCTCTTTTTTTTTCTTCCTCTCCTTCGAGCGTTCACCCAACCCTCCCACGGCCGTACCATCTTCTACTTCGTGCGAAGCAGTCGACGGCTTGTCTCTTCGATCTTGCCTATTCTCAAGATCGATTGGGCAAAAGGAGACGCGACCCCCTCAGCGAATCAACTCGGACGCGCTGCCTGTCAACGGGATCCCAGCCTACCTCGGGTCGAAAACGAGGCAGCTTCGGGCACTCGTTGCTGTTTAATCACCAAACCGAAAGAAAGTGGCATAGACCCATTATTCACTAACATTCTTTTACCAATTCACTTCTCTACTAAAAGTACTACTATTGTACCGGCAGTCTTATAGCCTGCCTGTACTTGCTTCTCGAAACCCGTCGCACCTAACCCGAATCCTGGGAACCATAAACCACCTACATACAGGAAGTTACGTACAGACCAAGACGATTCCGACAACATGGGGCCTTCTTTGCACGCACACTCCTCCTTCACCCGGCCGCGCACTAGCGACCGGGACGGCCGCCCGAGCACTCGCGATCAGGACAACAGCTTGGTCATCCCGAGCAGGACCTCTTCTCTGCACTCGCGCATCACCCAGCCGATCCCCTCGCAGCTCCAGGCCAAGCCTCAGGCGAGGACGCCCAAGACGTTGACCCATGCGTACATGGTATGCGGTGTCGGACGTGAGCCGTCACAATGGGTCAAGGCTCCTGCCCCCGCCCAGGGAAAGATTGGCCACATGAAGGGCGCCGTCGGTCAGTTCTGGCTCCCCGAGATTTTGGGTAGTAGCCCGAGGTTGGAGCAGGACAACGAGATTGCCCGCTCCCTCCACGCCGCCATGCGGGCCTGTTTCCCTCACGATGTCGAGATCTGCACCGGTCGCAGCCAGCCGCACTGCGTTCACCACGCCTTCGTCCTCCAGCAAGACTCGTCGCACACGCTGTACGGTATCTGCCTGCGTGTCTGGTCGCGAGCCGATGAGAAGAGGGCCGAGACTATTCGGGACCTGAGGAAGCGCACTGAGCCAGACTTCTACGACAACACGGACGAGACGTACTGGATTCCTTACTGCCTGTCCTTCCTCTCGAGATACCCGCTTTACAATCTTCTAGGTGATTACCTGCGCGGTATGTGGATCCACTGGAACAAGGCCACCAACCTGTTCCACGCCGAGGAAGTTTCTAGGATTCTCAGCTTTCCCGCCCCTCGCCTCAATGACTTGGTGCGAATTGACATGAAGGACTATGCGCTTTGCTACCAATTCCCCTCGTCGCCAACGGGATTCCAGAACTTCGCCATGTGGCCGCTCTGGGCGTGTCTGTCCATTCCCAACATTGTCGGTGTCGTCGAAGCCGCCATCTCCCCTACTCGACGCATCATTTTCGTCAGTCACTACCCGGCCATGCTCACCATGGCGGCCGAGACGATCCGCTACTGCGTTCGTGTCTACGAATGGAGCGGTCTCTATGTTCCCGTTGTTCACGCCAGGCATGCGACCGAGCTCGTCCAGGAGCCTGGTCCTTACATTCTAGGTATTACCGCCGAGTGCAGGTCTCTGTTCACGGCTCCTTCCGATGCTCTCGTGGTGGATCTGGACCGCAACTTTGTTCTGACCTCGAGCCCGCCCACTGCTCTGAGTCCCAGCCAGCGCAATAAGTTTGTGACTCGCTTGACTCAGTCTCTCAATGGCGACGTTGCCCCGTCCGGCGTTCCTACCCATCTGCGATCTGCGTATGGTGGCGGCAAGCTGGTTCCAGCAGGCCAGATCATCGTCATGCGTGGAGAGGTCGAGTCTATCCAGGATCCGGAGTGGTGGAACCAGGATGCTGTCATGTCTGTCATGGACCACGTTTGCGAGAAGCTGGGCCGCAACACCGGTCTGAAGGCCGTCTTCGGTGGCTCGGTCAAGAAGCCCTTGATGACTAAGGTGTCGATGAGGCATTTGAACGAGATTGTCCGGGAGCGCAACCAGTACTCTCGTGACGCCATGGAGGCTTGGCAGGACTTCATCAACCTCAAGGGTCGCATGGAGACGGAGCTCGCCAAGGTTACCAAGCGCAACAACTACCTCGTTGAAGAGCTTGAAAGCTGGAAGACTCAGTTCCTCAAGTTCCAGGCCTTTGCCGAGCAGCTCACCAAGGAAACCCAAGATCTCAAGGTCAAGATTGAGAACCACAAGCGGGAGAACCGCCGTCTCGGTGGTCTTATCGACCAGCAGAAGGACGACAATGCCAGGCTTTCTGTTCGTCTTTCTGGCACTGAGAAGCAGAGAGACGATGCCCTCGAGGCCCTGGTGCTCCAGCAAGAGATTGCCGAAGAGCTTGAGAGGGAGCGCAAGCGCAACAAGAAGGAGCTGGCCGCCCTGCAGGCCACCAACTCGACCATCATGCGCCAGCGTGACGAGGCCAGACGGGTCGTACTGCACCTGCGCAGCTTGATTGGTGGTCAATCGCACCACATGGAGCACCTTGTCCACTCCTTGACCAAGCCTGACAGCCTCGGTGACGAGATTGAGGCTGGATTTGACGACAACGCCGAGGAGACTCAGAGTAAGTTAGCTGCAGGACAATTATACGAATCAATGCTAACGGATACAGGCGTTTCAACTGCCGCCGATGAGCGACTTGGCCAGACTCTCACGCGCGCTTCCGAGCAGAACAAGCGCCTGTCCTTCCTGGACGTGTCTGACCGTCACCTCAAGGACAAGACGGATGCTATTGCCCACATCATCCGCAACATTGCCGAGCAATGTCAGGCCGCCGTGGAGAGCCTGCAGTTGGCCAACGATGACGGCCTCGAGACCCGCACCAACTCCCGCCGGGCCAGCAACATGTCCATTGCGCACAGCGAGGACCAGTCTACTGTCGCTTCCGACATGGGTGATGAGCTGCTCCGCCCCTCTGGACGCACTTCCAGCATTCCTCCTACCCCGGATCTGATCCCCAACAGGAGTAGCACTGCTCTATCCATGGCTTCGACCATGACCACTCCTGAGCGCAGCAGCCAGCAGTACATGACTCACAGCGATTTCCCTACCAAGATCGTTGAGGACGACGAGGAGAGCTTGGCTGAGCGCAGCGACAACGAGACTGTCTCGCATGAGCCTGGTCTGCTTAGCAAGCACGACCTGATTCACCGACCCTCGGGTGCCCGTATCAGTGCCATTGGCTCGACGCGGTAAACTGCTACTCTGGCTACTGTACTCATCACGGCGCATCACGATCCTAAAGGAATCGGTCGCCACTTTCAGGGAGGCTCTTTCTTGCCTTCACACACATTTTTCCTGTGCATATGTCGTTTAACATTATACCTCTTGTCAATTCGCACTTCGCAGCACCAGGCGTTCCGGTTCGGAGCCATATTCGGGCCCACATCATGGGCAAAATAATTCCATTTACTGTCATGGGGGAAAAGAAGAAAGATGAAAGGAGTGGGTCATTTATGAAAGTCTAACAACGTTTATTTGCTTCTCAGTTAGGCTTGAGGTGCCTGCTGCCTTATTTTCACGAATGAACGGAAACCGAAGAGTTTGCCGATGTCTATCTTGTGCGCGACAGAAATACTGTAACTGTAGCGTCTTGCCTAGCTACTTTCATTATACCGTACTTTCTCTTGGGCCATGGCTGTCCACTCACACAATACATCAATAGCAAAATGAAAACTTTTCTCATCATATCTGTCTTTGAATTATGACAAAATGATCAGCATGCCATGCACTCGAGGCTTTACCATCTTTCAACTTGGAAGGACGGCAAGCACGCGTCGTACTTGGCTTACGACAAGCTTCGGTGGCCAACCACGCACGATGACATTGCTTTTCGTTCTTCACCGCATGGCGGGGAGACGGGACACTCTTGTTTTTAAGGTGTCACGGCTGCATATTCATTTCTTCTTTCTCTCTTCCCCGCCACGCGGCCACGCAAACCACGAGTTTCGAAATGTACACGTTTAAGCACGTGGGCCGCAGACCGTTGAGAGGCTTGCTGCGGCCAGAGAGCTTATGTAGGCACTATATGCGCGTACTAGAGGTAGATGTAGTGGGATGTCGCGCCGGTGGAAGAAAAGAAAGATACAGGATCTTTTCAGTCCGGTCAAAGAACCACCCCCTCGGTTGCAAAAAAGAAAAACGTCTGACTGCATCTTTGTGTTGGTGTGGGCTTTCGTGATGGGTGGAATTTGCTGGACGACTGTCAACTTGTTTTCCTTCTGAAGGGAACCATGGCTGTAGATTATATACCATTATTGTGGAAGTTATTGGCCTTGATAAGACTGGTCTTGAAGAGTTGCGTCCTTTGACGATATATTTTGGCTGACCTGTCTTGCTGATGATGGCTTTGGTGGGTATACCTTGTTTTCCAATGACACTTGGTAAGATTTAACGACTGGCTCCTAATGCATTAGTCATTTCTGAAGAACAATCTTCTTATATTTCCCCAGAATATGGGAACTACTCATAGGTTGACGTGATACACAGCCAGCGAGTGTCTCAGATTATGGCGCCTTCGACATGACGGAGATGTACACCCGTCATAAACATCCTCTATTGGGCGTTATTGGTTTTGTCCCAGCTCTTCTCTTGCGTTCAACTTTATCAACTTTGTACTAACAGATATAGTCAGGTGGAATCATTCATTAGATAAACAGAACCCAAGTGTGATGAAATCAGAAATACATTTCTCCGAATACGAAGTCCGTCAACTCCAACAATAGTTATTTCTTTTTCCTTGCATTCTGATCTCACGGTAATAATGGCTTGGCCGCATTCTTCTTGAAGAGTGACGCATATGGACGACGACTGACGCGACGGTTTTGATAAACTGATTGATATGGTTTTATTCCCAGGCACGTCACAGATTACATATTTCGCCGCTTATTGATACATATACGGAGTACTGTCAACGCGTCAGTCAACAGGAACCGCCCAATTATACCGCTATATAGACCGTGACGTATGATTCAGAGTAATACCTATTCTCCAAAGACATTCACTCATCAAAGATATCCACAAAAAATACCACATATCGAACTGCAAATCATACGTCTTCCAGACATTCACACACATTATGACCACTTAGTCAACGCTAACCCAAGTGAACAACGCCTGGAGATCGAGGCATGAATCCTTCAGGGCGGTATGGCATCCCATTGATCATCTATAGACTGTGGTTTTCCTATAAAGGTCGATATTGATGCAGACTGTGTGTGTCGTCTGTTGACAAACCACTGACTCCACTTGCTAAGTTGGGCCCGCCCAGCTTGATGCGTCTGTGCAGTGCGCATACTGCAGAAGGTCGTTGGGCTCGTGGCATCCTCTTCAGCCCTTCCACCGCCAAGACAGATAGATGGACAGTCAATGCTGGCTTTCGACGCTTGGATCAGGCATCGTCCGCCTACCTATCTAACCAGATTTCATGCGCGGGGAAAACATGACCGGTAGTTTTGTTTTTAGTTCGATGTCGGCTTCCATGGCGCACGGCCCAGGGGACGCTTTTGCAATAGGCAAGACGCGTTTGCCATGAACAGGAAGGAATTGCAAGAGATGCAATTGACCTTTCAAACGCGTAAATGTTGAGAGCTGTTGCCGTCCCTGCCAGAGTTAAACTGTATATTACAATGATTGACTGCTGTCAAATCAAACTCAAGCAGCAAACATCGTGATAAGAAGAGCCTTGTTTGGAGTGCGACTGCCAACGAGGTGGAGGTGCCATGAGGTCTTGAGTTGAGGGGCCCCATAAATAATCGAGCCTCAAGCCAATGGGTGGGCCGACTAGCGACATGAAGCCAAGCGTTGACCTGGAAACGGCGATAAACACGCTGCGGAGCAGGTCCACAATTGATGATCTCCAAATTTCAGAGACGGTGCGACCCCCCATCAGCCCATCTATCAATCAGTGCCAACTACCTATCGCTGCTCCGTTGGCCCCGGACAAGAGTTGCCCAATCTGCACTTCGTCGCAAACCATAGCCACCTACTCCAGACCCAAGTACTATTACTGCTACAACATACAATCACGACACTCAATTTCGAGCAACAAAACTCTATCGCGGCCGTCAAATTTCCTTTCTGACAGCTTTGACACCGCCACACAAAACAGCATTCAGACTCGATAAACATCATCCGCCCAACCCTCCCATCATTCCATCCCAATTGAGTGCGGGAAACAAGGTCTAGTGTCACAACACATTATGGATGACGTGGAGAGCCTGCCAGGCTCGCCCTTTGACGGCGCATCAACAACACCGCTGGCGCCAGTCACGCCTGATCGCGTCAACCAGCAGCGGGATTCCAATGTCTCTCCCACGCGGTCCGGTCACCACCGCGACAGCAGCATACACGATAAGATCCAGCAGTTCAACAGCCTGTCGTCGCGGTTCGGCCCTCAGACCGCCGCCAACATGACCAAGCAGCTCGAGCGCAAGACCAACGACGCTGCACTCAAGCGCGCCATGCTGGGCCGCGAGGAGGCCGAGAGCGACATGCGCCGCTTCAGGGAGGAGGGGCGCCTGCTGCGCAAACAGATCGAGGAGGGCAAGGAGCGCGAGAGGAGAGTCGGCGAGAGGCTCGAGACTGTAATGGTATGTTCAGAACACCCCCTTCCCCTTTCCGTCAAAATGACGCGTTCTTTTCAGCTGACATTTCCGTCTTCTCCCTCATTGTAGGAAAACTACGGACGCGCAAAAGAGACATTCGCGCACACACAAGCTCTCTGGGAGAAGGAGATTCGACGCGCTCGCAAGGAAACGTTTAAGTCGCAGTCCTCCATCGTCAAGCTGCAAGAAGAGCTCAAGACTACAAAGACCTCGGCCCGGTCCGTCGAAGAGGTCCTCGAACGCGAGAAGGAGAGGACCCAGGCTAGAGAACAAGAAGCCTTCACCGCGAGGCACCAGCTAGCCGCCCTCCAAGAACAGCTACAACAAGCAGTGCATCGCATCAGCGTTGTCGAGCAAGAACGCGACGCCTTCAAGACGCTCGCACAGAACGAGGAGGTTGCCAGGATCGCTGCCGAAGGCCGCCTGCCCCTGCCACAGCCCGAAGAAAGCGACGACGAGTTTGCTTCACCCAAGAAGGAGAACGCGCCAATGGCCCCCGCGGACGTTGTCTCGTCTGCTGCTAGTGAGGCAGAGATTGAGGAGCTGACCCGCCTGTGGCAATGGGAGAGGCAAAGAGCCAACCGCACACAAGAAACTCTCGAGTTCATGGAGGCAGAGTGTCACCTAAAGACGTGCGCTTGTGCCAAGTCCTCATCTATGAGGCGCAGTCTGATGGGTTCGTCACGCAGGTCTCGACCCGAGCCAGTCGCTATCTTGGACCCTGCTGATCTTGCGATTCTCGGAAAGCCTCATGGGACCCCAAGCCGGTCGTCCCGGTCATCTCCACCAGCCGAGGAGATGGTCATTCCCCGTCATAAGTCTGCATCGCCGGCAGCGGAGGTGCGGGAAGTAGCCCGGCCACAAGAGCCCAAGAGGGCAAAGGAACCACGACGAAGCATGGTTTTCGTACCAGCGGAAGGCACATTCCGCACCGTCTCACAAGCAGAGATGGATGCCATGGCAATTGACGAGGAGCCCTCGTCGGCTGAACCTCCAACACCTATTGACGCAGTACCACAACCTGCACACTACTCGCGCACGCCATCCGTGGAGCCGCCGACTTTTGCCATGATCAGACAAGAGCGGACGTCTCTCCTTTCACTGCTCAACGCTCCACGCCAGGACGAGAACGAAGCCACCTCTCCTGTCTTCAACATTCCCACCACACCAGGAAGCTATCCCGCATCAGAGATGGATGTCGACCAGCCCGATCGGGCCGAGTCGGTCGAGCCTGAGCGCGCCAGCTTAAGAAGTTCGCGGGAAAGTGCCAGATCTCGAGAAGCGGGCGCCCACTATACAACCACCACCACTACGACTACGGTCCCTCTTCGGGAGAGTAGGAAAACTTCCAAAGAGTATGCCGTAACGGGCAGACGCCAGACGAGAGAGCCGTCTTTTGACATCAACAACCCCGCGCTGACACCCACCATGACGCGTGAGCAAGCGTTAGCACAAATAAGGGAGCGCCGAGGCAGAGCCAGAAGCGCAGCTCAGGGGGCAGCGACGCCACGGAGGCCCATGGTGACCGGCAGCGGCGAACGTAGGGACGTGAGCGCGCCAGCCGGTAGAGCAGCACAGGGCAAGAGCTGACAATCAAAGCGAAGCATCAGGTCCGTCTGAGTGAAGAGCGAGACCTGAGAGATGAGCGAAATTTCGTCCTATAGACGATGTGGGAAGCGTGGTTGGATCTCGATTTCTTGCATTGCGCGTTGGGAGTTTTCTTTTCCTCGTTTCGTCATGGCTTGAGCGAGGAACCAAAATTGGCATTTGCACCGGCGTTGAGGGGGGAAAGTTCTCGAAAAAGGTGGCAGCTCCTTGACACTTGTGATACCAATTGTGATTTTCTTCTAGGTACATGCCTACCTACTGGGGAGTCGGTGTATGGTGTTTGAATAGTTTAATGACTGTTATTTTTGATTAATTGAAATTCGGGCGTATATTGCCTAAAAGTTATATCTTTGCCTGGGTCATTATTGTGTTGTGGTATTCTAGGAAGGTGAAAGAGTGACTACGACTGGAGGATCAGTCTATTTGGGTCTTTTTGACTTACTTCAACCCCTATTTACGCAGGGCTGGCTGGCAAAAAAACGGATTATGGGTTAATTGTATATCACCTATATAGTTATACTAGTCGGGAGGACCAGTAGCGATTAGATACCCTTATTCTGTTGACCAGCTCTCCTAAGAAAATATGGACAACTTTAGTGTCAAGATACCAAAGAATAGACAGGGCAAGATTCAGATCATATATTTGAACGACATTTGGCCTACGCGAGATATATGCTTCCTTTTCGACTTGTCTCGAACATTGGTGTAAACTGAGCAGTGGTGCAAAGTACAGATTACCTTCTGGCACAAGTGAGGAATAATTGCTAATGTTTTTTTTTTTCTCCCACGGCGGCCTATCTAAAGCCACTCGAGAGTTTTCGATGATAGCTATTTTTTTCTTGGAAGAAGACAGATTGGTAATGTTCAATTGGCGATTATCGAGTTGTTGAATAAAGCTATTCGCGCGTTGCTCATCGGCGTTGGGCTTGTAACGAGTTGGTATAGTCTCGTAGGTCAAGCTCGAGCAATGAAATTATACACATACTATGCCAACAGTCTGCGCCACGTGGACGAGAAAAGACTCCGCGGACTGATCACTCGCCTAGGACTTGCTGCATGTGCTCTGTAAAAGACTGACAAGCATTGTTACTGCGCATGGACAGGTCGGAAAATATGTCAGCAGCCCCACGGGATTATAAATATAGGGAGTACGTACCTCTCTCGCCCACTCGGCAGTGCCCGAGTCATGACCCACCAGTGGGAGGCGGCTTAGTCAAAATGGATGGCCGCGCTGGAAATGTCCGTTTGTCCTGTTCCTGCTTGAACTCGCCTCTCGATGCGCGGCGCTGGTCCAATGAGATGCTTAAAAGTATTTATTCAGTCATCTCACCTATTCATCTATTCATCAGCTAGCTCAGAAGTGAGTAAGCATCGACGACGACAGCTCATCTATGCTGTAGGTTTGTGAGCCGAGACCATATTCAGCATCTTCTCACCACTAGCGGATCGCGACGAGCCCTATTGTCACAATTGGAGCTCCCGCGGCACCTCTGGCAGCGGCTCACTGTGCTGAACGGTCCTTATTTATGCCCGGCCAGTCCTTTTGAGCTGAGGACCTCAACGGGGACACCTATAGATCCACATGAGGTTCCATGAGATCATGTCTCAGTCGCACATTGAGAGGCAGGAGAAATGAGCGACACCAACGTATCCGAGGCCTCATCAGCCTTTTCGAGATTCCACCTTCCCCCGTCGCATCCGCAGCTCATCTCCAAGATCCCCAAGATCCTCCCACATGAGCGCGTCTTTCCCATTCAGATAGGCTCCGAGCTCTTCAAGCTCTCTGGCGCTTCCCTCTCGTCAGACGGTATGTGTAGATGAATTTCTCTTGAATACTCACTCAAATCGCCCGCATCCACAAGTCTTTGCCTCTTTCTACGACGGATTCAGTCGCTGTCATACAAAAGAAATCACTAGCCGCACAGTGACGCTTGCGCATTCACTTGTTGCACCACAACATTTGTCTAGGACACCGCTGACTTGAATGGTAGCGCCTTCATATTTCTCGCAATATTTCTTATGCCAAATCAAAGGTGCCGAGGAGAATGGGGAGGACATCTGCAGTGCTATCCGTACTCTCTACATTGATCGGGACCCGGAGACCTTCAAGGACATCTCCTTGCACCTTCAGGGCTATCATGTCGCCCCACGAGACGGCACGCATTTTGTGCGCCTCTTTGCCGATGCGCAATTCTACACGCTGCCCAAATTGATGTCGCAGCTCTACGAGGAGAGCATCTTCATGTCCATCGGCCACCGCGAGTTCCAGATCCCGCGCGACCTGTTCCAGGGCCCGGGCAACAGCCCCAACTTCTTCTCGCTGGGCTACGCCATCTTCTTCTCGACGCCCGAGGAGATCTTCCCGGGGCTCAAGCGCGAGGGCCTGATCCGGCCGCCGTCCATCCAGCCGCCGGCCGTGGCGAACCGGTCCGCCGACATCTTCGCCGACCTCGTCAACCTGCTCAAGGGGTACCCCGTGCACGTGCGCGACGAGGAGCACCGCGCGAGCCTGCTGCGCGACTGCCGCTACTTCAACTTCAAGGGCCTCGAGCAGCGCCTCGTCCCGCACCACATCAGCTTCAACCAGGCGCGGCAGCGCAGCGAGATCCTGCTGCGCATCGAGGACCTGCTCAAGTCGGGCATCTCGTTCGCGCCGGACCCGGCCTCGACGACGCCCGCGGCGAACCACGGCGTCGACGCGTCCGCCATCCCCGCGGGCTGGGTCCGCTACGCGCGGCCGTTCGTCGACGACGCGCCGCACGAGCTGATCCTCGAGGTGGGCGGCGAGAACACGCGGGTCCACACGGGCGCGATGCGCGCCGAGTTCTTCGGGCAGGTCCGTGCGCGCGTCGCCAAGCTCTTCGAGGTCGTCGCCGCCAAGCTGAACCTGCCGCCCACGACGCAGCCGCTGGGCCTGCTCATGGCCCGCGGCGGCGCCGGCAGCCAGCCCCCGACCCCGGGCCACACGGCCCTGAGCGAGGACCTCGTGCGCGTCGCCATCGAGCCCGACGCCTACATCGAGCTCGACGGCGCCGTCTACCCGACGCACACCGTAGAGGGCGACGAGGGCCTGAACGGCCCCGCGCCGTTCTCGTCCCACTCGTCGGCGTCCGTGGGCCACGAGAGCCCCGCGTCGGCGAGCATGGGCAGCGTCTTCGGGGGAGGACACGCCCGGAAGCGGAGGCGGCTCGACATCGCGCCGACGGGCCAGGTCTTGGGCGGCGGCGGAGAGTGGGTGATCAAGAAGGGCCAGTGGAGGCTCAAGATCCAGCCGTCCCAGGGAGGCAAGAGCGCGGTCGAGTGCGTCCTCGTCGCCGTCAGGCTCGAAGCGTACAGCAGCGAGCAGGCTAGAAATGCGCAGAGGGGCTTCTTGAGCTGAGAGGGGACGAGTTATATAAGGGGATGAAGAGATATATAAGCATTTTGGAGAGACAGTGTGTATATGGCGTTATATGGTGTAAGCAGACCAGGCGAGGTTATGCTGGCGGCAAAGCTTCTTTTTATATCATCATTATCAAAATAAGGCTGACATGGACATCCACATATAGTTGAGATCTTTTCACTATTTGTTGCGACCTTGGTATCTATTTTTGTATAAACATCCCATATTTAGTGGTTTGGTCGTAAGCTTCCATGATATAAAAGTAAAGAGTTCTGTATACAATTCCACAGCTGAACAAGTTACAGCTCCCATGTGGTTTTGGATTGAAACTCGCATGGGTCCGGGTTCTTAAGAACTTTCTACACTAAATGACTCGTGAAATCACGATGGAGGCAAGACTTGTCTCGAAAGCTCCACCGAGCACGATCAGATCAGCAGCTGGCGCGCACGGCAAAGAACGTGAGAGAAATTCTAGAAAAAAAAAACCGCTCAGCATCAACGCATTAATAATGGTAATAACAACAAGAGGTAAGATATAAGAGGGCAGAATATCCGGGAATGTGACTTTTGTCTTCTTCTGCCCTGGCCCCAAGCGGCCAGGCTATCCATCAGACTCTACGGCTCATCGACAATGCCCCCATCCTACGGGACGCAAGCATACTGGGACGAGCGGTTCACGAGAGAGAACCACTTCGAGTGGCTGCTGCCGCCCGCCGCCCTGACCGCGCCGGTCCGCGACGCGCTCGACCGGTGCGCGCCCGGCAGCCCGCGGATCCTGCACATCGGCTGCGGCTCGTCGGACCTGTCGTTCCACCTGCGCGGCCTGGTCGCGAGCGCCGCGCAGGTCGTCAACGTGGACTACTCCGAGGTCGCTATACGGAACTGCGTCGAGCAGGACAAGGCGCGGCGCGTCGAGCGCAGCGAAGAAGACCCCGAGATGGTCTGGAAGACGGCGGACCTGCTCTCCCCGGCCTCGGTCGCCGCCTTGGCGGAGCCCCAGTATACGGGAGGCCATGCCCGGGCGAGCGGGGAACCAGGTTTCGACGTCATCGTGGACAAGAGCACGAGCGACTGCATCGCCTGCGCCGACGACGTGCAAGTCGACCTGCCGTACCAGTTCCGGGCGCCCTCGGCAGATCCGGTCTCCCGGTCCGAGCCCGCCGAGCCCGCCCGCTCGTCTAGCCTCGCGCACCCGCTGCACGTCATCTCCGTCAACCTCGCGGCCATGGCCCGGCCGGCGACGCGCTGGGTGTGCCTGTCGTACTCGGACGACCGGTTCCCCTTCCTCGGCGGGGGCCGCGGCGACGGCAAGAGTTCGAACCCGGCCGACGGCGTCGACGGCAATCTAGTGCGGAGCGGGTTTCCGGACCCGCGGGCCCTGTGGCGGGTCGAGCAGAAGCGGGAGATTGTGGTGGAAGACGAGGAGAAGCCGAGAGGAGGAGACGGCGGCGGCGAGGCCAGGCCTTATGTGCACCGGCCGCCTACGGTGCATTGGCTGTATACCCTCGTTCGCACAGATCAGCCTCTCTAGGCTATGAGGACTCAAAGTGTCCTCCTTTGATGCCGTGTTGTGACATGCCGCCCCTTCATCGTCTTCGACGGGGATACCTAGAGTGCATGAACTGTGACATGAGCAGGACATGAGGGTGTGAGCAAGTGACATTTGGATAATCGTGATACTAAGCTTGTTGCGAGTTTCCAGGCGGGCCAAAATCCTGCTCTTGCTCTGATATGCCATATCGACTGTCGGCGGGCTAGGAGAGTCAAACTCCAAGAGTTATTGCATCGCAGTAATGTTAGACCTCGGGAAGATTTGTGGGTAATCATGTCGACTATACTCGCATCCGAGACCGGTTCAGCGTATCATCGCCAATACAATACAATGCCGCAAAACACATCAAACAAGACGCCACCACGGGTTTCAATCTATAATCAGCGGTCAGCACTTTGCTCCATGGGAATTAGATCGGGCCGTGCCATCATTTGACACGTTGATTCGTTACATGTCAGTTTATTAGGTACAGTTGGCAGTCTGACAAGGCCGCCATTATTATAATCAGATTTGTATGGTCTTACACAAGTTATCTGACACATCGACGCACGTATGGCATGCGCACCTTCTCACAGCCTCTTTGTCGTCGCAAATACGCTCTTGAACCCAATCCATGATCGATTTGGTTCTCTCCAAGTAGAAAAATGAGAGCATCCTCATGGCCTGCCGCATTTATGCAGCATTATAACAGTGTGTCCTGTGTAAGACCACGACCGCAGACGTCGCCTTCGTCTTGGCGGATCCTTAGAATGGATTTCATGATGTGATCTCGGCCTAGTCGAATGCTTCGCAGAATAGGGCTGAGACCAGCCCCCAAGGGCGCAGTAACATTCAGCCCAAGATTGCTATCCTATCTCCTACCAGACTAGGCCGTACAATTCGGTGTCCTGGCCGGCAGCCTCGTCCTACCCAGGGTCCACGGGTCGCTACAAGATCGCCGGGCGCAACGTGACGGCGGCCTGGCCCGCCAGTATCATCGCGGCGACGGGCCACAGCGGCTGGGAGATCGAGATGGACGTGGCGGCCAGCCTGACGGATGCCGCGGCGGTGTCGGGTTTCCTGTTCGCGAGCGACGAGTAGACCTCGGGCTTCCGCCTCGATGACAACCTGCTCGTCAGCCACGAGGTCGCGTGCGTCTCGGACGCCAGCGACCTGTCCGGCTACGACGATTTTGCCGCGACGACGTACCCCGTCATCGTCACACGGACAAAGACGGCGACCTAGCACTGCCGGAAGACCATATCATCGTGGCCCGCGTACAAGCCAACGTTTTCGTCGCCGGGCAGCCAAACATCCGCCGTGAGCAAGGGTATACGAGTGAGCTTCTCCAGTGTATCGATCCTTGTTATGGTTGCCGTCCTTGCTCTGTTGGCTTGACTTCATTTCCCAACTTCCTTCTCGTGCAAATCAGAACACCGCCTTTGTCCATCACCATAATCACACGCGGTGCCTTGATGAATGAGTAGAGCTTTGATCACGGAAAAGATCAGATTCGAGTTAGATTATCATATCGTCGCGTACCTTCTATACCTCTTCCCAGCAACCATATCTGGTTCGGCCTATTGGACGGGCACCTATCAAAGCAGTGATGAATTTAGTTTTACCCAGAATCGTCTAAACGTACTTATTTGCCTCCTGACTCCGACCAAATGCTTGGTATATAATATGCTAATAACACAGTCAACTCCTTAAAACTCCTCATTCATTCCTCTATGTCGTCATTTCCAAAAGGGAGGTTTGGTCTCGAGTGTTTCGTCACGCAGCAACGAGATAGCCAGACTGTTCAGAGTATGGCGTACTCGCCGCTGCACATTCCGCACAGGCGCCATGGGATGTACACCGGTTGTGCTGTTCGCAGTGCCAGTCACTGCTCGGCGCACAGCTTTTACACTCTCGGCAGTGCTCCCAGTCGTCCATGGGCACCCACTGGCCTCGGCAGAAACTGTACCAGAAGCCATGGAAATCGTCCGAGTTGCAGTTTCCGAGGGCACCACGCAACAGCTCGAATTCCAGTCGCTCGCGGTCTTCTTTTAACTTTTTGGACTTGGCATTTTTTGCCTTGATCCACTTGTCTTCCCAGTCCTTGAAGGCCTTGGTCTGTCTCTTGAGCGATGCCCATGACGCATCGTCATATAACAGCATGTCCACCATGAGATCAAGATCCAGCTCTTCGATATTCGGCTGGTTCGAAAGCCAGGTGGCAAAGCAAGGATTCGCGTCGCAGGGTTTGGGAAACTTGTTCGGTGGGCCAAAGAAGGTGCTCAGGTCCTGGAATGGGTTTCCACAGGCGGAGCCACAAGAGCAGTGTTTACCGCACTTGCGCCCATATCTGCTGCAAGCACAAGATGTGCAGGCCTTTTTCTTGCCTCTTCCCTTTTTACAGGCACACTTGGTTTCCGAGGACTTCGATGTCTCGTCGCTGGTGTGCCTCTTCAGGCTGGGTGCGGGTTTCGTGGTAGAGACGGGGCTGGGATTTACCTATGTCAAAGCGGTCATTAGCCTAAATCATGCGGTGTAGACACAAGTACTGCATACCTCGCTCAGATCAGCCTCGTCGGCTGTCTCGCCCTGTGCGTCCTCATCGCTATCGTCTTGGTCATCTAGTCCAGAGTGCACTGGACTGTGATGAGGACCGTCGAGTGATAATTGGCCAGGTGTATGTGCGTTGTACTGTGAGTTGATCACCGCGTCCGTTGGCGGGGTATACTGGGAGTTGACTACTGCAGCATCCTGATAGGACAGGTGATGGTGTGCAGTGGAGTGCGAGATGGGCTGAGTGCCATAGACATCTTCAAACTGTTGTGACAAGCCGTGCTGTGCAGCGGCCGCAGCAGAGGCGGCGGCGGAATGGGCCTGGAGGTCAGAGAGCGAGGTTGCGGCGCTGCTTGTAGGAATGGGAGACGGAGAATACGAGTCGGGGCCGACCGAGGTCGAGTGGCGTGCGGTGACGGGGGAGTAGGAACCGTTCTGTAGACTGGCGAGACTCAGGTCGGGGCTGTAGTAGCCGCCGTACGGGGGATTGTAGTCGGCGGGGGGTGGCAGGCCGTGTGCTATGATGTAACTATTCGCGTGCGGATGCGGGTCGTACGGTTCGGCGGCGGCGGCGGCAGCATATGCGGCGGCGGGGTAGTCGCTGTGCTGGGGGCCAGCAGCAGCAACATAGGAACCGTAGGCAACGTCCTGGCGAGTGGAAGGGATCGTGAAGGCGCCGCTGTCATAGACATTGACCGAGTTGGAGTACAGAGCGTTGACGGCGGCAGCGGCGTCGAGCTGTGATGGGCGTCCACGAAGTGCGGGAGCAGTCTGCGGGGTGAATTCGTTGTTGGACGTGTTGCTGCGCATGCGCTTGGCCGACTGTGGCTGTTGCGACATTGCAATTGGCCTGCAGAGGGCTGATTGCTTGTCTATACGCGATCCATCTGGGGCACCTCGGATCTGATCTGCTTTGTTTGAGTTGTTTTGGTGCGACTCTGCGGTCACGACCCAGTATGTAATGAATGGGACAACTCGGGATGGACCAGACACCTTTGGAAGACAATTTTGACTGATCGGCGGGACACCATTTGCTTGCCGCAGCCCAGCAGCAGTATTTTAGCAGCAGGTAGGTATGTAGGTAGCAGCAAGGCCCGGGCCCAGGGATCGAGTACGGTCAACTTACCACGGTAGGTAAGTCAGGTTGGTACCTAAACGTACGGTAGGTAGGGAAAATGTGATGGCAGAAAATCAATGGTGGCGCTTGGGCACCCCGCCATTGGTGTTCACCCACCACCTACCGACACACTACCACCCATTATCATGTACCTACGCTGCCCGCTGACGGTTAGCTGGTTACTTACTTGGTTACCCTTGTCGTCGATCCAGCAGGTTAGCACGTTCATACGTTGGAGCGAGAAAAATACCCCCCCAAAACCCCTCCAAAAATGTCCCCCCGCCTCCCGAGTATTTGCCCATTGATGATGAAAAAATTGCCCTACATACCGCCCGTCCATCCCACTTCCTCCCTCCAGTCGAGGCACGTAATAAAATAGTTCGGCACAAGTCCGCTTTCCCCCTCCAAGGTTTCGGTTCGGTACTTGTCCTGTGACTCTGAACAATGCCGAGAAACACCCAATCTTGAAAAGAGAGGGATAGTGAATACCCACAATATGCGATCAAAACAGCCCGCCAACCTCAGCTCAGCCGACAAGGACAAGAACAACTTGCCGACCTTATCAATTATCAATGGTTCTAGTTTATCCTTTTGAACGGAAAAGCCAAAGTACGCAAGAAAGTCTTCCCAGTCTGTATCCACCGACTCCGCCGACTTCGGCAATCATCTCCGAAGCCTTTCTTTTTCTGCCTGGTCGCCGCATCTACTGCTGGTTGACTCCGTACGTGCCAAAGGCCGAGAGCACGAGCAGCTGGCGCACAACCGTCGGGCTGGCACGCGAGTCACAATCCGCCCTTACACCGGGGCTGTCACCGGCTCGCTGAAGCGGTAATGAGTGGATATGGAGACCAGTCCAGTCCCGAGGTTCCGCTGTCTAAAATCCTATTTTCCGCACACAGATCTCAGTAGTATCTAGGAACCCAAGACCACACAGATTGAAGCTTGAATTCGCTCTGGGCAAAACGGAAACGCAAGACGGACGTCCTCATTCGGATTTGCTTCATATCTCATGCTCACGATTTCACGATTTGCAGACTCACCCGGATATCTCAGACTAACCAAAATTCCGCGGTGGATTTCGGGCGACATCGATCCCGTCCGCACCTTTGCATGTGAACTTACTTGTGCTCTTTCATCCAAGACGAATTGTCTATCAGAGTCGAGGAGGAGGAAAGATTGTCGATCGAGTTCTCCTCAACATCGTTTGGTTTTGCGAATTTTCTGCTTGGCGTATAGAACACAAACAGGGAGACGGCTGCCGCAATCCGGATACTGTCCACGTCTAGTCCTTGGTATACACTCATGATTGAGTACATGTTCGAAGGCGCCCAGTGACTCGCCAGGAGATACCTCATCTGAGAAGGCGAAATCCGTCTTGCCGGTTTTTTTTTAAAAAAAAAAAAATCAAAAAAATCACATGTATTGCCAAGCCATGTGTATACGAAACACCTATCTCGACAGGAGGGTTCCGTATGGGACGCCACAACATTTCCGTGATGATAAGCTACTATAGAACTCAGAACCAGTTGATAGTCGTACCCAGTCCAAGTGCGAAGAAATATGACGGTTATCTTGTATTCTGAACTGCTAGCCAGTCCCACCCGAAAACTATCAGACAGGCCTTGCACATTGACATCAAAACATGATCATTGGTTTAGGGGGAAGGAGACGCCTTCATTACTAGTTCAGAGGCACAGAAGATTCACCTTGTGTCTGCTTCGCCTCTTCGTATGGCTCAAGGCACACATGTAGCTTCTTTCGCTTCTCATGCGCTCATCAGCGCTCCAGACTTGTTTCACAAAAACTACGAGGCTTGGACCGCGCGATTTATAGACAAGAACCCCCGGAAAGATGCCACGCTTCCGTGACTTATATGTTTGATATAGTGGAAAGGTTACTACTTTGAAAGCCCCGCGGAACGTGTCTCGTTCGCTTGTTGGTTCACTCGGGATAGCGTTGAGCACCAGACGCAAAATCACACATCTGTAAAGGTTTACTTACATCGATACAACCTCCGATCATCAATTCGACTTGACCGGTCAGAGACTTCGATTTGAAGTCGAAGATTTATAGACAAGCACCTGCAGCCACCTCCCGGCCCGGCACGACATCAAATGCCAGAATTTGGCTGTTGGAGTGGCTGGTCATTCAAACCATGTCAAGAATATTTGCTCTCCAGGCTTTTTGAACAAAGCGTGGATAAGCCTACTCGCGCTTCCTGGTGTCTTTATAATCAGAAGACTATCCTGCGTGCGTATACATTCGGGAAAGAGTTGTCCTATCTTGCAAAATATCCTCCTTGCGTGTGATCTTATGTGTGATTACCTGGGAAGCAATCGAAAGTGTATTGCTCTACTATGAAAGCTACTGTAGTGCTTGACTCCTCGGAAAATCAACAATATAGAACTTGACTTTTGCAGTAAAGACTTCAAGAAAGCTCCCAAAATGAACTTTCTTGGAAGCTGTCCGTACTATCGTGACCTGTCATATGACTCTATCCCGAGAACAGTGTTAGGCCATCAGACTAGACTCGAGGTCCTTGGGCAAGAGCGGGCTTGACGAGTGGCACCCATCGCCTCATCTTTGCGTTATATTACCTTGTGGTTCCTTGAAATATATCTTCCGCAAAACCTGGCCATCAAAGACTCCGTGTACTGAGAAGGTCACCTTTTTGCAGGTGTGAGAAGGGCTGTTGCGATTATGCTGCGTCGACTCCAGAAACAGAATCCAGTATCGAGCCTATCAACGATGGTGGGGCCACAAACAAACATCATTAATCTGAGATTTTGACTTCAGTATTTCTCCTCACTTTCAGATCATTGGGCGGTATATATATGTAGCTTTGACTTCCTTCTACCGCTTCCATCAGTCGGAAACATTGGGTTCGCCTGTGATCATTGACCACAACATAACCAGATCGTACTTCCATGTGGGACACGGTACATTGGTATTATATACTGGCCTGTGGTAGTCTCATGTCCCGTCTATACAAGCTCACCCGCGAGCCGGAGGCTAGTAGCTGTCCATTGAGAATGAATCGAGCACGAATGCTTGAAAAAGACACTATTCATGGGTTAAACCAAGTACCATGTCCACGAAGCTGTGCATGAACGGTCGTCTGTCGAGGTGTATCTCCTCTTGGTCCTACCGAGGCACGAAAATCATCCTTGGCTTTTGGAGACACAACTCAAGTATGATCAGGGCTCGGCACAGAGTTTGCTCGATACGACAAGGAAACCTTTCCAATCGAGAAATGCCGCTCGGCGTTCGTATAACCAGAGATATAAGCTCGGAATCTTCAACGTCAAAGCATAGTTCATCCCATCTAATGGGAAGTTGGAACCTGTTTTAGTTTTCTTGTTCTTGAGCATCAATTCCTTCTTCTGGTTTTTATCATTGTTTATTTCAAAGTTTCAGAGAGCCACTAGAATTTCAACTACATACGGGAAAACGGCAGGGGCTCGAGTACAATGACGTTTGAGGTTGGAGATGCGGGGGGCGGTGTAACGGGAATGGGGGATGCATTCCTCCGCCGAGTTCAGGGGCTGCAATGCACTGCAGTCAGCCCTCGAGGAGCAAAGTAGGAGGGTGCAGCACACTGGGTTGGAGTGCGTGTTGGAGGTCTTGGTGATCCCTCATGACGAATCTAATGGCTGACTATGACAGAACAGAATCACATGCAGAACCATCAATCAAACGTATCAAAATACATCAGTTGTGGCACACGCGAAAAACGAGATTGATTCGAAGGATGTTAATCTTGATCTTGTAGGTAGTATGTAAAAATGCTAGTTGTATACATCTATCCTCCCAATTCCATCAGGTCAGAGCTCTCTTGCTCGATATACCATCACGCCGACAGTACATGATTCGTAGAAGTATGAATGTGTAGTCTTCAACGAGACCTGAAGGTTGAACATTTATGCCCAGTGTGTAATGCTTATCTCGATACAAAAGGAAGAAGACACTCAAATGCTCATTTACTGGTGGTGAAGGTGGAGGTGGTCAAAGCCGTTCTGGGTGCGGCGGCCCACGGCCTTGGACATGCGCTCGAGGGGCAGCTTGTTGTCCAGCTTCTGGATGTTCTTGGAGACACGGGGCTCGACGCGCTGGGCGACCCGCTCGGCTGGCGAGGCGATGAAGGAGACGCTGCGCTCCCACCTGGGAGCCCACTTCTGTGTTTGTGATGCGAGTCGGGCCTCGGCGCTGGGGAGCATGAAGTAGAAGGGGGCGAAGCCGACGACTCCAGCGGTTGCGAAGGCGAAACCCTCGGAAGCACGAGCCTTGGGGATTCTGACGGGCATGATGGCTGATGTTTTGTGGACTGAAGAAGATGAAGTAGTGGGTAGACTGCGTCGGAAAGCAGTCGTATTGTCTTTTATGTGTTGTAGATGATCAAGCGGCAGGCACGAATTCAGGACGCGAGTTTGATGACTATTGTTGTTTGTTGAATTGTGGGTGAAGTTTGACGACAACCTGAATGGAAGAGTTGAGTTGGAGATGGATGGAAAGAGGAGATGAAAGCGTGTAACAGAGCAAAAGACGAAGATTGGAGGAAAGGAGCGTCTCTAAATAAGGGGGCGGATGTCCAAGCCGCCTGCCTGCCTCCCTGAACTCAACTCAAAAGCTGTAGTACACGTCTCGCCCCAAAACACACGTATACGACCTCGACCATTCCTCCCACCCATCAGCTCACCATCACCACCACTTCCCGTCTGGGGAAATGCGTACATGAGAAGCGAGCGAGCGGGGTATGGGCAAGCAGTCCAATGGCTGACTGGCTCTGGCCGGCTCGACTGGGCTGCTGTCGTTGCAGATGGGGTGATGGGCCAATCATACGATTCGCGAACCAGGGATCTATGCATACAAGGTTGCGCCTAACCGTGATGACCTACCTTTTCACTCTACAGTAGAGCTGGATCTACAGGCCGAGATGCGCTCACATGGGCTGTGTTAATTTCGCCCGTCGCCCTCGAGTCTGGCACCGCGGGGGAAGCTTTTGCTGTAGTTGTGGTCTGGCGCAGAACTCTGACTCGAGGCTTTCCATTGTAGGCGGCATTGACGTAGACCTGCGAACCCAAACGCCCCTCCAAAAGAGGGTGTCCGGGGGGACAGTTAAGAATCGTACCATAATCGGTTCAGCAAGGTCGCAGTGACCTGCAAGGCACTCCCGTCACTCGTCTGCCGCTATCTGAGGCTCTGCCGTGAGGATATGCAATTGGTATATCGAAAATCGCAAATGAAACAAGTCTCTATCATCCATTTGTACGGCCAAACCAAGGAAGGACGTCGTCCTCACGTGCTGTCGTCGTTGCGAAATGGTTAGGGCATACTACGACTAAGGGTCTTACGCTAGTCCCCAGATTTCCCCAGATTTTCGCGGCAGTCAGTGGATCGACGGGGCGAGTGGACACTGTCCCCACTGGGCAGCAGAGCCGCTGCAGGAACGTGCGCTGTAAATGTCCGACACTGTCGTTTCTCCTCTCTCCTCTCAACTGACTGACGCCCTGGATGGTGTCCTAAAACACTGACGGAGAGGGCCTGGAGCCAGGGCGACCCAGGGTGAAGATTTGGGTAGAAAGGCTCGACACTACCAAGCTCCAAACAAACGATGGCATGGTGTTATTCGCGCACACTATGGTCTGATCGAAAGGGAACACATGAAAGAGTGGTGGCAAATATCTCGTACGTCCATGCGCAACTTTGCTGACAACCAGCATCAGGGCAATTGATTCATCGTGGGGGTTCAGACAGGCGCCAAACATTTGACCGTTGAGCAGGCCATCACCTGGGCACATGCCTGGCCTAAGCTATTCTGAGCCCTAGATTCTCGGAACCTACCACGCTGTCGCCCGGGAGCCGGAAGCTGAAGCGGAAGAATTGTTTGGCCGCCACTACAATTTCCAGTGCAGGTGGGGCACTGAGGTGCTTGATAGGCAGCTCCACTGCACACAAATTTTTTTCTTCAGCAAACTTCAAAGAGCTACAAAAGAGCTTCCCGATTCCTTCACCTCTTCCGCTTTCTCTTCACTTCACTTGTCAATTGATCACTCTCCCTCAGCCACTCTGCTGTTCTGTCAGCTCGGCGATGAAGGTGATCCCTCGTTTGTCGGCAGTATGAGCTGCAGAAATGCATTTGCTCCTCATTCGTCACGGCGAGTCCGTTGACAATGTAGCTGGTCTCTAGTAAGTCGCAGCTCAGTCAAGCTTACGCCTTGGACCCATGGGCAGAGTCTAACAAGCCTTCCAGTGCAGGTTCTCGCGACTCTGCCCTGACAAACCACGGTGTCCTCCAGGCGCGGCGTTTGGGTGCAAACCTGGCGTCGCGTCGTGATGTCATCGGTCCTGTTGAGCACATCTTCACCTCCAACCTTCAGCGAGCATACCGTACTGCCGAGGCGATCGCCGATGCACAACGTGGTTCCAGTGGCAGCCTGCCCACGAGCGATGTCAAAGTCGTGCAATTGCCGGAGCTTCGAGAGAAAGATTTTGGTTCCTCGGAAGGTGTGAAGTATGGTGTGCGCTCCAGTGGCCGAGCCGATGGATCGATCCCATCCGACTCGGAGTCTCGCGAAGCCATGATGGTTCGAGTGAACCGGTTCATTGGTCGCGAGCTCGTTTCAATCTTGGAGCGACGTGTGTCCGAGAAGGTCACTGTCGTGGTCGTGGCCCATGGAATCATCCTCGGCGTTCTGTTGCAGGCTCTGCTCGGCCGGTTCCCTTCTCCACCGGGGGCACAAGTCTCCAGAGATGGAGACAAGTATGGAGCTGCTTGGAGCAACACGGGCATCCTCCAAGCCAAGATCACGAGTAGTCCAGATGGTGCTGCTGACCAGAGTCATTTGACCATGATGGTTCAAGCCACCAATCTGACCGACCATCTCAACGGCTTGAAGAAGACTCGTGGTGGCATCGGCAGTGCAAAGTTTGATGCCAAGCAACGATCTTTAACTGCCTTCTTTACGCCTACTGCAAAGAAACGCAAGGCTGAAGATGATTTGCCCCAGCGATCTAACAACAGGTGAACACTGCACCGTGATACTTTACTCAAATGGTACGTTGAATCCCAACATCTCTTACCCATCTTTTCCTTTTACATGATGAGAAACGAAACATTCACAGACCTGTTCTGAAATTTCTATGTGGATAAAATGTCCAACCGCTATCTGACATCAATCACAACCCTCAATATTTTGTATTGGCTTGCTCAAGACATGGTTGCTAATACATTCAACAGACAGGTTACAATTCATTGGTATAGACCGTGCCTCCCATGGCTGTCTACTAGAGTGGCATACTCGTGAGACTATTGCCAAGCATAGATACACATTCTCGGCTGGAAAGTCGTGATATAGATTCAATAAATCTTTGCCAGAGCAACTTGTCATGGTCTCGCCGCTTAGTTTCGCTGTCGTGTCTCAAATATCGCAATGCCACCTCTGATTCTTAGATTCGAGTGTTTCGTAACAAGAAGCTCTGAAAACCGTAAGAGATTTTAGGACTTTGACATTACTGTATACACCCTAGCGTGCGATATGGATACATGCTGAAAATAGTCGGACCGTATCGTGGGAAAATGCCGCTCATATTCACGCAGGTGATCTTCGAAGGATCTACGCTTAGTGGGTAAGACAAGCCTCAACGAGGCAGTACTTTGGTACGTCATTTTGACATCCGTCACAATCGACGGCAGTTGAATACTCCGTCTCCAAGCGGCATAAACCGTGGCAAGCGTGGTGGTTGACACCAAAGTCAAGCTTGACCCAGTATGAACTTCTTCATCAGCCTCGGACCTCAGTCTGAATCGTCTTCTATCTCCGATTCCCCCTCGGAAGGCAATGACCGTGGAAACCAGCCATACTCAGCAAAATCCACGGACAACTCCCCCAGAGACCCGGTGGTTACTACAACGCCTTCAGCCGCGAGAGCTACAGCTTGGTCGCCGGCAGCAGAAGGCCGTGACCTGTCAAGAGTCAGAATTCAGTGGACTGGCCGGTTGTTCCCAAAATGGCAGCTCGAGTGGGTAGATAGATGTCAAGACTCAGCGCTCACCGTGGAGAAATGACACCCTTCGCGTTAATAACACGCTGCCACGGGACGTTGGTATTGTTGTACCGGGCGCCTTGGTCGTGCGAGAGGTGCTTCAAGCAGACGCCCACCTGGCGTGGACGCTGGGCTTTGAGATCGCTCGTCAGAGATTCGTTTTCCGCAACCGGGACTACATGTTTGAATACTACTCACGAGTGCCCACGAGCTTCGCGATGTGTCCATAGCTGGTGACCTTTCCAGGTGGTATCTCCTGTACCGCCGAGTAGACGGAAGCGAAGAAGGCAGCAGCCTCATCCGATCTCGCCATGGTGATGATGATGATCTACGAGGTCAGAAAATGTCGATTCTGTAACATAGCATCCCACGGCCAACGACAGGGCTGATAATAACATGTAATCACGTAACGACACCACCAAAGCAGAGTGGTGTTGTGTATGAGGTACCCCCCACTACCGCTTTCGGCGAAGAGGCGCAACCGGGAATACCCAAGCGCACCTTAGTGCCAACGACAGACGCCGAATAGTCGCGGCTTAATACGGCACTCGCTGACCTCCAACGACAAATCAGCGAACGACATGTCGTGTATTTGGAACGCGGCCCAATTAAAATGGACGACCTAGTCTCGAGAAGGGCACCACAATTCATGTTGCATGAAGCATAGATGATTCCACACACCACTGATAGCATTGTAGATCAAACCACTCACGCATACTCCGATAGTCGCTGACAGTTACCTATGTCACTCTGTCTTGCTACAACTATGACGACAAGCTGTCGACTACCCCGCTCCAGCACAGCGAGCAGTATATCAACCAGATGTCTCGTCTTTCATTCTCTGAAGTTTTCTTGTTTCATTTCCATCATCAGTGATATTACTATCCAACATTCAACTTCCTTCTACAATTCTTCGTAAGCGTCGTTGCTACTAATCAACCTTTGCCTGTCTAGTCCAGTAAAATGTATACTAACCATCTCGAGCCAGGATACTCTCCCGGTACGAGACGCCTTGTCAACGGCAAGGCTAGGGAATCATGGCCTGGAATGGGTTATCCAATCGATGTGGTGATTGACCACACTCGAATCAATCATGTTGTTTGTCAGGTAATGACTCATGCGAGCCATGAGCCGGTGTTCGAGTACTTCTGCATGCCTAACCTATCCCACCTGCCAATCCACCCATCATCCTGCCTGGTCATCCCAGGTTCGGATCGATGAAGATTGAACAGAGAGGAGTGGCATGACGGAGCTCGTTCTGAGATTATACGGCCCAAAACTTGATCTGGATAATACCAGCGAAAGGATCATGCTCCAATAGCCTCACCCCCCTTACCATGGGCGACTGTGACTAACCTCGATAGATCTAAACACTTTTACTTGATACAACACCCGCAACCATGGCTCCTGCTGCTACCATCGACGTTGTCAAGCCCGCCACTCTGCCTCACAAGGGCGGTGTGCCCATGGGCGATGGCAAGGTCCACAGCAACATGAACGTTGCGGCTGGCGCGGCCGTCGGCTCCAAGTGGGAGGACTTCACCTTCCAGCCCATCCGCGAGTCCCAGATCGCTCGTGAGATGTCCCGCCGCTACTTCGCCGACCTCGACAAGTATGCCGAGTCCGACATTGTCATTGTCGGCGCTGGCTCTTGCGGCCTGAGTACCGCTTACACTCTAGCCAAGGCTCGCCCCGATCTCAAGATTGCCATCATCGAGGCCAGCGTGTCTCCTGGTACGTGAATCCTGTATCGCCATCAAACCTATCAGATTCTAACCTCCACGTAGGCGGCGGTGCCTGGTTGGGCGGACAGCTCTTCAGCGCCATGATCATGCGCAAGCCGGCCGACGCCTTCCTCGAGGAGATCGGCGTGCCCTTTGACGTCGAGGACAACTACGTCATCGTCAAGCACGCGGCCCTCTTCACGTCGACGCTGCTGTCCAGGGTGCTCTCGTTCCCCAACGTCAAGCTGTTCAACGCGACGGCGGTCGAGGACCTCATCACCCGCCGCGACGACTCGGCGCCGGGCGGCATCCGCGTCGCCGGCGTCGTGACCAACTGGACCCTGGTCGCCATGCACCACGACGACCAGTCCTGCATGGACCCGTCGACCATCAACGCGCCCGTCCTGATCAGCACCACGGGCCACGACGGCCCCTTCGGCGCCTTCTCGGCCAAGCGCCTCGTGTCCATGGGCGCGCTCGAGAAGCTCGGCGGCATGCGCGGCCTCGACATGCGCACCGCCGAGGACGCCATCGTCAAGGGCACTCGCGAGATCGTCCCCGGCCTCATCGTCGGCGGCATGGAGCTCAGCGAGGTCGACGGCGCCAACCGCATGGGCCCGACGTTCGGCGCCATGGCCCTGTCCGGCGTCAAGGCCGCCGAGGAGGCCCTCGCCGTCTTTGACCTGCGCCAGAAGCAGAACTCCATCTAAGGACATGGACACACATGATGGAAAGGGGTGGCAGTTCTTTCGTTGATGTTGATACGAGGACTATCTTTACTGGGCGCAGAAACTAGCCTAGAACTATACTCATGGTAGTCACTCATTCATCTTGACACAATACAAATATCGTCAAACCATAATTCACAGACTACAAACACAACTTCCCTGTGACTATTCAACCAGTCCTAAACTTCCTCCTTCAATTGGGGTTCGGGAATGCTTTTGTCCTCGCTGGATCACCAAGGTCGAGATATATGTGCTCGTCCTGTTTATGATCATCGAGGAAGAGACTGTTTAGAGTAGTATCTCCCTCTTGAAGGTCGCACATTGCGGCTGCACTCCCCGGGACCAGACTTCCAATGATCCCCTGTACTTGGCCTTGCACTCGTAATCATCCCTCGTCCGATCGAGGGCGGTATAAATCACGGAGTTGACCCTCGCCGTGTTGTTGACGGGTCGGGCGCGGCAGCCAGACTAGTATCATGCTTGCAGTGTGGGCACATACCTAGGCCTTCCGGTGAAAACGGGCCACTGCACAAGACATTCCCCTTCACGAATAGATGTCCGCAGCCAAGCCGGATCATGGCCTTACTAGTAGAAGAATCTGCAGCGATACCTGTGCCACCAAGAAACCAGAGCTAAAGACTGGCGATGTGTGGGAATTCCACCACCCGTCGTGATATGACGGTTCGTTCCAAAACTGCCGCAATCGGTCCGGCATGGTGCGGGCACGATATAACTCGCCGTAACGCTTCGATTCAACGACGAATAGCGTACTGCATCATTTCTCACTGCCGGCGGTGCCGTCTAAGTGGACCCAATTATGTATAAACTCGTGGTTGAGTATCCCCAAGTAAGCCTCGTTTGTACGCTCGCAGCTGCTTTCTTCAATCGTCATTGAAACATGTGCTGCGAAGAACTGACTGGCTTCAATTCGTAGAATGGCTTTTCTTGCTTCTTGCATGTTTTCCATTCAACGTTTTGCGTCGTTTTTGCTGGCGGATAATTGGTTGCTCGTTCTTGCGGTGCTTGTTGGAAGCACAATGATACCTCCCTTGCTGACGGATCTTAGCATCTTGCTCTCTCTTTGGAAGTAAATGCTGAATAAGAGAGGATGTAGATAAATGGAGGAGGCAAGATACAGCGCGGCATCGGTAGTTTCATGGGTGAAAATCGTCCCATAGTTGATGAACCGACGGAAGAACGGCCCAAATGTGTGTGTTGTGGTGAGGGAAAGATCCAGTTCCCCCATCATCCTATCTGCTAGGCTAATAATTACTGAGAGCACAGAGAGGTCTTGTCGGCGATCGTCTCTATTCGAAATGACGGCTGCGTGGTCAACACAGGCAGAAGTTTGTGGTGAAGAAACGTGGCGTTGCGATATGGTCATGCCTTTAATCAGGAGGTTTCTATATATACCTAGCCAGGAAAGGATACATTCAGAATAATTGGAGAAGAGGTGAAGGGGCGAGGATTGATTTATCAATTCTCGACCCTTCATAGCCACCTTACCACAGGTGCCTGTGAACCGCGACTAGGTAGTCCTGGTGGCCGATCTTGTCCCGCAGGCATGACTGGCTGCAAGGACACATCACAAGAGAATTTGACCTGGAGAAATTGTAGTTGAAGTCGCTCTCAGAGAGGCATGTGCCTTCTTTATACGGAGATCAAGGCGTGCTCATCAGATTTACTCAGACTTTGGTTTGCTGATTTCTTGCAACGTTGGTCATTGATTTGGAAAATAATCCTTTGATTCATGAGCTTGCTCACAGTACTCAATGATGATGTGTCATAATGTTGAAAATGCAAACACAATCTAATAACGCAAATATCCAAACCTCCAAGCTGTTCTCAGTAAGAATGTCACATTCGCAAGACAAACTACGTATCGTGTGATTCACCAATCATCGCATAAATTAAATCTGAATATCCATCCTTTCAATTACTCATTACACTAGGTCATAGTCTGATACGATTTACAAGCATATGAGCCATCATTCCACCCCACCCGCCTACAAACTTTTGTGCTTCCTCCGCCCTCGACAATTGATACGGGCATTGCATACACTCTTGACATCCTCAAGGCCCGTAGCTGATCCTCGTATCATGAATACACGTAATCCCGACCTCACGATCCGGCGCAAAAACCTCCGTCTCGGCACAAATATGCGTATCAGCACGCCCCTTGCCCAAGACATTACGCTCGAGCGTATCAAAGCTCTCGTTGGCGGTACTCCCAAACAGGTACCCGTGCTGCTGCGACTGCGACTGCTGCTTCCCGCCCTCGCCGTCTCCCATGTCCCTCATCTCGCGGTCGTTCAAGAGGATGCCCTCGCGCGAGCCGGCCAGGTCGCTGCGCTCCGCCGACCCGCCCGCCGCGAACCCCGAGTCCCCGCCGCCGCCGCCCCTCCTGCTCAGGGAGTGCAGCAGCCGGTCGCGGAGCTTCCTGCCGCCGCGCTGCTTCTCGCGCCTGCGCCGGCGGTTTTCCTCGATAGTGGTCGAGTACGTGCCTCCTCCTCCTGCTCCGCCAAGCGCCGCCGCGCCGCCGCTCTTGCTCGAGGACAGCGAGAGCGTGTTGTTATTATTGTCGTCGCGCGAGCCCGACCTCCTGCGCAGGAGCGAGCGGAGGCGGCGGAACAGCGGCGTGGCCGGCAGGAACTGCGTGAAGAAGCGCGTGGCGACGGGCACGCAGCCGCAGACGATGGCGCCGTTGGTCTCGGCGAAGCTGAGGATCAGCTGGTTGGAGATGGGGTTCGACGACGTCGCCCGCGACGATATAAAGGTCAGGATGGTGACGCGGTACGTGGAGATGGCGCAGACCCTGTTTCAAGGTTTCGGTGTTAGACGGCACTCTGCTGTAAGAGACGGGAAAGAAACGTACAAGGAGCCGGCGCCAAAGAGACACAAGACGGCCATCTTCCGCCTGGGGCTCATCTGCAGCGGAACCACGACGCCGATGGGCAGAATCAGGATGGCAAAGTCGACGAGGATGTTGGAGACGCCGTAGAACATGCCGAGGGCCTGGTCGGCGGCCTTCATGCGGCCCTTGACGGCCGGGTCGAAGATGAGGAGCGACAGGGTGACCGAGATGAGCGTCTCGAGGCACAGGAAGGTGATGATTCCGAGGACGGTCCAGCGAAACGAGCGGATGGGCGAGAGGCGCAGGTAGAAGACGAGGATCGACAGGCGTGCGAGGGTCAGGGCAAGGGCGAAGAAGATGCTGGTCACTGCATTAAACTGTGCGGTATCGTCAGACCTTCGAAACTAGAGATGGATTATGACCACGTCGAAGAAGAAAGAAGTCTCACGAGATCAAACCCTTCATCGTAGACTCGCTGCACGTTTGGATCGTTGGGGCCCGTGGACGCGGCCTGTGCTGCCAAGAGCCTTTCTATCCACGGGTTGACTGTTTCGAAGTATCAGCAGCCATCTCCGACAGGGCGGTATACGGATAAAACCTACAAGGAAATATCATGATGGCAAATATCCATGTTGATATCAGAGCGGCCACATTCAAGTCTGAGAATTGTGTCGTCAGTATCAAGACTGTATCAGATAAGGGAACAATTCGACGCAGTAGTTGAGCTTACAGTCTGCAGGACCGAGTCTCTCGTTGGCCACACGAAGCTTTGTGAATACACGTAGAACCACAAATACGGTAGAGAATGCCGTGGTGGCGATGCCGGCAGCCTCGACAGGCTCCATATCGGTCTTCCCACCTTTGTCAGCGAAATAAAGGTCAAACACGGAATGTTGGAAGGGTGAAAGGAGAATGAAAAGAAGGAGAAGGATAAGCAGGTGGATCTTCTTGTGTGGGACGACAGAACAAGCTTAAAAGACGTGCTTGTTTATCTTCACTCTGCCCATTTTTGATTCCTGGAAAGTCGACGGATGTTGTCTCGCACCTGTACGACGTTCTTATGATTTGGCGATGTGCATGTATCTCCTCCCCCTTCCTTGGTTTGGCTTTCAGGTGTTCTTGACTCAACTCGTATCCTCTAGAGATGGAGCAAGCCGTGTTAGTAACCAACCAGCCTCTGCCTCGGGATAGGGAAATGGATCGTTGCTGATTGCCCCAGAGAAATTTAGATCCCACGTGGTTTATCGTTGACGGTCACCTCCCGCCGGCGGGCTACTGGATTGAATCTTCCGCATATGCGGCTTTCCCTGCTGCTGCCCGGATCGGCAACCCCATCTTCTCTTCCTGTTCGTATTCAATACTTGTCAGGCGGCGGCGTCTAATGCAAGTATAACACGGGCAGCGCCCAGTTCTTGAACCCCTCAAACGCAGAAGTGGTAAACAAAAGAATGGTGGCTGCCAATCGCCTTTCTCGCAGTGGACGGCGCTGTGCATACAAAATGCATCGACCCAAACCCTTCGTGGTACCGCCCCTCCAATCTCTTGCATGGTGAGACACCCACACTCGATCACTCGCTCACATAGCTGCTGCTTATCGACAGACTTGCCTCTGCGGAGAGGGGCTGGGAACTACTGATCTCGATACGCGCATGGGATAAGTGATTCATCAAGGTAGATATCATGACTTTTGTCCCCTATCGTCGAAGGCAGCATCCTTTTCTACAACATCAAGAGGGCGATCATCTGGCAGAGTTGGTCACACGCACTGAAGTATTCCCCACCAGAGGCTGGCTACATTATACTTGCCACCCCACTGCACGATGCTCGAATGAGTATAACAAGAGGGTGTCTTGTCTTGTGTAAGGTGACACATGATTGGGCGACCCGCCACTAGCTGCCTATCGGGTCTGTGAAGGATCCGTCCATCTGTCTCCATCCAGAGAAAAGCTTCACACGGCATCAAACACTCACTCAGTGTAACGAACACGATAATCTTGTTTGACTTCTTCTTCTCCTCCCCTAAGTTCTGTGCCTGCATCCGTCCGTTCCACGTGCATAAGCGCCTGTATATTTGGTGCAACAAAGAACAGAATCTGTTCTGACCGTTGGGCTAGGAATGATCCATTGATGGATGCATTTGGGAGTCACAGTCGGTCCAAGACTGGAAGAACATTGTGACAGACTTGACGGCTCAGGGCATCAAGGTGCTTCACTCTTTTTGGAACAAATACCATGATTCTCCTACAACGTATTTTACATTTCATGAAGCTATATGGACAAACCCAACGACAGGTATATACGAGAACAGAACAACTTGCAGTCTTCCATACCACTTCCCCGCAAACCCCTGATCGACAACCTAGTATACTGCACATCGATGATTCTCCGAGTCACTCGATGGCATCGGGGCTTGCAGATACAGGGACAGGAAAAAACAAGCGATCAGGGGACCAAGTGGCATCTTGAAGATAATTTATTGCCCCAGCCTGAGCCTCCTTCTGCCCCAGCACCCCTCTGTATGTAACATGCTCAAAAAACAAAAAGAGAGAAAAAAGAGAAAAGTTTTAATGATGTATCAAAAGCAAGAACTTCGTAAGAAGAGGGTATTGGTGATTCGTCGCAAAGACCCATTTCCATCGCTTCATTTCCCCGTCCAAGTCGTTCTACATTGCGTGACATGCTGTTATTGTATCAATTGTGTACCGTTCGCGGGAGTGCGTCCAAAGTGTAACGCGGTATTAGGGTAGTAAAAGGTACCGAATAGTGTCGTAAACAAGGTTCGGAAATCGATTTTGTGCTCGAGATTCGGAAAAAGGCGCAACCAAATATCATATGGATGAAGACGAAATTGGGCATCATGCAATAGATGAAGGCCAAGCTATGTTCGGCCTAGAACAAGTATGGCGTGCTCGTGTTTGATTCACCGGGTGAAGAGGTGTAGACAAGGAGGTCTGCGCAATGTAGAGGCGCAGGTATATAGCCAAGAGTAAAATTGAGAGAATGAGCACTGCCAGACAAAACTTGACCTAGAAGCAATTGAGACTGCCCTTCTTCTTTTTCTTCTGGTTGATGGCTGCCATCCGCTCTTGTAGATGGGCGGCGGCTCTCTCGGCGTCCTGACGCTTCTTGCGCTCCTCCTCGACCTGCTGGAGACTATCACGCCAGCGGCTGTCCTTCTGTGGCTTGTCCTTGAGATCCTTGACCTCGGTCTCAAGCTCTTGGGCTCGCTTGCGCCAGGCCTCACAGTCTGCCTTGACCTTGTTCGATTGCCTCTCAAGGTCTGTGAGAGCTTCTTCAAGGGTCGACGTGAGCTGCTTCTCGGCGTTGAGATGACGCTCAATCGTACGGATACGGGCATCTTGGTCTTCTCTGATCTGAGCCATGGCCAGATCATTGCTCTGCGGTCGGCCAGTAGTGGGCGACGCACCCGGGGGAGGGGATATGGAGCCACCGCCAGGCAGTGGGGGCAGGGGAATGGCAGGAGGTGGAGACGGCAGCGAGGTATGCGATGCACTCCTGCGGACTTGGGAGTTCATAGAGTTGGACCTCTGGACGCCCTCGTTCTGCTCCAGGCGGGCCTGCAAGGCCGCGTGTTCTTCGCGGAGCTGCTCCAGATCAGCTTGAGCCTTGATCCGTGCTGCCGCAATCTGCTCAAACTCCTGCTGGCGCTCAGACTGCAGGGTTGAAAGGCGGTTGCTTGTGATCTGAGCTTGGTCGTAGTTGGTCTGAAGCTGGTCTTCGAGTTCTTCTACCAGACGGGAGTGCTTCTTGTTCTTATTGTCCAGGTCGCCGATTCTCTTCTTGACTGCTGCAACCTGCTCAACGACGGACGGGTAGGGGCTCTTGATGTTCTCGCCGTCCAACTTGAGCATGTCGTTGAGCGCAGACTTGACGGCCTCGAGATCGCGCATGATGGTGTTGTTGATCGACGAGAGCTCATTGACATGCGTCTCAAGCTCGGCCTTCTTTTCTTGCTCGCCCAGCAGAGCTTTCTGATCAGCAAGCAGTTCGTCAATCTTGGCATTGATCTTGTCGACGCTGGCCTCAACACCAAGAGCATTGGCAACCTCATTGGCAATTGCCGACAACTCTTCCCGGGCATCAGCAAGGTCGCTCTCCAAAAGCCGAACATTCTCAGCGTGCTCGCTGACGAGAACAGCGAGTTGCGCCTCGTACTCTTGCTGTGAGCCGGATTTGATGCCATCGATGCTCTTGGCATGGTCGGCCTGGAGCTGCTCGAGGTCTTGCTGGTGTGTCTTGAGAGTCTGTTCGTGTTCGCCAATCTGAGATTCGAGCTTGGCTACAAGGTCCTTGTGGTTGGTGACAGACAGGTCGTGTGCCTGAGTAGCCTCCTCCAACTGTGCCTTGGTGGCCGTGTGGGCTTTCTCCAACTCTGCAACATTGCTCGCGTTTGCCTCGATGGCCGACTTGTACTCGCTGATCTCGTTTTGGAGAGACGCAATGAGAGTTTGATGCTTGGCTTCAGCCTCCTTGGTCTCGTCGTCACCTAGAGTGGAGTCCTGCTGGGATTGACCAAATTTGCTGTTGACTGCAACAACTTGAGCCTCGAGCTCGCCAATCGTCTGCTTCATTTGGCTTTCAGTGGCCTGCATCGTCTCCAAGGCAGTTTGGTGCTTGCTTTCCCAGCCGCTCAGATCGGACTCTAGCTCTTGGATCTTCTTGACTTGAGCGGCTACAATCTCGTCGTGGGCAGCAGAAAGCTCTCTGGCAGCCGAGTCGTCTGAAGGAACAGCCTTGATCTCTGCCGTCTCTTGGATGTTCTTTCGGAGGGCTTCCAACTCGGCAGTGAGTTCAGACTCGCGAGCAACATGTGCTTGTTGCATATTCTTGAGCTGTTTCTCATTCTGCTCGAGCTGGTTCTTCAGGTTTGAGACCATGGAGATGTCCATGGCATTCGGCTTCAAGCTGGAACGCTCACGTGTGAGGCCAGAGATGATGGTCATCTTGGTTTCCATTTCCTTCCTGGCATTTGCAACATCAGCCTCGAGTTCCTGAATGCGTTCCGAGCGCGAATGCAGCTCGTGCATGGCAGCATTCAGATGCACTTCAAAGTTCTGCATCACGTCGGGCGTCTCCTCAAAGTTTTCTGCCGCAATGTTTCTTAGCTGAGCGAAAGATCTGTGCGCTCTGTCAATGACCATAACATTTTGACTAGATTTGCGGCGAATCACTGGGGTGGCGCTTCGTGGTGATGGTGGCTCGGCATATTTCGCCTTTGCGATCTCGGTCTTCAACTCTTCGACCATATCCAGAGTCTCGCCGTGTTTCTGCTCAAGCTGAGCATACTTGTCGGCAAGCTCCTTCTCCGCTGCCTCCTTCTCGGCGGCCAACGACTTCAATTGCTCCATCTCAAGGGCGAGCACGTCTTGACTGTCCCGGGCCACAGCCGCGAGCTCGGGAGTAGCCGAGTCCACGGACTCGGCGGGCTTAGGTGTCTCGACGTCCGTCGGAGAATCCATAGTAGCTGGGGATTCCATAGCTGAGGACAACTCCGAGGAGAGCGATCGCGATGAGAAGCGGGTCCCATCCTTTGTGTCGTTGGTCTTGGCATCGGATAAAAAAGACGGCGGACGAGTCTGGTCTGGCGAGGTGGCCGAAAGGAGGGAGTCTCGGTTGCGACTGGGGTGCTTAGCCTCGTCAATCGCATCTTGAAGCTCCGACAAAGTCTTCATGGCCTCCTCGTACTTGGACTGCAGGACATCGTACTCGTTCAAGGTAGTCTCGTGCTCTACCCGGAGGTGAATGAGTTCCTCGGTCACATTCTCGAGTTTGTCGGCGACAAATTTGCTCTGTGCTGGACTTTGCGGTTCAAATTCGGCAGCAGTAGACTTTTCCTTGATTTCGGCTGCAAGATGCTCTTGAGAAGCTTCTGCACCATCACTCGAGTCTTGGTCCTTGTTCTGGGCGACATTGGCAGCCTCTTCGTCCTCTTCGGCGTCCTCTTCGCCGACATCGGGAAGCTCGCGGCGCGCTTGGCTGAGCGAAGCTCGGCTCGTGTGGCTTTTTGTCGACCGCTCAGAGAATGTGCGACGGTGCCCAACTCCATTCCGGGCATCAGGCTCAGCATTGTCGTGGCCATCCTTCTGAACGTTGTCTAGCTCGTATAGCAAGTTGTCGAGCTTGCCAAGGCTTCGCTGGCGCTCAATGACTTGCTCCAAACGATCGATCTCACGCTGCATCAGCTCGCTGTCCTGGTCAGCCTCTGCTAATCTCTCTTCTAGTGTCGAGATGTAGTCCTCGCAGGCAGCCTCATTTTCACGAATGCGCGTGATCTCTTTTCGCAGCTCCGACACGATAGTCGCGTTCTTCTCCTCGCCGGAACTGTGGTCGTCGAGTTTGGTCTCCAAGTCCTGCAGGTAATTTTCCGTGTTGGCCTCGCGATCCATCAACTTCTGCAGGCGAGCCTGGAGCTGTGTGTTGATGGTCTCGACATATGCGCACTTTGTCTCCTTCTCAAGTAGGCTGCCTTCAGTCGTGGAAAGTGTCGAGCGCGTGCTGGAAAGGGACTGCTCCAAGGACTGAATGGTCTTCTCGTACTCGAGCACGACTTGCTCAACTGCCTGAGCAAAGGAGTTGGACCGGTTCAGTCGCTCCGTTGCCGAGTCGCCTAATTCCCCAGGTTGTCCCTCAGAAGCTGCTTCATTGTCCCTGGCTCTAGCCATCTCGGCAATGAGTTTGGCATGACGCTGACTCAAGGTTGTGTAGTTTTCCTGGACATCCAAAAGATGGTTCTGCAGCTCCTGCTCCCTCTCGTTGTGTCGCTCGGACCTCTCGCTTACGACGGGACCCCGTCGCTCACCCCCACCACGTTCGGCACTACGGATCTGCTCCCGCAGGAAGGCGACTTCGGCCTTGAGGCGTTCAATGATCGCCTGCTTGTCGCCCTCCTCGCTCTGCTGGATCCTGGGCTTGCTCTGGATGGCACGTGCTCTCTGTGCATACTGTACGGTGTTCAAGGTCTCGCTTAGGTGGAACTCAGCCGGTGTTACACAAGCGATCATATACGTTATAGCGTTGCCACCCAACGAGTCCTGCAGGAGTCGCGTCAACCTGGAGTCTCGGTAGGATACGTGAGCACCAGAGTTTCGCGAGGAAAGTTGCGAGATGACTTTGCCCAAGGCGGCAAGACCGGCGTTGATGGAAATACCTTCCTTGGCCCGGTCTCCTTGGGCGCCCGTGTTCTTGAGACGCTCGCTACCGGCCAAATCGACAAAGTGGAGCTTGCTGTCAGTGGTGACAAGAGTTTCTGCTCCAGACATGGCCTCCACAGGGACCGACATCCGTTTCTCTGCCGTGGTACTGCCCTTGGGTTTGCGCTGGACGAGATTCAAGCTGAAGACAGCGTGCGAACGCGAAGATTTCGCATTGATAGCAGTAGCATCAGTCTGGCGGATCGTGGAGCCAAAACTCAAGGCATGCATCAGGTCGCTGATGGAGTTGATTTCCATCTGGCGCAAGCCGGTCAGGAGAATGTTGCCCTTGGTGTCTTCACGAATAGCGACGGTGCCTCGTTCGTGGGCAGGTGTATCTTCCGGGACCAACAGATCTCGTAGCTGCTCGTTGTATATTTCCACGTATGTTGCTTTCAGTGACCAATTCTTTTCTGCTTTGGATGTCGTCGGTGGTTGTGATACCGAGTATCGCTGGGGCGTTCTGAGTTGAGACATGGATTGCCGGTTAGAACTCTTAACCGCGGGACCCTCGAGCTTCTCGAATAGTTCTGTTGCAGCTCGGGGAATGACACCTGTAGTCTGTTAGTTAATCCTGTTTCTACTTGCAGGGGCGCGCCTCGGCTGCGCGCAGAAAAGTCTCAGCGGCAGCCAAAGAGACTGAGTGGTGGTTCGTACCCATGACTTCCAAGTCTGCTTGATCTCCAGGGCCAGACGTGCCCATAGTGAAGGACTTTCCGGCGCCAGACTGGCCATATGCCAGGATTGACACATTGTAACCTTGAATAAAAGCGGCGACACTCTCGTTGAGGTAGTCCCAGATACCCTCCTGGTTGACGTCTGGCCCGAAGACGCGGTCAAATACAAAGAGCTTCTTGCCCTGAGGCGCATCGATGGATAGATTTGTCTGAGATGTGGCTTGGACCATGGAACGTTGGAATCGTTGGGGTATAAGTTCGAAACCCGGATCCGTAGGTTTCAACGGTGGGCGCACGCGTATAGCTGCAGAGATGGCGCGCATTAGCTTCAGTTTTGCTTAGAGTTGAACCTACCAAGACGGCGGTAGAAATGGAAGTATTCGAGGATTTCCAAGAGCAGGCGCGCGCAACGTACCAACTTTGACTGCTGTTCTGGCATCTTCGTCTGACGCTCTGCTTCCACCTCCGGCCTTGCTGCTCATGCTCAGCCGGCTCGCGCTTCTAGACGAGGGTTTGACCATGGCGCTCAGAGGACGCGGCATGCCAGGTGAAGCTGGTGGTGAGCCCGTCATTTTGGCAAACCGGATGGGCGGTTGGTATTAAATTAAGGTAGTGCCGGATCGACCGTGCTTCCCCTTTCCGGGAGGCCTTGATCACAGCGTGCCACAGGCGAAGGAAGGCACCGCAATGGAGAACGGGGCGGCGGGATCAAATTGGACGGGTCGAAACGGTTGGGCGATATTGGCTGATCTGGATCAACCGCTGGAACGCGCGATTGCTGGACCAGCGATGGTTGGACAGCGGGAAAAGCAGCCGCGAGGAATGCAAAACACGACCCTGGCAGGTGGTTTATGCGAAATCCAAGTATTGGTGGGCAGAACCGGATGACAAACACAGCAGCGCTTCCGTCCGGTGACTGCCGTTCGTGTGGTGTTTGCAGTTGTTGTCGACCTCGCTCATTGAAAGTCGTCCACGCTGTCGCAAAGCGGAAAAGAGGAGAGTCGTTGTTCGAGGAACAAAAAAAGCAAGGTCAGAGAAGTTGCGAAAAATGAATGACTGGAAATTATGACGAGATTCCCTCTCTGTGGCAATAAGTGAATGAGTGAGAGACTCCTGTCAGAATCGCCCGTGCTACCAAGCTACAGTACCAGGGACCCGGGAAAATGCTCTTGTGGCACGGGTATGGGGGACGAAGCCTTAACAGGTGCAGTGACACGTCGGGCTACCATAAAAGGCGAGGGCGTGTCGTGGTGCGTGCAGAAAAATACGCATGTACGTACGCAGGTGAGAAACCCCCCAACTGTTAAAAAAGAACAGAGCAGCAGAGATTTGGGGGGGATTATTGCGCAACTTGAGAAAACATGGAATGGGAACTGATATGAGAGCTTCGGGTTAGTTGCTCGATTGTGATAGTGCCGAGTGAGTTGGCCCCCCAGAACCCAGAAAAAAAATCCCAGGGTGCCTCTAGGCTCTAGCGCACAGGGGGCTGCAAGGGCAAATTAAACACGCGTCGATTAGCGCCGTGGGAGAGGAGGACCCAAGCGTCTCCTTCTCTCCTTCTTCTTGCACCGTTTGGTGGTCTACACTAGTTATCTAGATAGCTGAGGCATTGATTGGAAGAGGGACGGGAAAGTGATCATCGACTAATGGGGATGTAGCTAGTGGCTGTAGAAGACGAAGACGAACGGAGATCTGGTATCATGTCTACTTTAGGTTGCTGTAGTAGTAGTCGTATAGTTATGGGATGGAAGTGAGCAGATGGGGATCAAGGCGCCATGCCCTCGATGGCTTCGGATACCGGTAGACTGGTAAGCAGCCATGTATTTCAACACGTCCTAGCATTACCAAGCAACTCAGCTAGAAGATACGATTTAGTAGGTAGCTTTCTGGGTGAGATCTTAAGAAGCAAGGCCAAATTCGATTCTTGATATGCAGTTCATGAAGCTTTCAGGTGACCAGAAGAGGACTTGATCCAAGCACCACTATAACTTGCGCAGACCGCATCTTGTCATCATGCTCGATGCTCTGTTGACCTGAAACCTTGTGTGTACACTTTGCGCTGGCCACTCTCTGAGCCAGGTTGTCAGGCGAGTGGACTGGAAACCTTGGAACATTGGATGATCGAGTCCAGAACCTACAGAACGTGGGAAAAGGTGGAGGATGATGGAGGGAACAATGGATCACCAGCCTTCCACTTTACAAATAGTGTGCACACTTATGAAGGGATGTGTTGACCTACAAGATCATCCACCCGGCAGTGCCATTGTCGTGACATTGGAACACCTCAACGGCTACATACATCAACCACGTCGCTATCTAATAAGGTATATGTCGTCGCGCGTTTTGCACGTTATTCCCTTTGAAACAAACAACTCTAAGAAGCATAGGATAGGGGGCGTGATGGAGGGGCCGATCTCATTCGCGCGAAGCAGGAGAGAAAAAAGTGACAGCGGGTTCTGTGCTGGGCCCTGCAGTAGCCCAAAAAGGTACTTGCCGTAGGTACCTGCCCAGCAGCCAGCCAACCAGACAGGCGTCGGGATCAGGCACCTTCAGACTTCACAGCCATCTTGGACGAGCACATTGAGATGCTGCGCACTGGAGCTTGAGGGCCAGCAGTGGCGCTAGGGGAGAGCTAGTAGCGAGACCAGGGTCCTGTTCGAATACGCCAGTCTCAAAGAGGCAAGACACCCTTCGAAACGGCAGACACCACCCAGAGGAATCCGGAACCGTCTTCCCCTTCCTCTCGTCGTCGTCTTGGCCTTTGAAAGGTTCTCGTCGAATCAGTGAGAGGCCGTGGGATCGATGCCTTGGTTATGCCCAGCATCCCTGATCAGATATCCTGCAGACCGAGGTCCTACATGGTTATAGATCGACGATACTCGCAACAGCCGCAACGAATTGATGGTTGCCGTCGCTGGGTATCAGCCATACTGGGCATCAGGGCATTGCTAGTCCAGAACTCCAGCACACATCACCAAGCCGTGGTCCGTGGACCTGGGAAGAGAGCACGAGTTCACACTTTCAAGGTTCAAAGCGTTTTACCTAACCCATTATGTCCAGGCCAGCCGGAACGGGCTCGACGGTGTAGATACAAGCACTGCGCAATGGGCAATGGCGCTCTCGTCAACCTTCCAGCAACCCCGAGCTCCAGCTCCCTGCGCTGTCCGGGGGTCTTCTCCACGTTCAGGGCACAGGCTCGAGAACAGCCAATCCAGCCCGGCCCCCAGCCGATGATATGATGCCACTCCTGCAGCAACCAATTTCACCATACATTGCAGACACTGTGCATAGGCATCGCAGCAGCAGCAGGCGAGGCAGGCCATGGCAAATCCTCCGCCAGATCAAGATGGGATGAGATGCTCGTTTCTCGTTGCTTTCGGGTTGCTTGCGGGTTGCTTGCAGCTCGTGCCGCCCCTCGGACGCTGCTGGTTTGCGCCACATGGGCCACAAGCAATTAGGTTAGTCCGGAACAAGACCAGACGATTCGAGCCACTCGACTGTTGCCGAAGTTCTGTCGCGTTTCTTTTCGCCAACGCGCTTCTCCAAAGAGAGCGATCGGTATCTATCACAATTTGAAAAAAGAAACCTTTAGTTCTGAGGAGCTTGGTTCGCAGCATTTCCAATATCGAAAAGGCCTGACACTTCGCCGTGATCGACCCCAACGACAACTTCTATGTACAGAGTGCCCTGTACAGAACAGGCAGTTAGTGAACGAGAAGCGATATGATCTGGTTCCTACGAACGACTTTTCGACGAAGTACTCGTGTTGGAATATTGAAACATTTCAATGGATTCTTCAATCGATCATCATGCAATTAGCTCTAGGTTTTGTTTCTTTTTCTCGCAATGACGCCTCGATACTGAAAGGAGGCTCTTGCTTTTGTCCTTCGAACAATTAAGCATCTGACTCATCATACTCAATTCACCGCGAGCAAACGAGAAAGTCGCAGAATGATACGCATTGGCTTTCTACAGATTGGCACTCGTTCTGAGCTGTAGATTTCTGCTCCAGATTAGGCGCGAGCCACCTGAGGCTCCTCAGACACAAATTATGGTTTTGCCTTATCATAATACGGTGTCTTTAAATCCCTGCATCAGGGCTCTGCGTTTTCGTGTTTGCAAAGGATATCATGAAGCAAGGGCAGATCCTCATCTCGAACGCGTTGGCCCTATGCCGAGTCGCAAGGTCGGTAAGTTCGCCGACATTGGATTGTCCACTGCACTCTGAATAGACGACAAGGGTTCAACGCACAACGTATCGCAGATGCTGCAGCCCGAAGTACATGTCAGAAACAGAACCCATCGGTCGCCCACTTCCGCCGTTCGAGCATTGTTCCGGCAGAGATCCCATCATCGCCTATCCCATCCATCCACCCCAATCGCTCTCAGTGCATCATGCAGTCTGCCCACGTTTTCCGCCGCATGGCCTCATCTCATCGACGGCCACGGCATTTGCGAGGACGTGAGGCCCTTTCAGAGAGCACAGATCACGATGCAACGGCGCTCTGCACCCCAATTGACCTGATGCTGCTCCCTCCCTCTTACTCTCTGCCGGCCTCGCGCACAGCACGTGCGCTCCATTTCCAAAAATGCGGGGCTTTTGCAGCGGTTATTTTAACATACGTATGTATAATACGGTGATTATAATGGTTCCCCAACATGGAGGGCCCCGGGAGACTGAGCTTGAAACAACAAACATGATCAAGACAAGCTCACCGTTATCGTGACTAGCAATCGTGAAGTATGCATGGGGCGATCATTATTAGCTGCACTAATTTCCCCGAGCGAGCCTGTCATGTACTCATGTACCCTACCCTTGAACCGCAAAGTTCCCAGCACGTAGGTGATAGTTTATGTCTGCAATATCAAATTCCGAGTCATCCATCTATCCATCGAGACAGTTTGTAGCATTAGGCCAAGATGGGCGCTCTGTTGGGCTTTAGGGGTAACGCGCCGACTATACTCGCATGGCAGATCGACAGCGGCAAAGCCAGGAGATCCTGCGGGAAGCCGGATGACCATATCAAGAATCTCGGCACGTTTCGATGCCACACATTCTTCTCATCCTACAACCCCGCCCGCTGTGTTTGCTGGATTCACGGTGTCGAGCATGTTCAAGAGCTCAAGCGAACTCATCCCATAGGAGCGGCAGGATCGCGAGATGGGATTCCACGGACCGCACCGTTTCGTTTCTATAGTCGCCGGCCAATGGCCAAGCTGCCCAGAGTCTCTGCGCTGATGGGTTTGACGCCTGTGCTCCTGAGAGGTGGGCGCGGCACGGGAGAATGGAATATGCGTGGTCAGACATTATGCGCAGCTTTCTCTTGTATCGATTGCTCTCATACACGTGTTCGTGCCATGTATGCCGTCCTCCTCTGGGTCTGCTCAGCTCGTCTCTGAGAGGACGTCTACTTGTGCGGACACGACCCCGCGCGGCCCGGCCGTCTGTCTCATGGTCCCAGGACCTGATGATGGTAAAGTTTATGCAAAGTTGCGACATCGCTTTCGCTGAATTTGCGGAGAGAGAGCCGTGTCCTGACGGGTTCGAATTTGGTAAATCTTTCTTGTTGCATCTTGTCCTGGTAAGGCTGAAGGGCCTGTCTCATACTTGTCTTCTGAGCCCATTACAATTGCGCAACGGTTCTGAGACGCCAACTCCAGGTTTTTGATTCAAGACCGCCACTGAAGAGTGAGTCAGTGATAGGGCGAGACAACAGACTCGGTAAAATTGCATGTTCACACCAGTCAAAGTCTATCTAATAAAACCTTCTCTTGAAGTCATTCCGCACAGGTGGTAAGTTCCTTGACTGAGACTTTTTGAATCATTATGCAATCGCATGTCAATCTTTCTGGTGCGTTGATACGAATTGACTTTATGATACCCCTATTACGTATAGTAGCACACCTGGCCGGTAATCATTTACAAGCCATTATTCGTCTGCATCCTTGAGACTGACGATTATGTGTTCTGGCGTCAATTTAACGATATGCCAACACGGTGGCAGGCTTTCTCCAAGCCACAGTGATTCATGTGAAAGTGAAAATAACACGTATGAACAATTGAAGACATGACACAGACGTGCGGCTGTAGGGCAGGCTGTCATAGTTTTGGATCTTGCTCCAAGTCCATGCTTCCACCTCTATGGCCAAGATATATCTTCTATGATAATGGGGGGTCGTTCTGGGAGACTGTCATAGACATCACATTGCAATATGGAATCTCCCTGCGATGATTTGGGGTGTTTGAGAGATTTCGTTGACTACATGCCTTCAACCTTGAGTTATATCTCCCGCCTTCCATTCTTCTTGAGTGTAAAATATCACGCATAAAAGCTTGCAATGGCATGATTTGCCTAGCTAGATAGCAAAGCGCTCGCATACGGCTTGATTTGAGGTTACGACAGCTGCTAGATACGTACATGTTCGATCAAGGCTCAAGAGTATGATGGAATAACTGTCGCCAACTCTAAGTCGAGATCACTTTTTCGCTGCCACAGGTTTCCACGAGCAGTACACTACGGTAGGCCTCGAAACAATCGTAAATTTGCATGTGGCAGCGTACAGGGGAACAAGCTGGCGAATGTCAGGGAACGCCGAGTCTCAACTTGACTTTGATAACACATGAAAGTGCTCTTTTCCATAAAAAACCCTTACAAAAGCCCCAGATATCAAGTGACTCCCCTTCTAGTCTCTCATATCGATGGAGCCAACGGCAATATGACATGGAATGCATCATCTTGTGATGGCCCGACCCATTTCAGCCGCGCTAACGCCAATGTCCATACCGCACTCCTTCGTATGCCCATTCAGAGGAATAGTCTTTCCACTCAAGTCCGGTAGAAGTAGAAAGATCGGATACCTTCCGCCCCGTGAATTCCAGCCACCCACCCACACCAGGAAGAGTGGCTTTTGCAGTGAAACTGGCCAGACTGTCGTTATCGAAAGTAATGCACCCTAGTTCGGGTTCGTGATAGACCGCGCCCGCTGGAAGTTCACGACACCTTGATTTCATCATGTAAAACGGGCGTTGCGCTGGTACTGGTTTGGCCTTCTTTGGCGGCCTTCCTCGGCTCCCGGCGGCATCGACTTTTCGCTTTGTGCCCGTTGCTCGTCCTTTACCGTAGTCAACTTCGTCCTCGCCATCACCATTGTCCTCTCGGTCTTCTTCCCAATCCTTGCTGTCAGCTTCGTGGTCCGCTCTTGATTCATAATCGACCAGAGCGGCCGCTTTCACGCTCATGATCATCACCCCCTCGCGTATTCCGAAGTCAAAGTTGGCTCTGAAAACCTCGGGAGATTTAGTACGATGGATGTCAAGGGTCAAGCTGTCTGTATAAGCAGGCCACGTCCCTTCAATATCGTCGCAATCAATCAGGTAGCTGCCCAGAGGAGAGCGCTGGCGGGAGTCATCCTCCTCGAGTGTATCGAGGTAGTCTGTGTGCATTTTAACACGCTCGGCGGCCCATGCCTCGTTGACTTCCCCAAGTCTCTTTGCCTTGTCCACATCCGCTTGATTCCAGCCAATAAAGATTGTTTGGACCTTCCGACCTGACAAAGTTTCGTAAAGTAGTCCCGGTACCTTATTAGCGGCCTCGTATATTTGAGAGGCCTGCCGCGAGCAATCCAGGCCCACTGGTATGCCCACAACTGTGGTCGTTTTGGTGCGACACGGTGTACCATTGGACAAAAAGTATCTCTTCATGACCCAGTCTGGGTGGCGAGAGAGCTCCTCGGAGTAAGCTTCTCGAGCCACTCCTCGAGCAGCTCCTCGAGCAACTCGGCTATGTCGTCGGGGACTTTGTCGCATTTTCCCTCTTCGAGAACTTTCTGCATCAGGAGACGTCCGTCGTCGGAAATCTCGCTTTCATCGAACTCAACACCATAGTGTCTTAATTGAGCGCGAACAAAACAATCTCCAGAGTTGTATCTCAATTTCTTGGTTGCTTCTGGTGTGACCTTTGACAAGAACATTTGTCGGAGACATGAGCCTTCGACGCGTTCTATACGATTAGCGTAGAACAGGCGCCATGCACACGTGAAGCCATCTCTGCTGACTTGGTGGTAGCGCATGACTCTTGTTTTCTTGGGGATGTGCTCAAGTTGGACACTGAAATAGGATTTGTGAAGTAGGGAGATAGGTTAGATGGCGGAAGAGCAGAGCAGAGCCGGAGAATCCGTGCTACTAGAAAACAAGTTGGTAACAGTTACTCAAGGATGAATTGAGGAAGAAGCTGCTGGTGTTGCAGAACGCGTCGCAGACGCGAATCAATTAAGTTTCTTATCACTTATCGTGCTGCTTGGCCGAGTAGCACCAGCAGTGGCCTCGCCACAGAACATCCCCCAGTGGAGCCCCTGTCTCTTCAGGGCAACGTTCAATGAACTGTGCAACCCAGCGATAGCCAGGCCCCGAAACAGCTAACCTATTGCACTGATTGTCAAAGCAATGGACATTTACCACATCTGAATAACTGTGTAAGCCCGTATGAATTGCATTTAGATAATTACCTACCTACCAAGGTATCACATTATAATCAGACAGAGCCACGGTACGATTTACCTAGCGTATCAATTTTGGGAGGTATAAACGACACTAATCTAGGCCTGCCATCTCGATTCTAGTGGTCTAAGACTGCACTCCCAGTCCACTAAGAAGTTGGTTCTTCACCTCCTCTACAAACTTGTTCATCTGATCCGCCGAGTGAAACGACTCATTATATACAGCACTGAAGTTCAGCTGGTCGCGGAAGGTCCAGACAAATGTCACAGACTGCTGTGAGAGGATCTCCACTCCGACACTAACACCCTTGACCTCGAACCCGGCCTCTGGCGTGCCGTAGGACCGCTGGATCAGCTTCTCCGCGATGCCGATGCTGCTGATGTCGACATTGCTGGGCGGGGCCTGGGCCTCGTCGGTGCTGCCGCCCTTGGACAGGCTGGCAATGAGCTCGCCCAGCTGCGCCGCGTACTCGCGGTGCGAGTCGAGGAACTCGCGCGTGATGCCCTTCTGGTACTCGTCCCGGTAGACCCGCAGCCGGTCCTCCCACGACGCGCCCGGCTCGACCCGCACCATCCAGCCCGTCGTGTACAGGCCCGCCGCCGACGCCGGCGTCGAGTGCGGCTCCGGCAGGTACGGCCGCAGCGCGAACCGGACCGTGCTGGTGTAGTGGCGGCGCCGGTCCTCCTCGGCGTCCCCGGCCAGCGCGTAGTTGGCGCCCGCGACGCTGGTGTGGCACGCCGCCGTGACGCTTACCCCGCGCGCCTTGCACGCCTCCACGACGCGCGCCGTGGTGGCCGCGTCGAGCACGAGCTTCGCGGCCTTGGTTCCGGCCGGCACCGTGGCCTTGTCGCCCAGGCACGGGATTCCGACGGTGCCCGGGACGTGCCCGAACGTCGACACGAGCGCCGAGCCGCGCTCGCGCAGCTCCGGTGTTGACTCGGCCGGTATGGCGGCGGCATCCTCGATGGCGGGCGCGAGCCGCTCGGTCTCGTTGCCCCAGGCGAGGGTGGCCGGGTCGGCCGGCGGCGACGGCTGCGAGGCGATGGTGAGAAGGGCATCGAGGAGCAGCATGACACCAAGCCCGTCGGTGCGCCAGTGCGTTGTGTGGCCGAGAAGCTCGCCGGATTTTGGGATATACACCAGCTTGGCGTACGGAGACGGCTGGAACGTCGGGATCACGTCGGCCGAAGACTCGGCGTCTGAAACATTAAAGGTCTTAGAGACCCATTCCTCCAGTGCGGCCGCATCTGGAACAGTGTATATGAGGCTCTTGTCATCAGGGCCGACCTCCGCCGCCAGACTCGGGTGCTGGAAACGCAGATGAGCCCAGGCGAGCCGGAAAAGACTCTCGAGATCTGTAGATGCGAATGACCCAACAGGCTCAATGGCGGCTGCTGAGTTTATGGCCCAATGCTCACGGTTGAGTGGCAATCCGGCATCGCCGACCATCTTGATATAGGTTTCATTCTCGCCGATGGATCGCGAGAAGACGCCCTTTTGATCAGTTTCTTGCCAAAGCATGGTGTCTCGTTTGGAAGATGGTAAAAATAACAATTCAATACTAAGGCTGGGCGATACTGGACGAGCAGGCGATTATTGCAAAGTTGGGAAGTTGCTAACCTTGTTCAAGCTCTAACTTCTAGGTTGGACGAGGTATCTTTGGAATGCGGGACGAATGAAGAGAAGTATATCATAAAGCAAGTAAGTACACGGTAAAAGGGACTTTTGACGCCCCATATAACTTGATGGGCTGTTCTTTACGGCCCTTCTTTGCAAGGCAGCCAAAGCGATGCAGGAAGCGTATGACCGGGTTGCTCTGGTATGTATCATCACGCATTGCAGATCGGTGAGGGGCGGGCGGCGGGTGGGGGCAGCTATTTACGGAGCAACGGTACAACGGGAGCGGCGCAGTCGGCAGGCAAGGGTAAAGAGTATGTGTGTAAGTTACTGAAGTAGGCATGTGTATGTGTAATCTGTAATAGAAGTCTCACTAATACTGCCCACCTAGAAAGTCCACAAAGGCCCTTTTTCCCAGTCTTGAATCTAGCATTGATCGGCAGAAACTATCGTTCTTTGCGAGGTGCTCAACAGGCTACAGCCATTGCAGACCTCTCCGAAGCGGGCACATTTCTCGACTCAAAGAAGTAAGAAAGGGATAGTCACGACCGACTATGGATATTCAGGGCATTGTCGTTGTCACAGGCGCAGGTAAGGCCTTGATCTCTCATCGCGATCTCGAATATGACACTAAAATGGAACAGGAAGCGGCATTGGCAGAGCAGTAGCTCAACGGTTGGCTTCTCTCGGCGCGGATGTGTTGGTATGCGCGGACCTGGACCTCGTCCACGCCACCGAAACCGCAGATTTATGTGTAAACAACCACCACATCGACAAGCCCTTTCGGGCGAGTGCACATAGGGTCGATGTGCGTGACGAGGCCAGTATCGATAATATGATAGCCCAGGTCGTCCTCCAACACCGTCGAATTGATGTGTTCGTTAACACAGCTGGTGTAAGCTCCTCTGATCATTTACGCTCTGTCGCGACATCTGACGAATACACACAGTTTGGGGCCGCGAGCCAGACGCCGATCCGCGACATGTCCCTTGCAGATTGGCGCGGTCTAGATGAGGTGCACAATATCGGCTGCTTCCTGCTGGTTCGTGCCGCTTTGCGTGTCATGGACAAACAAGACGCTGTCGCAACTGCCGAAGGCAGATCCCCTGTCAGGGGCGCAACCGTGATACTCACGTCTCTTGCTTCGGAGGGCGCATTTCCTGGGGTTGGCAATTACGTGGCGGCGAAGCATGCGGTCAAGGGCATGGTGCAAGCAGCGGCCATAGAGAACGCGGGCAGGGGAATTCGCGTGAACGCCGTCGCGCCGTCTTACGTTTCGGGGCCTATGATGGACCAATTCCTCGAGGCGACCCCCGCGGTCAAGAAGGCCATGCTTGGTGACTTGCCCATGGGTAGGCTGGCGAAATCCAGCGAGGTTGCGGACGCAGTGGCCTTTCTTGCCTCTCCAGCCTCTAGCTACGTGAATGGACACACCCTGGTGGTTGATGGCGGCGCGTCGCTGGCACTCTCAAACACACGATTTGGAGAAGCATCTTGAAATTCATGCTACTATTAAATATAGTTCATACGTTCACAATATCCTTGTTTCCCCTTATGCTGCCAACTCCTGTCTATGAATACCCTCCTCGACCTGCCTGGGGGAACTTGACTGCTGCAACGGGGACGACTGCTGCAATGGTGAATAGTTCTTGACCTGTTTCTGAGAACTCGACTGTTGCAATGGGGAGTAATCATCCATGGTTACCAACTGGTCTTGCTGGCTCGCGGTGCTAGAACGGAACGTTTTTGATGTGCCGCGAGTACCATGCGTATTATTCGCGACCTTTTCTTTTATGGACTTGGTCAAGTAGATAATGCTGGGCAGACAGACAGATATCAAAGAGATGGGCCCTTCGCATTGCACCCATTCCAAGTATGTGACAGTTGTCCACGTGAGGTCGTCGAGGAGGTGGGTGCCCGCGCTCGCGAGAGTGACTAGACGTCCGATCGAGACGACAATGACGCTGGAAACAAGGGTTATCATTAGCATGGGCCTCATCGGTGTGAAGAGGGAACATAGACATACGAGTATCCGCAAAGGAAGACAACACCCACCAGAAAACGGCGGGCGGGGCTTGCACGAAGACCCCAGAGCAATGGAAGAGGTAATATCAGAATGCACAAGTCGATAATCATGCTGGGTATCGCAGTTCCGAAAAACCACCCCCACTGTGAGATACAGGTCGAGCCCGGTACAGTCTCCCACGCGGCGTTGACAGGCGTGCATTGGAAGACGGTGCTAAGCCAGGCCGAGAGCAGCCAGCCCGCGTTCATGATACCAACAGTCCATAGCGCCGCGGTGAACCATATGTTTGTACGTTGGAAGATACGACGATAGAAGAAGAGCGCCGAGAACTTGGGAAGTGAGATGTTGCTGTCGTATAGGAAGGCGGCAATGAAGATGATTTTGGGCCCCTTGGCCAAATCGTCTGGCGATGTGGTCGCCGCATGTTTACCAAGACCGAGCTTGATCCACCAGAAGATGAGGCCGGTCTCTGCAATGATGAATGGCTGTCGTTTAGGTGAGCGCACAGTTCTCTTTCACATGGGCGAGTTCGATCAGAGCTTACCAGCGTGATGACCGCGAAGAAATCGTCCCACCACCAATTGTGAGCCGGATTGATGTAGTTGGACCACATGCGCAAGCTCAAAGCCAAGGTTGAGAGGGTAAGCATAATGACACACAGCGCAATCAAGTTGGGCTGTAGCGTCTCGCTCGCCTCCTCGGCCGTTAGTTGCGTAGCCATGACCGGCGGAGAAACAGACTCAAGTTGACAGCAACTCGCGATAGGGGACAAGCTAGATCCTTCAGATGGCTGGGATGACAACTTAAGTTGATGCTGACAACTCACTGGGCGTTACATTTATTTCATACCGCTTTCATTTCGTACTCCACTGCCATGCCTTGTCGCTGTCTCTAGTTCTTTCTCTCGCTGTTGGGCTGTGTCGTGTTATTGGCCGGGGCCCGGCTTGCCCCTACCGCGTTCACCTGGGTCTGTGACATTGACGCACATGGTACCCACCGCAGATCACGATGCTGAAGATGTTCACGCCCGTTCTATTGCCGTTGAGTTAGTTTTTGGCTGTCAAGATCTCGAAATAAACTACCTATCAAGTGGTAGACACAAGAAATGGCGCGCACTGGCCAGTCTATACGCCTACATCTGCCTTCTAGCGCGCCATTTCTTGTGTCCCCAACTTGCCTATATCAGGCAGATCAGCTCTTCAGCCCGTCTCCTTTGAAGCTCTGTATGATCGACTCGGTCTCATCTCTTCACTGCCTTCACAAATCGGCTTACTAGTCGAGATCCTATCTAGGATCCAGTTCTGGCCCATACAACGATCACTAGTAGTTCGGCTGGATATAGAGATCTATATGAGGAGTGGCATTGCATTTGCCATGCGCCGTGACATGTTGAGTAGCTCTAGGTTGGAGAGTAGGAACGTTCGCCTGCACGGTCAAGCAAGGTTATTTGAGTGCGTAGGTAGATGAGCAAATGGTCGGGTATAAACCAGAAGTTCCCACTGATTTGGGGGCTTTGGAGGAAGTACCAACAAATCCTATGGTGGCAACGTGTATCTTTTTAGTCACTGGATTACTCGATGATTGCTCGGTTTACAAGGATAGCGAAAGTGACAGCCCTAAGCATAGGTACTGAGGTACTTCGCTTATCTTACAGAAGTTGATCTGCTCATACTAAGAGTACCTAGGGTTCATATTCGAATGTGCTTCATAGGCATAGATTATCTTGTCTTAATCAAGAGTGCAAGGTCACGATGCATGATGCTCGTGGCAGGTGGTTTTTACCCGCGGAAATATGTGCTTTTTCGTGTAACTCATACGCGAGGTATGGTACCGGCTTGCCGGCCGGGACCATATCGGTCGGATATCCGGTATAAAGAGTATGCACTTGTGCGGCACGGAACGGGGGGACCCGCACGCAAGACCCGTTCTGCCAGCCTCCGCCATGGCGATCGGCAGCTAGGCCTGCCTTACAGGTCGGCTCCGTAAATAGTCTGTATGCAACGTAAGAAACACAGTACATCAGCCATCGGCCACAATCAACTACCGGTCTGCTTACACCGATCTGCGCTCCATCTGTAATATCTCTAGCCAATAGCGAATACAAAATCTTGCTGCAAAGAAATTTGCACCAGGAGAACTTTTACAGTCGGATGCCCTTCTGGAAAATTAATGGAGTTCTATGGGGCAGCCTACTCTTGGTGCTTATGTTGTGGATTGTTTGCGCAGGTGAACTACCAAACCCCGTAGAGTGGGCTTGGCCCCCACGCCGACTTTTCAGCCTGTGTTTTGTGGTTCCGGAACGCCGTCACGTTGTAAGTCAGCCCAGAAGTGTCGGTGATACTCGAAAATGGACTCCATGACATTTTCGAACATTGGAGTTTGCTACCAGCGTTGTAGGTGGCCGTGATAGGCATGGGCTGAATTCTCACAAGCCTAACCGGTTGTAGAGACGACTTGTATAATCGCGTTGCCTGCTGCCATCGCCAATTTGGTCAATGATTGCTGTCAGGTGATTAATAGCCTCCTTCTCTTGCGGCACAGCTAGACTATACTCATCACACTATTGTAGAAAGGCCATCATTTGAGTGTGAACTTGATTTCCATTTTGTCTTCGGAGTCAAACCGGGACTCATTGTTTTTCTGTCCAACTTTCAGCGCCGTATTGCTTTACATTCCATGATGGCGTCCCATCACGATGATATCCACATGCCAAAATTCGATCCTGGAGTTCAACATGAGCCCATTGCGATCGTGGGAATGGGTAATTTTGATTTGCTCATGTTTGGACACGAATTGAATACTGACCAGAATCCTAGGTTGTCGGCTACCCGGACATGTGTCTTCACCATCTGACCTGTGGAACCTCTTGATTGAGAACAAGTCTGGCCATTGTGCAGTGCCCAAATCTCGTTACAATGTGGATGGCTTCTATCACCCCAACGCTGAGCGGCCAGGGAGCATTAACTCCACGGGCGGTTATTTCCTCCAAGAGGACTCACGAGCATTTGATAATGCCTTCTTTGGCATCAACAACCTCGAGGCATCGTCCATGGATGCCCAACAGAGGAAGCTGCTGGAAGTTGTGTACGAGTCATTCGAGAATGCCGGGGCTTCGCTGTCTCGGATTCAGGGCTCCAAGACTGGCGTCTACATAGGAAACTTCACGAATGACTACATGCTCACGCAGTACAAGGACCCAGAGTACTTCTCGCGGTACAGTGCCACGGGCTCTGGCATGACCATTCTGTCAAACCGAGTAACGCACTGCTTCGATCTTCGCGGCCCATCTGTCGTGCTGGACACGGCATGTTCATCGTCCATATACGCCTTACATTTTGCTTGCCTGGCTCTCGACGCCCACGACTGCGACGGGGCAGTCGTTGCGAGCGCGAATCTGATCCAATCGGTAGAACAACAGCTGATTGCCGTCAAGGCCGGCATTCTATCCCCAGATTCAGTCTGCCATACATTCGACGAGTCGGCCAATGGATATGGACGGGCCGAAGGTGTTTCATCACTGTATCTCAAGAGACTCAGCGATGCCGAGAGAGATGGCGATCCGATTCGCTGTGTCATTCGAGGTACTGCGATCAATGGGTAAGTACTGAATTAAGCATCCCCAAGAATTTTCCCCTGTTTCTTCCTCGTATCAGAATGGAATACGGATTCCAATTCATGCATTCTGTGTCGACAGCAAATATCGCACTATGGCTTACAATGTTGTTTTTAGCAACGGTCGTACCCCTGGTATCGTCCAGCCCAGTGTCGATGGCCAAGAAGCGGTCATTAGAGCTGCGTACAGAAGAGCAGGGCTTCCCACGAGTGAAACCGATTATGTTGAGGTAAGTCCATGATACACAAGCTCGAACGCTTGGATCAGTTTGTGCTCAGACGCAATTACATACAGGCTCATGGAACCGGCACCAAAGTCGGCGACCCAATCGAACTCGAAGGAATATCTCGTGTTTTTCGCCATAGAACCGGAATACCAACCGCAGTTGGTGGTATAAAGCCCAATCTAGGACATAGTGAGGGAGCCAGTGGCCTCTCAAGTATCATAAAACTGGTGCTTGCTCTCCAGCACGGACAGATCCCCGCAACCATCGGCGTCAAGAACATCAATCCCAGCATCAAGCTTGACGAGTGGAACCTTGATATCGTCAGGGAGAACAGACCATGGCCGAAATCCAGTTCTCCTCGGGCAAGCGTTAACTCATTTGGCTTCGGCGGCGCAAATGGACATGCAATTCTTGAGGCGTGGCCAATGAACTCAAAAGCAGACGACTGTAACAACACCCCAACGAACCATTGCATCAATGGTGGCGGCACTGGAGAGATCGTTGTGAATGGATATAGACAGCCTAGTCCAGTGCTTCTCACATTCTCGAGCCGGACAGAGCACTCCATGAACATGCTGGTCAAGAGTATTGCCAGCCACATCTCATCTAATCACACAAATCTAAGGGATTTGACATACACCTTAAACGGCCGCCGGTCGCGTCTTGCCACTAGAGGCTTTACTGTCGTCAACCCCTCGACGCTGGTTGAAGACATGGAACCCACGAGGCTGATCAGAAACCCATCCGGAGCCGGAGCGCTTCCGCTCGCTTTCATATTTACAGGACAGGGAGCTCAATGGCCTGGTATGGGCCGTGAGCTTTTCCGCCAGTATTCTAGGTTCCGAGAGTCTATTCAATATCTGGATTCCTGCCTCGATAGCCTCGGTCCAGAAGACAAGCCTTCTTGGACATTGGTGGACACACTTCTTGCTCCGGCTGAGAACAGTGAAATCAATTTGGCTGAGAGATCTCAGCCCATCTGCACAGCCGTTCAGGTTGCACTGGTCAACTTACTCAGGGGATGGAAAATCCTGCCCAAGGTGGTCATTGGGCATTCTTCCGGAGAAATTGGCGCAGCCTATGCTGCCGGTCATCTCAGTTCCTATCAGGCCATCATGGCTGCCTACTTCCGTGGCCACACAGTCGCGCAGAATGCACGGGAAGGCGGGATGATAGCAGTTGATCTCGGCAAAGAAGCTGCGCAGGCTGTTGTTTCTGAGAATGATTTGACAAAGCAGGTGTCACTGGCATGTTTCAATTCTCCCGAGAGCACTACTTTGAGTGGTGATACAGACGCGATTGACAAGCTGTTGGCCATTTTACAAGCCAAGGGTACCTTCGCGCGGAAGCTCGCGACTAACGGCAAGGCGTACCATTCCAAACATATGGCGGAGATTGGCCACATCTATCAGCAATCACTTGAGCGAGTTTGGCATGTGCGTCATGAGCCGATAGGCAAGATGACGGCTAATGGAAACACCACATGCGTTTCTAATGTGCGTGTCATCTCATCAGTCATTGGAAGTGAGTCGGATCAGGGCGACATGGCAACCCCAGCTTACTGGAGAGCAAATCTGGAGTCTCCCGTGAAATTTGATGATGCGGTCAAGGGGGTTTTTGAGCTTGGTCCGCATCACCTGCTGGAACTTGGCCCTCACTCTGCTCTTGAACTTCCTATCAAGCAAATCGCTGCCTCGGAGTCCCAAGACCCAGGATGCTACGCTTACAATTCAGCTCTTATCCGTGGCAAGGACTCGGCGGTCACTTTACTGTCACTTGTCGGGTCTCTCTTCCTGCGAGAGAATGATGATTTGGCGCTGGAGAACATACTGCCGGATGACCTGGCCTCTGGAATGCCACAGCGCCGTGTCCTCACTGACCTTCCCCACTACCAATGGGATTACACGGCAGCGATACTATGGACCGAGCCACGAGCTGTGACCGAGTTCCGCAATCGCCCTTTCCCTCGACACGATCTGCTTGGCTCTCAGATCACCGGAGCTAGCAAGCTGACAACCACATGGCGTAACATCGTCGATGTTAACAAACTGCCCTGGCTCAAGGATCATTGTCTCGGCCCCTCAATCGTGTTCCCGGCTGCGGCATACATAGCAATGGCAGCTGAGGCAGTATGCCAAGTGAATGGTATCGACCTCGATGACTGTCCAGGGGTTGAAATGCGCCAGCTGAACTTTCTCACGGTCATGGATTTCCACGCCGAGAGTCGACCCCAGCATGAAGTCATCACCGAGATACGAAGGAGTCGCATCACCACTACCCTTGAATCGGACAAGTGGTGGGAATTCACCGTATCGTCAATCGCCGCCGAGGATTCGCGCCCTACAACACACATGACTGCACTCGTGGGCCTCCCCAAGGTGGCGCTAGCTTTGCCAAGGACCATAAATCTGACCAAAGACACCCTGGAGCAGCAGGCTAGACGTGTCTGGTACGATAAGTTCACCCAGGAGGGCCTCAACTGGGGACCTCATTTCGCGGTCATGGGAGAGATATACTGCGACCGTGCAAGACAGGCCAACGTAGCAATGGCTACCACTGGCCTGCTCCGTGGATTGGGAGATGGGTTTGACCGGTACATTGCCCACCCCATCAGTATCGACGCCATGCTACAGACTGCCTTTGTGGCGACTACCGGGGGCTGGGTTCACAAATTGCGTGCGACTGTTCCTGTACAGATGGACAAGGTATCCATATCAGCCCCCGGCCTGCTGGATCTTACACGCAGAGATGCCTTTGCTATAGACTCGAGATCGACGTCCGTCGGCTTTGGGACAGTCAACATCGAGGCTGAGCTCTACAACCCCTCCGGCGAGACTCTGATCCGTATGGAAGGCGCACGTTGCATCGCCTATCAGGGAAATACCCAGCAAGAGTCTCCCGAGCAGCGAAACCCACTGTGCCGCGTGGCTTGGAAGCCAGATATCATGCTCATGGACGCAGGTGCCAACCAGGTCCTTACCGAGTACACGGACTATGTTGCCCGTGCCTTTCTTGGTGACACGGTCGTGCCAGAGTCATTGGTACAGCTGGCAGCTGCTGTGGATCTATACGCTCACAAGAACCCGAAAGCCCATGTGCTCCTTTTGAGCGCGGATGCAGATACGATCGGTATTCTTTCAGAGGTTCTCGCAGCTGGGTCGCCTTTCCAACGCTTCGAGACATTTTCGCGGGCCACCTTCGCCAATGGAGAACTCCGTGGCTGTGAAATAGTCTTGGACGAAGTCGACAGTGATGCTACAGACGAGGTGATTCTAACCCAAAACAAATATGACCTTGTTTGTAGTCTCGAAAATCTACCGGCCGCCATCAAGGACTGGGCGGCTTCGCCAGCAACTCTCATCACTGGTAAGAATGTCAATGATGGCGAGTTTTCCGGACGTACCACCAAGGTGGTCACTGGGACTGCTCGCAACTCTGTCAATATTTCTGTGATCGGAGAGGAAGCGCAGCCCAGAGAACAGAAGAAGCATGATGTGGTCATGGTACGTATTGCTCATTCTTCAAGACCAGTGTGAATCTTGACTGACATAAGTAAAGATATACCGAGCGGGTGAGAGGTCTGCACTTGAGTCCGAGATATATGAGGCTATGGTCGCCTACTTCGGCTTTGATTTGACTCTACTTGAGCTATCCGAAGTTAACGACACTACTATCCCGTCTCGGTCCATTGTTATTTCGACCATTGAAACCAAGGAACCAATTCTTAGCACCATTAGCGAGGAGGAAATGCGCCTGGTTCAGAAGATCACGGATCGCGCTTCAATCATTCTGTGGGTGTGTCATGCGGACTTCATGGCGGGGATGAGACCGCAATTTGCGCCGGTACTTGGTCTTTCTCGCGCCGTGATGCTCGAACAGCCGTCGCTGCGGTTTGCAGTATTTGATGTTGATGACCCAATTGCCAATCCGGGATCCACAGCTCATAATGCATGCAACATCATGGATCAGTTGCTGAAGGACGACGACCCGGAATTCGAACTGAGTCAGAAAGGACAGACCATTCACTCGGCCCGGTGGGAACCTCTCAACGAGCTGAACGCCCAGTTTCGCTTGAAGCAAGACGAAGGTATCCTTGAGCTGCCGATTGCTAAGGCAGGTCGTTCTCAGCTGCATATATCTCAACCAGGTCAGATGGACACAATCCACTTCATCCCGCAAGAGCACACTCAGCCGCTCCCTGCAGATCATGTCGAGGTGGAGGTGAAGAGCGTCGGCATGAACGCCAAGGATCTCTACGTTCTGGGAGCAAAGGTTGACACCAAGGACGTATCATGCTCCTGCGAATGCGCCGGAGTTATTGTGGATGTTGGCTCGGAGGTCACAGGTCTTGAGCTTGGGGATCGCGTCGTGGCCATGGCACCAGGCCACTTCGGGACCCATGAGCGTCTACCTCAGTGGGCAGTGTGTAAGCTGCAGGACGACGAGAAATTCACCACTGCGTCTACCATCCCCATTGTGTTCTCTACGGCCATTTATGGTTTGATTCATCGCGCAAATATTCAGCCCGGCGAGTCGATCCTTATCCACTCTGCCGCTGGCGGCGTTGGCCTTGCTGCGATTCAGCTAGCGAAGCACATCGGAGTTGAAATATTCGCCACGGTCGGTAATGACTCGAAGAAGGAGTTGCTTTCTTCACAGTTTGGTCTCGATCCGGCTCGAATCTTCAACTCTCGCGATACGTCGTTCCTCCCTGCCATCATGGAGGCAACGGGTGGGCGGGGAGTAGACGTCGTACTCAACTCTCTTACTGGTGAGCTGCTACGAAGCAGTCTCGAGGCATGCGCCGATTTTGGCCGCTTCGTAGAGATTGGAAAGCGCGACATCCTTGATCATGCGTCTTTGGACATGACTATCTTTCGAAAGAATCTATCTCTCATGGCCTTTGACCTCAGTAACCTCTTCTACTCCCGGAAACGAGGACACAACGAGCTGTGGCAGAGTCTCCTGGTGGAGAGTATGAATCTGATACGAAACGGGACTGCCAAACCATGCTCTCCTATCGAGATATTCCGTGCATCTGAGATCACACAGGCATTCCGGCATTTCTCACTAGGGACCCGTGTGGGTAAGGTAGCAGTCTCGTTTGAGGATGGCGAGGACCGCATCCGTGTCAAGCCCCGGAGATACCAAACTACATTCTCGCCCAATAAGAGCTATCTAATGATTGGGTGTCTCGGTGGTCTCGGCCGCAGTATGTCTAAGTGGATGATTTCTCAAGGTGCAAGAAGTCTGGTGTTTCTTGGGCGATCTGGGCTGGAAAAAGAAGCAGCCAGGCTTCTTGTTGACGAACTCCGCAGGCAAGGTGCTGATGTTGAAGTCGTCCGAGGCGACGTGAGCAACTACGAAGATGTCGATAAATGCATCCAGAAAGCTCCTTTGCCGATCGGAGGAGTGATACATGCGGCCATGGGCCTCGACGAGGCTCTATGGAGCAGCATGTCTCACGGGAGTTGGCACACTAGTATTTCACCAAAAGTGCGCGGGTCATGGAATTTACACAATGCCCTAGAGAAGGAAGGCCGCGACTCGCAGCTCGACTTCTTCGTCCTGACGTCTTCGATCTCCGGCTCCGTCGGCACGGCTACCGAGAGCAACTACTGCGCCGCGAACTCTTTCCTCGACGCTTTTTCGCGCTACCGCAACCGCATCGGCCGACCCGCCATTTCCATTGGGTACGGAATGATTGCCGAGGTCGGCTACCTGCACGAGCACCCGGAAATTGAGGCCCTGCTGAAGCGCAAGGGCATCACCTCCATCACCGAGGGTGAACTGCTCCAGATACTGGACCTGGCCATCGCCCACCAGTCGCCATCCACCTGGGCGCCGCACTATGACGGCCTCGTAGGCGCGCACATCTTGACGGGCATCGAGTTCTCCGGCCTCAAGAAGCAGCGCGACCGCGGATTCGAGGGCGGCAACCACGTCCTCGCAGACCCTCGGGCGTCGCTGCTGGCCGCGGCCTTTGAGCGTAGCACGCGCGGCTCGGGCCGCGACGTCGCCGCCGCCGCCGCCCATCAAAAGCTGCCATACGAGGTCGCCAGGGCTCTCGCGTCAGGAGGGTCCGCCACGTCGGCCTTGAATGCCGTGCAGGCGATCGTGACCGATAAGATTTCCAACTTGATTCTGCTGCCGGCCGAACAGCTGCGGCCAGAGCAGAAGCTGGGCGAGTTTGGAATCGACTCCATGCTGGCGGCCGAGTTCAGAGTCGCCATCTTCCACGCGCTAGAGGTTGACGTCCCGTTCGTGAAGCTTTTGGACAAGAATACGAGTGTGCAAAGTCTGGCGCAACTGATCATGGCAGGATTGGAAGCTCGGGAGCAAAAGTCTGAGCTTTAGGAGAAACCCGATGTGGCTGATCTTACATGAGGAGAGTTGCAAATGAAGGGAAAGTAGACACTGCAGTAATAAACGTGATTTGAACAATATCAAAGAATCCATTTCAATGCTGGAGTGCCTTCTTCGTCATGAATGCTCAGCTTCATCGTTGTCTTTCTTTGTGAGCGGAAGCACCCAAGAGCTATGATCTCGAATCAACTGCTTTAGAACAAGCACTTCCATCAAAGCCATGAGGTGCCCCGGGCCTGTCACCACAGTTACCAAATCCAAACTGTTCGGTCGCGCCCAGCAGCATTGCCGTTGCTCGTTCCGGGAAGCCAATGCAGACTTATAAGGGCCGACAAGCAATTATCCTTCGCCTTCGGGCAAATGGAACGGTGGTCGAATGGTAGAAAGTTAAAGATAACCCCTTCAAACTTGAAGACTCGGTGTTCAAATCTCGAAAGAACCTCGAAACAAAAACCTCAAGAATATTTTTTGGGCTTTTTTTACCGTCATGTCATATCACGTTATGCTGTGGGTCATGTCAAATAGTCATCAGCATCCCCGTCGCTTGGAACTGGGCAAGTAGGGCTGACTGAAATTGTTCTTAGAGTTACAACAGATGTGCACGTGTTTCCAGGCTTGCCGCATGCCTTTGCAACCATTCCAGAGTTGAGCGAAGCCCGACAGCGTTGGAACAAAATCATGGACGGAGCAGTTGCTTGGGCTCTGTCAAAACCTACCAGCAAGGAGGACATCGGTATTCAAAGTGAATGAACGATTTCGCGCGACGTTGGCAGCGCTTGAGATCTGGCATCACGTTTCCTTGTTGTACAAGTTCCGTGGGGTGAACAAGACATTTATGCCTCTACACGCGATGCTTCACAACTGTACTAATGTAACAATTCTTATCGTTCACGATGCATTAGAGGCGGTACGGTCCGTGTATTGCTTGATTCGACTCGGTGTGATCTTGGCGCTCTGCCCCTGGGAAGATCATGGTGTTATCGCGTGGGTCCTGATGCCTAAAGGTTCGGCAGTTGTTCCCACGATCGCGTGCTTATTTAGATGCCATCATGTCTTCTCGTGAGGGTGTGCGTCTGCAACACCATCGTTGGACGTCATTTCTATGCCAACATGTCAACTTCTCCGTCCTCAGAAAAGTTGGGCCTCCCCACAGAGAGACTCGAGCAGCTTCGTACACTATCCTTGGACAAGCTTCAATCCGGTTCAGCCTCGGAGCAGAGCGCCTTGCTTCAAGCATGTATAGAAGACGGCTTCTTCTTCCTTGACTTTACCCAGTCCAGCCTATCAAGAGTTTTGGACGACGTGGAGTCTGTCTTGAAGTTGGCTGAGGACCTCTTCGACTATCCTCTCGACATAAAGACGCTGTTTGATGTCGACAAAGTATCGGAACTAAAGGTCAACGGCTACAAGCCGAAGGGACGGAACGTCGTGAACAAGGACGGCCAGAGCGATGGGTTCGAGAGCTGGGTAGTAAGTGTGAATGAGTAGAATGTAATCCAAAGAGGGAGAATGCTTACTCACTCCGTCAGCTGCCACGCAACGGGCTTCTCCAGCTCTCGGAAGATCCATTCCCATACCCACCAGTGATTGCCGGAAGCATTGAACCCCTACGTAGTCTGCTTCGGGGCCTTCAAGCTGCCGCGCATGTGATACTGGGCTCCCTGTCGAGCTCACTCTCACTGCCCGCGGGCCAGCGATTTGAAGACTTCCAGGGCCTGTCACGCCCTTCTCCGGACATTCTGCGCCTGCTCAAGTACCGCGCCGACCCAGACGTCACTTGCGTACCGCAGACGCCGCACACGGACCTTGGCAGCCTTACCTTTGTCTTTTCCACCACGCCGGGGCTCCAGGTCCTGCCGCCGGCGGGCACGACGAGTGCCTGCGACGATGGACTGGGCCCGCTGGTGTGGTGGCACGTCGCGCCACGTCCCGGCCACGCCGTTGTCAACATTGGCGACTGCCTCTCCCTCATGACCAACGGCCTTTTGAAGGCTGCACTGCACCGTGTTGGCCCCGTGGACGGGCAGCCGATGTCCGAGCGCTACAGTCTGGCATACCTCATGCGGCCCGAGGACGACACGGTGCTGCGGGTCTTGGACAGCCCTCGTATCAATCGGTCGGAGACGCGTGGTGAGTACGACGAGGTTACGAGCGGGGAGTGGATCAGGAAGAAATTCAAGGCCCTAAGGGGCCAGCAGGACGGTGGCAATATTGATAGGGTCTTGACGGGAGGGAGAAAAGTGCTGGTTTGAAGATGGGATTGTGCGAAGTCAGAGTAAACACGAATTGTCCCAGTTGAGCAACCCCAGTAATCTTACTGGACCCTTTCAATTGAAATCGGTGCCATGCAGCAGCGTTGACTCACTTACCAACTCCTCACAATGTGTCGAGCCGAGCACAGTGGAAACGAGTGGCTTCAGCCCTCTTGCTCTCGTCGTACCCCCGATGACTTGTTCTGGCTTCTGGTCAAGCCAAGCCCGAACGACTTCGACTGACCCAAAGTAGTTTGATTGCTTGTCAGACTTCCTAAGATGGCAAGGTCTCTGCTTAGGCCAGTCATCAGGTTTTCCATCGTCAAGGGGGATCCAATAGTACCATTGCTTCCAGACCACTATGGTGCTCCAGATCCAAAAGAAGAGTCTCGATCTGCCTGGTTTGAGGGATGCAAAGACATTGGCTCGCGCAATATGGCACTTACGCGTTTCCGTTCTTTATTATTTTTCTTTTCATGTCCTTCTGCCGAGTGCGAAGAGGAAGATCATCGGGACGCTTTGATGATCAGACAACCTTACCCCTTATTTGTGTATACCAGTTCCATCATCTTCATCGACGTTGCCTCGCAATAACGACTTGCTTCGTGGTTTATAGGCTGCATACTAGTGATCTATGATGTTTTAGTACAACGAGATAGGGATGATTGGTCTTGTGGTGATGGAGTTTGGCACATCAATTGAAGTAACTTTGCCGAAATTCGCTTTAATGCAGGGGAATGATTGTAGCCATGTTCCCTAGTAAACAGCTTGAAAGACTAGAATTGGTTGTAGAGACCGGACACTCTTGGGTGTCCTGATCAGGAGAGTACAGTCGGCCGGCAAAACTCTTTCCCAGTCATGTAGGTGAGAGCAGAGAAGAGTAGCCTCAATCTGCTTTCTTTTTGGTGACGAGCCTGTAAGCCATTCTGAGGCTGTTGGAGGAAAGCTTTCATCAGTCAGCAGTTGGATAGTCCTATGATCTTTTCCCAGAGGATGTGGAGATAAGGTTTGACGAACAGCACAAGAAGATGATAGTTCTCAATGTCCTAGAACAGCGCCAACGGTGAACGAAATATCTGCGTTCAGAACCGACCGGCCCTATGACCACTAAATGGATGGCCAAGCACGCCGCGTCCCTGAGCTTGGCGGCCCGTTGGCCCGTAATAAACGATCTCTCGGCCATCGGTGCGCGGTCTACTCTTTTTCGCTGGCTAGGTACGGAGCGCTCTCCTTGCCCGTCTGCTCCTCCCCGCACGCTATTACAGGCTCGAGATGGGATTCACGAATGCCCATCGCGAGAAGCGTCGCGTCTCGGTACGCTACCGCGGCGGCGCACTACACTAACAGCGGACGAACCGGTACACTTTGCTCAATGAGGCTTACGGACCATTTACTAACCACTGGTCTTGTCACAATTCACCCGAACGATCCTGCATAGTAAAACGTTCCCCATTATTTATACTTTCACATAATATAACTGTTCATGTTGCTGGCAGTAGGCCCAGCGAGGCCAGTAGTCCAAGGCACAGCAGGTGTCACTAGGCACTTGGCAGCTCAACACACAACCCTCTTTCACGGTCGAGTCATTCCATACATGGGCAGCATAACCTGACATCGCTAGCTTGGTGCAATCATTCGGACAAGACGTCAAGCATACGTTCGTCCTTGCGCCCTGACCAAATTGATAGAGGGATTGCTTCGATGCGCCACCACAATAACTGCAGTAAAGAACCGCAGTTTGCAATCAAAAGAATGCCGAAACAGGTATCTGCCAATCTTCAGGTTTGCAGCCGATCTAGAATATAATCCTCACGGTCAAATTTCCAGAAGAATAGCTTAGCTCGTCCATTTCTAATTGAAGTCCACTTGTCTATAAAAGGTATACCCACCTCGCCATTATATCGAAAAGCTATTTACTCGTGAATAATAATCAACATTTTCTTCTTTGGATCTAGTCTATAGCAACAACAGCCCGATCGAAGCACCTCGGAACATCCCTGTCCTGTTCAAACTGTTGAGCCACCCCAAATACGTATCTCAAGGAGGACTAGCTCCTAGTTTTCATTCTTCTACCATAATAGTACTCGTGCTTGCCCCCACAACCCGGATTCCGAACTTTGGGAGGGTTGGACGATCCCAAACGACACAAGCTCGACAAGCACCAGTGATCGGATTGCCAAGAACAGGAACGATGCCAACGCTAACACATCGCAACGACGAACAATACTGAAGGTTCAAGGCAGGCTGTTTCTTGGCAAGCTACACTATCTCCGAATGACGCACTCAGACCTGTCGATCAAAGTTTGATCTGAATTTGCAAAAGCAGGTCGGGCCGCAACGCATAGAAAACTTCTGGAACACTTGTCAGATCTTGTGTGGAGCGACTACTTCGTCCTTCATAGGGGCGTGTCTCTGGAGTCTGATTATATCAAAGCGACAAAAGGCAGCCCACCGGAGAAGGTTCTGCTATAGCTGAAGATGCAGGTACACGACGATGAAAAAGAATGATTATCTTGCAAAATGGGTATCACTACACAAAAAAGAAAAAAAAAAGAAAGTCGGTACCGATACCGAGGACCTGGTACAGAGTAGCGAGGATGTCTGGGTCCGGTAGACACCGGGAAACCAGAGCCCAAACCCCACTCGCACAAGATCTAGACGTCTACCAGTAGGACTAACGTAAGCGATCTCAGCACAGCCGTTGCGAGGAAATGTTTTGTAGATCTGTGGAGTCAAGATCTTGCATAGTCGCCCACGTACTCATGCCCAAGCACCAGGTTCCCCATGCACAGATTTGCTGCTATGTTTGCAGTTACCGGCGAGTGGCAAGCACGGGTATTGACTCCCTTGATTGTTCAGTGATCCTAAGGATCGGCAGCAGATACGTCGCTCCTTGGATATTGCCTTCAATTCTGTAATAATAAAGGAGGTCCCAAGGGGTTGATAAGGCTAAGAAGGCTTTTGATGTTTCTGGGCGTTAGATAGCAAGCCACAAACTCTGTCTTCGACCCTGCTCATGATGCGTAAGCAATTATTATTGGAATAGCTTCACCATCTGTATCGACACGGATCTTTACCCAAAAGCGACGGCAACAGGATCCTGTAATCTCTATATTGACGTAATAAAAGGAGGGGAAAAGGGGGATCCCCTCCGTTCGTAAATTATAAATAACGGCCACTGCCACGGATGCTGGCATCCGACAACTATATCGTAGCTATAATAGCTAACCGGTATAATACCGTAATATCGTATTTAAATACTAATTATTTTTATTTTTGCGGTTCGTACGGTTTTAATTTTTTTCGTATTTTTTTCGCCGTCGATCCTCCCGTTAATTTTTCCGTTCCCGATTTCCGTTAACTTTTCGTACGGTTCGGCCCGACCGGTACCGTAAATTTAGGTCCGAGGGGGTATTTTAAAGATTTTTTAGTTTTTAAATAAATATACGAATTTCTCGTTAAATAATAGGCTATTTAGGAACCGGTATTTTTTCCGTTCGAATATACGGATTATCGAATATTTAAATGATCGCGATATTAATTTAAAATAATTTATAATTTATTTTTCGATTTTTTTTAATATTTTTATATAATAATTTTCAAAAATAAACGGTTATATATTTATATAAATTTTCCGATATATATATTTATTTATTTCCGTCCGTCGGGTTTAAATACCGAATTAAATTAAACGTATTAACTTTTTAATATTTAGGAAAAATCCCGAGCTGTAAAATAATGGAGCTACAGCATTATAGCTTAGCTAGTATCGTGGTAACGGTGGCCTAGCGCTTTAATAGCGCTGGCGCCACATTAGTGATATATTAACGCTGCCACGCTGCGTTATATTTTTGCAATTATAAAAATTAGTTTTTAAATAAATATACCTTATATTAATTATTATTTAACGTATTATTAGCAAATTTTGTTATAATTTTGATTTTTTTTAAACGTTATTTAATAAAAAATAGCTTTTATAATAAAAACGAGTGCCTGCCGAAGTAATAAAGTGTTACGAACATGCACCCTTGCCAGAAGACAACAGATATTGGCGCTTAAGGAAGCACAGGATAAGGGACCATACCGGAACAAATGGAACAGGACCACTGCAGGTCACGTGATGAAGGACCACGTGACCAAGACCGGAAGCGATTAGGAGTAATTAGTGGAATTTATTAATTATTACTAAACATTAACGAGCATTATTGATTATTAATTAACGTAGGTAATCTAAGCAAATATTAATAAGGGGATAAATAGATATATTTAGGATAGGTTTTTTATACTATATAGACAGTTATTACCTTAATAATTAATCTAAATATTTATTTTATTTATAGGTGAGGTATTTAATACGCTTTGACGATTATATTTGTGAATTAGTTTTATAGTTACTTTTTGCTTAATATATTTTTTACGCTTTACGTATCTAATAATATAAACCCTAGTACTTTTTTATATTTCGGTTTATCCTTAATATAATTGTTATATTTTGATTATTTTTGTTTAGGTACGTTTACCGTTAAAGAAATACTAAGCAATATTCGGCAGGATATTTACCGTTAGCAAAAATAACAGCGAAAAAAAAAAGATCCCTTAGGACGATACTTTAATTTAGGCAATAAGTCTCGACTCCGATAACGACGATTTCGAGGTTATTAAGGATTAATACGACGCGATCTTTAAAAAAATTCGACGACTCGAAAAAGTTATAAATAATAAGTCTAAGCTTATTTAAGAGCTTTAGGAGTCTAACACCGTTATAAAAAAATAGCCAATATTATTATTATTTTAGTCACCAAATATAATAAATTAAAATTTAATACCTTAGCTATATACGATAATACCTTAGGAGGACTCAAAGGATATTTTGCGTAAGTCCGCGTATATTATTTTTTTTATATATTTAGCTTTTAAAATAACTTTTAGCGAATCGTATACGCTGTATTTTTTTTAAAAAGACGTGCCTTCGTATGGTTTAAATTTTACCTTTTTGAAGCTAGTGAGAATGGATGGCTTTTGAGCTAATATAAGGAAAAGACACGACAAATCTTTGGATTTTACGCCGGATACGAATCCGCGTTTAAATCATTTTTTTAAAATTTTAACGAAAAAAAACAAGCCGAACGGGAATTTAAGACCTTTAAATAAAAGATATCTGTTTTAGTATATACCACCGAGTTCAAAAAGATTATCGCCAGGCTCGATTATATTAACGACATACGTATTATATTATATTACCAAAGGCTTAAAAAGGAAATTAAGGACGAGATTAGTAGGATTTTCGATTTATTTACCGATTTTAGCAAATATACTAAATTAGTCGTGCGAATCGATAATTAATTATATATACGACGAGCCGAGAAAAAATATACGCTAAAATACTAATTTCGAGCTTTAGCTAATACCGGAAAACCCCGATAATATTAAAATAACGGCCGAAATAAAAATTAGAAAAACTGGACCTTTTACGGACATTATAATGGACCAATAAATTTAAATGCTATTTAACGACGACCATAAAAAAACAAGGTAATTATCAAATATTATAATTGTAATAAAATAAAATATTACGCTAACGAGTGCCGCTAACCTAAAAAAGTATTTACGTTTATACTAAAAGGCAAAAAATAATTTAACGTTATATAACGGGAAAAAATACCATACGCGTTATTTTTTTGGACCGTATATTTCGATAATAATTATTCGACGTATAAGTTTTGCAAAAACGATAACTAATAATACCCTTAAAAGCCACGAACCCTGGCAGCGACTAAACTAAGACGAATAATACGCATCGGAACCGAAGGATAAATAATAAATAATAACGATAATACCTTGTTTAACGCCTTAAAAAACGAAGTATATTACTAAACTAAATAGGCCGAGTATTAGATTTAAGGAGCTAAATTAGTCGACGATATTAATAGCGAATTTATAAAAAAAAGGGAATTTATTTACGGAACGAAAAAAAAGGAAGCAATTTATAAAATACTCGGAATTTTTACCACGGAAAAGATATTCGACACCTTTTAAAATAAATAATTACGCGTTTATAACGAAGTTATATTTTTTGCCGCCGAGTTATAAGGTATAAAATAATAATTAATAAAATTTTTTTAGAAGACCACCGATACGGCATAGGAACAACGAACCCTAAAAGCTATTTTTGGAGATAACCCTCGATTTAGCATTAAAGATTTTAAATATTATAAAATCGAGTAATACGGATATATCGATTTAGGATACGACGAATATTTCGAGACAAAACTAAAATACGGAATTTTTCCGCTACGTATAAGATATTTAGTTATTAAGAATTTTTATAAAGTGGGAAAAATAGGCTAGGTAAAGGTTAGGCGCTGCGACGCGAAAGGCTTTGTAGTAATTATTACGTACCCTAACGATTTATCCCGATATTCGATAAGAAAGGACTAATTTTGGTTAAAATGTATATACGACGAATATTTGTATTACGCAATAAAAAAAGCCAAGGTATAGCGATTTATTAAGGAACACTAGGCTATAGGAAGAATCATTATCAAAAAAGCCGATAAATTAACCCAAAGTATTAGCGATTTGGTTAGAAGTATTAAAGATTATATAACACTATTAAAGTACGAATATAACGTTGTACGAAGACCAACGATAAAAGTCACTATAGACAAATAAGGGGATATAAAGATTAATATAAAAGAATTTAGCTTTACCTTTAAGTACGACACCATAAAAAAAGCCAGTGACGATATGGCAATATACGAACGATAAAGGAACGAGACTCGAACTTAAAAAGACTAACGAATACTTATACGCGCCGAAAAAAAACGCGCTAATAAAAAAATTAATAAAAACTCGGGAAACGAGTTAGACTACTTTTAAAAAGATAAAAGCGGTCCTAAATAAAGTTTATCTGCGCTACCGGGAGCGATAGCACGATTACGAATTATTTAACGATATAGGTGCGAATTAACGGATACGATATACGAGCCTTAATAGATATAAAAGTTTAAGGAAATTTTATTTTACCAAAAATCGTTAATAAGCTTTAAATACTATAGAAATAAAAAAAAACGTTTTACGTATTTAACACCGTCGATAAAAAGCTTATTTTATACGAGAATAAAATAATAAATATAAAGACTGCGTATATTTAGATTTATATCTAGGATTATTTTAAATATTTTACGTGCGATATCACGGATATTACGGACTACGATTTAGTCTTAGGGATACCCTGGTTACGGGTAAGCAATTTTAGAGTAAGCTGGAATATAAGCCAATTTTAGTGGGATATATTAAAAAGCGAGTTAACTTTTAACGGGTATTAAAGGAATTAGCTTTTACGTAATTACGAGATATTTGGATTATACGTTATAGCCAAGTATATTAAGCCGAATATTATAAAAGAAATACCCGAAAAATATAAAAAGTTTAGCGACTTGTTTAATAGAGTACTGAAAACAGGATTACTAAAGTATATACGATTCGACCATAAAATACCCTTTTAGGAAAAAAAGGAACCATATTTTATGCCGATATACCCAATAAGACCTTAGCACGAAAAGGTATTAAAAACTTATATTATAAAGATAATAGAAAAGGGATAAATTAGAGAATTTATATCGCCAGCAGGTTACCTTATATTTTTTGTGCCAAAGAAAAATAAGGATAAGATACTAAAATAAAGACTTTATATTAATTACCGTAAGCTCAACGATATCACGATTAAAAATAAATACCTTTTACCTTTAATTAAGGATTTACGAGATAAATTGCACGGAGCTTAGTGGTTTATTGCCTTAAATTTGCTTAATGCGTACGGCTTAATTAAAATTAAAGAAAAAAAAATAGAAGATAGCCTTTAGGACGAAATACGGATATTTCGAATATTTAGTTATGTTTTTTGGATTAATTAACGTATTAGTAAGCTTTTAAAATATAATTAATACCGTTTTACGAGAATTCCTCGATAAATTCGTAATAGTATACCTCGACGATATATTTATTTATTTAAAGGACCTTAATAATTATAAATAGCACGTTGTTGCTATATTACGAAAACTATAAGAAATAAACCTTTTTATAAACCCTAAAAAAGCGAATTCCACCGGAAATAAGTTATTTTCGTAAGATACGTTATATTCCCCGGAGAAATTAGAATAAAAGATTCCAAGATCTCAGCAATTAGGGATTAGCCTACCCCGAAATCGGTTATAAAAATCAGATCTTTTTTAGGATTTGTAAACTTTTACCGAATATTTATCGGAGGACTCGGAGGTATCGCAGTACCCTTAACGCACCTGACGAAAAAAAACGTATTATTCGACTGGACCAGCAAAGAGCAAGACGCCTTTAACAAGGTTAAAAAACGAATCACGGACGAGCTAGTTATAAGAATAGCCGACCCAAATAAAAAATACGAAATTAAAACTAACGCCTTAAATTTCGCTATAAGCGGATAAATTAGTTAACGAAACGACGAGGGAAAACTACACTTTATAGCCTTTTACTCTAAAAAGTTTATTAAGGAATAACTTAATTATTAGATTTATAATAAAAAAATTTTCGCGATTATCGAAATATTCCGAAAATAGAAATATTATTTAAACGGAACCAATTACTAAGTCAAAATTTATACCGATTATAAAAATTTCGTATTATTTACGATAAGCAAAAAATTTAATAAACGACAAATACGATAAGCCGAGTTTTTAACAGATTTTAACTTTAAAATTATTTACCGCAAAGGATTAAAAAACGGCAAAGCAGACGTTTTTAGCCGAAAACTAAATTATTATTAGGAAGCACCTAAGGAGATATATATTATTTTTGTTAGTGATTAAAAGGGATATTTGATACTGATAATGAATTTGTACGCGGTATATAAAGTAACCACGGATTTATAGATAAAACGAATAGCAAAATACCTAGACCCTAACGATAACCTGGCAGGAAAATCCAGACCTTACCAGTAATATTATAATAGCAAAATACGAATTAAAGATCCATTATTCTACGAATTTATTAAAAGCTATTACGAACCACTAACCAGTGGCTACTAAAGAGTATTTAAGACAACTAAACGAATCTAATAGCATTTCGATTGCTTATAATTACGAAAACACGTTAGCTAATATATTAAAAACTGCGACTTATACAATAAAGCAAAATTAGTACGCTATAAACCTTACGGAAAATTACGGCTAATACCATTTTTAAATAGAGCATAGAAATTTATCGCTTTAGATTTCGTTGTGAAGCTACCGTTATTAAAGGAACCTTTGACTGGGACCTTTTACGACAGCATCGTAATATTTATAAAACAACTTACGAAATACGCTTATTTTTTATTTTATAAAGAAATAAGTAATATAAAAGAATTTGCTTACACGTTTTTACGAATTATAATTAGCCAGCACGGCCTACTAAATAAAATTATTTTAGACAAAAACAAGCTATTTATATCAAAATTTTGGAAATTATTTATAACGCAGCTAGGAGTAGATTATAAGCTTTTAATAGCTTATTACCTATAAATAAACGGATAAATAAAACGAGCTAACCAAGTATTTAAAAAGTATTTACGCTATTATATTAATTACAATTAAGACAATTAGGTTATATTATTACCTATAGCGTAGTTCGCTTATAATAATATTATACGAAAACCTATAGGAATATTATTATTTTACGCTAATTACGGCTACGAACTAAATATAACTAAAAAATTTATCGCAAGGAAGGAATTAGCAAAGCACGCTATCTAATATATCGATAATTTAAAAAAACTCTAAAAAAACTTCCAAAAAAACCTTATTACCTTTTAAGCACGCACAAAAGAGCACGCCGACAAAAAAAAGATTAAAAGACTAACCTTTGCGAGGGGAAACAAAATTTATTTATTACGCAAAAATATTAAAATAAAACGATTAAGCGATAAATTAGATTTTAAAAAACTCGGATTATTTAAAGTCGATAAACAAATTTTAAAAGTCAATTACCGTTTATAGCTACCCAAGATTATAAAAAAAAAATACCCAACGTTTTATATTTCTTTATTCGAACCAGCACCTAAAAATACGGTTATCGATTAAACGCTAAAAATAAAGGAAAATTAGCCAAAATATAACGTTAAAAAAATTATCGATTATAAAAAGGTCGGACGAGGATATTAGTTTTTTGTAAAATAGGAAGGCTACCTATTTAAAGACAATATATGGGAGCCTAGGAAACATGTTAAGGATTGCGACGTTTTTGACTAGTACCTTTAAATAATAATTAAGGATCGAGACCTTCAAAGGTATTTTCGAGCCTAATAAAGGACTAATCGATGATATCGATCGCGCCCGTAAATTAAGCGGAGCTCGCCGTTTTTGATTTTAAGCGATTTAGGTCGTTTAGATCGGAGGCCTTTTTTTTTATTATTTTTAGATTACGTTCGCGAGCTATTGCTTTTTATTTGCGCAGACGAACTAAACGGGATAACGTCTCCGTTACCCGTTGTTGAAGATCGAGTAGTTCCGACTTAGCTAGAGATTCGATATTTTTTAGACGATGATATTTTGCAAAGATAGTAGTAAAAAAAGTAATAGGCGCTTTTGTGCTATTATAGGATTCCCTAGCGGCGTTATACCGCTGATATGTTTTAATATTTTCCAAAATAACGTACGGAAGATTTTTAATAAAATAACGAGAATACGGCATAACCTCGAAGCCTAATTTGGTGAAAGCAAGTTGACGACGTACGCGACGAACAAAGGAAGAATTGTCGACCGGAGCTTTTCGTTTATTCGATTTTGATATGATGAGCATATATTACTATTAAAGCGGGAAAGGAAAAAATAAGGGGAAAATAAGAAAGAACCACGGAATGGGCACTAGCGACCTATTTATGCGACTAAACAATCTTTTAAGGACAAAAAATATGGAGAGAGGAGCTGATGTTACGAATATGTACTTTTGCTAAAAGATAATAAATGTTGGCGCTTAAAGAAGTATAGGATAAGGGACTATACCGGAACAAATGGAACAGGACTATTGCAGGTTACGTAATAAAGGACTACGTGATTAAGACCGGAAGCGATCAGGAGTGATTAGTGGAATTTATTAATTATTATTAAATATTAACGAGCACCATTAATTATTAATTAACGTAGGTAATCTAAGCAAATATTAATAAGGGGATAAATGGATATATTTAGGATGGGTTTTTTATATTATATAAACAGTTATTACCTTAGTGATTAATCTAAGCATTTATTTTACTTATAGGTGAGGTATTTAATACGCCTTAACGATTATATTTGTGAATTAGTTTTATAGTTATTTTTTGCTTAGTATATCTTTTACGCTTTACGTATCTAATAATATAAACCCCAGCACTTTTTTATATTTCGGTTTATCCTTAGTATAGTCGTTATATAAAGCTGCGCCGATAAATTTTATATTACCCGTTATAAATATAACCCGTGTTATAAATACGGCCGCCGGTATAACCCTAAAAAAACGATTTTACGGCCGAAAAAATCGCCGAGATTACTAATTATATTTAACGGCTAAAAATTTTTAGCGTTTAAAAAAATAGCGTAACGCGCTTATCCGAGCTTTCGGTATTAATAACCTAGAAAGTATTCGACGCAATTTTAGCGACCGATAATCGAAACGCCGATATAAAAACAGCACTTTTTTTTTAAAATCGTCCCGCGGTGGCGGTAACTTAAAAAACTATTAGTATTTTTATTTTTGAGATATTCCCAAACTTCCGCTAGCGAAAAAACTAATTAAACGATTTAAACCTGGCGTTTATAAAAGCCCCGAAAAAATTCCGGAAAAATAAAAAAAAAGTTTTATACGCATTAAATAAAATAAATAAAAATTATAAGGCTTTTTAAAAACGTTACGTTAGCGTTTAAAAAACGTTTAAATTACGCGATATAATTTATACCGATTACGATAAATTTAGCGATTAAACGTTATTTATACTCCGGAATACCAAAAACTAAGTTAACGAAATTTTAGCTATTTACGAAAAAATATATTAAACGGCGAACTAAACTTTTCGAAATTTCGATATTTATTTTAATAATTTCGAAAATTAGTTTTTACGAATAAACAAAAATAGCTAAACGCGCGCGTATTAAACTAAACTTAATAACGACTTCCGAGTTTACCTAAATATTTATATAAATATAAAACCCTAAACCCGAACCGTTATAATTTCGTAGGCGTAAAATTATTAAGATTATTAAGCCGCTATAAACGGCAAAAAAAGCGATCCGACGACTACGATAAAAAATCCGGGGGTAATAAGCATTAAAAATAAGGTAATTTTAGCCCGTAAAAGGGACGTAGCGGCTTTGCTAAAAAGTCGTATACCTTTAAAATCGAAAACGCTAATACGGATAAAAAAAAGGTAATATTTAAAAAAAGGTAATATTTAAAAAAATCCCGTTAATAATAATAATTTAATGCTAATATATTATATTTATAAAAACGACGAATATTTTACGGATAAATATAAAGCAAAAATAAACGCGGTAACGAATAGCAAACGAGGTAGTCGTAGCTACCGTAATAATCGCGGCCGGGGAAAAATATAAATTTTAACGATATTTCTTTCGCGTTAAAGCCCCTTTTAATAATAACCCGTTTTTACGCTTTTATTATTATTTTAGGGACTTTTTTTATTTATTTACGCAGATTTGGATTCGTATACCGAGGTAAATTATATTAGCTACGTTTTTGCAAAATAAGCGGGATTTAAGCGAATTAACGCCGAATTACTAATTTTACGTATTATAAGCAATATAAGCTATTTTATTTATAAAGTATATAAAGTCCCGATCCGCGTAAAAAATCACCGTAACGTTATTCGCGAGTTTATATAATATTATATTATTATCGATCGAGATCCGAGGTAAAAAAATAATCCGGTATTATTATCCCGATCGACGCTACGGGAATATCGGATTATTTTTAATTCGGGTACGGATTATTAGTTTTACGGTTTTATATTAAATATAACAAGCTTTTTATCCCCCGATAAATTCGCTAAAAAATTAAAAGGCGAGGCCTAAATATTCGTTATAATAACTTTTCCGGAGGCTATTCGGAAAAATAAAAATAATAATATATTTTCCGAATTATTATTTTACCTAAACGTATTCGATTCCGAAAAAACAAAGAAATTATTATTATTTCGCGAAACGGATTATTTTATTAATTTTTTCCCTAGCGAATTACCGCCGTTTAGGCTTATTTATTTTTTGGCTTAAAATAAGCTTTAAACGCTACGAAAATACTTTATTAAAGCCCTAAAATTAAAACGGATTCGGGAGTTAATTAGCCCCGCGGAAATATTTATTTTATTTATACCCCAAAAAAATAACATTTTCCGCCTTTGCGTTAATTATCGGGGTTTAAATAAAATTACGGTAAAAAATCGGTACCCGTTATTATTAATTACTAAAATTTTAAACCGCGTATAAGGCGCCCGGTATTTTTTTAAGCTAAACGTTAAAAATGCTTATTACCGTATAAAAATTAAAAAAGCGACGAATAAAAAATTGCGTTTCGTATACGATACGGTTATTTTAAATATATCGTTATATTTTTTAGGTTAATTAACGTTTTTGCTATTTTTTAAAATTATATTTATGTAACGACTATACTAAGGATAAACCGAAGTATAAAAAAGTGCTGGGGTTTATATTATTAAATACGTAAAGCGTAAGAGATATATTAAGCAAAAAGTAATTATAAAACTAATTTATAAGTGTAGTTATTAAGGCGTATTAAATATTTTATTTATAAATAAAATAAATATTTAAATTAATTACTAAAATAATAATTGTTTATTTAATTATAAGAAACCTATTTTTAATATATTTTTTTATTTTTTTTATTAATATTAGTTTTGATTGTGTTTGCTTAGTGTTGCTAATTTTTGCTTAGTTGGTTTCGATTAAATATACCTGAGTATATATTCCTAATTTACGTGATTTTGATTACGTGACTTTTAATGCCTGGTTTTTTTTTGTTCCTGTCTTTGGCCGTGTTCTTGGCCCGTATTTATCTTTTTTTGGTTATTCGTCCTGCAAAGGTGCATGTTCGTAACCATTTACCGGTTTTTTTATAGGCTATTTAACGTCGTTTATATAGCGTATTTAAACGATATTTTAATTTTTTCGAAAACTCGGGAGGATTTTACCCGGGATTTTTAAGTTATTTTAAAAAAGCTAAAATAAACGGAGCTTTACGCTAAGCCGTCTAAATACACGTTTTATTAAAATTACGTCGAGTTTTTTTTAGATTTATGTCATAATATTAGGCATAAACCATATATTAGGGCAAAAAAGCGTTGGATTCGAAGTTACAAAGTATAAAATAACACTAAAGGTAAGTATTCGAATAAGTGTGTATTACAAGCTTAAAAATATTCGAAGGAAATCTAAATACAAGAAATCAACCCCTTTATATACTTAAAATCCAAATAAATAAAATATTCTAGAATAATATTATTAATCTAACGGATTAATAATATCTTAGATTATTAATATAGTTAATTTATAATCATCGAAAAAAATAAAATTCGTAAAAAAACGGTAATATTCCACGAGGTTCGATAATATAAGGCACGGGCCAGCCTACCTAGACCGCTGGCCCCACGCCTACGCACCAATATACGTACTGGCCAAAAACCGGTGCACGGCCACTTTTGGGACTTTGCAGCCACGAAGGCGGTGCAGGGTAGGTCCCACCGGCGTTCTAGGTAGCCACAACGGTGGCTGCCATCCACGTTATTATCCAAGGTAACTTAACGATATCTTAACGAATATCGTAGCTATAATAATGCAATAACCTGCATTAAATAGCGTTTTTTATGCATTTAACGATGCCGTATTAACATCTATGCATATCTGCAACAATTTATAATATCCGTAAAAGAATTTCGATAAATTCCGTATATATCGAAACGATTTCGTTTTAGCCTCGTCCGCGAAGCTTTTATAATATTTAAGTATTTTTCGGATTTTATAACTTTTATAAACGGTTTATAAAGGGGTTTTGCGTATTATTAAATTTTTAAATAGCTTATTAAAAAGGATAAAAAAACGGGCGGAAGCCTAGGAACATAAAGTTTTAAGCTAGCGAAGTATTAACTTTCGAAAACTTTAAAAATGCCTTTTAAAAAGCGCCGTTATTACGTTATTTTAATTTAGCGTTATTAATTCGTTTAAAAACCGATACGTCGGATTTTGTTTTATCGGTAATTTTATTTTAGCCGGACGAATAAGGTCGTTAGCATCTTATTGCGTTTTAGTTACGGAAGCTTAAAAATTCGGTAAAAATAAATTATAGCACCCCCGATAAAAAAATAATGGCTATTATTAAAGCGTTCAAATATTAGCGTTATTATTTTTAAGGGGCTGCTTATTAAATCGACGTATTAACCGATTACTAGAATTTATAAAGGTTTATAAAATTATTTTAGCTAAATAAAAGATAAGCGAGGGAATATGTATTTTTTCGCTTTTCGATTTTGTAATCCGTTATCGTAATAAAAAAAGCAACCCTGCCGATACGCTGTCGAAACGGCTAAATTATATTAGCGATAAGCCAAAAAAATAAAGCTTTTATATAATTGTTAGATGCAGGGGTCTGTAATTTAGTGATTAAAATGAAAATCAGTGATGTATTAATGCATGTTTTGTTTTAATTAGCTGGTACGCTTTATGTGCTTATTTTGGTGGTGCCGGGTATTCCCCGGAGGTTTCCGATTATTTACACCAACACCGTGGGGTTCGGGTGGTGTGTTTAAGCATATTTTACCTAATATACCCCTTTAGATTTACGGATCCCGGGGATTTAGTGATAATGCTGGGAATTTATAATAAATGCCGTTTTAATGCTTATAGGCAGGAAATGCTTAAATTTTTATTTTTGTATATATCGCGAATAATTCTTTTTAGTTTTATTTGTTAAAAGAATCTTTTTTATTTACCAGGCGGCAAGCTTTTTATTAGTTTATTTGCTATTATTTTGTTTAATTTAGTATAAGTTATTCGGATATTTTTTTGTTAAATTTTTTAACGTAGTTAATAATTATGAATATTTACGTGGCGTAGTTTGGTTTTAAGGAAAGCGATTTCCGCGTTAATTAAATTAATCGTTTATTTGTTATTATATTTAATAATAATCGTTTCGTTATTTAGTTTAATTAATAATTCGTAAAAAAGGCGATTAACAAATAGTATTTTTTGCTAGCTTATATTAAAGCGAATAATTTTGCCTTTATTATTAACGTTATTATAATATTTTATTTATTTAATCGCTAGCTAATTAATTTACCGAAAAATTTAATAATAAATATTTGCGAATTTTTGCGGTCGATCGTATTATTTATAAATAACGTATTATTGGCGACGAGCAGGTTAAATAATCCTCCGAACCGGAGTATAAGATTTTTAGTGTTTAGTAAATAAATTAAAGCTCGATTAGCCGTATTTTAGTATTTTTAACTCGGATTAATAAAGAAACGTACTAACCGCGCGGTCGCAAATATAATATTTGGTCGGGTTAATATAGCTATAAATAGCAATAGTCCGATTTGTTTTTAGTATCGTTATATTTCGTATAAAAGCGTTATTATTAATCGTGGCTTAAGCTTTTCGCTTTTTATTAAAATAATATAATTTGTTTTTTTATTTATTAATTTGGTAATCTTTTCGATATAAATAGTTTATAATAACCAAATACGATAAAAACTTTTTATTCTTAATAATCTTTATATTTAAGAACTATTAGACTAGATCGCTACCATTAATTTGGTATTTTTTATAAAAATAATTAGTTAATTAATTAATAGCCGTTTAGTTTTTTTATAAACAATAATTATATTGTCGATATAAAAGAATATAAATACTTTTTTTTTATAAACGCGTATAGTTTATACGGTATTTGCTCGTATCCGATCTCGGCGAGCGTTTTTATAAAAATTTTTGGCTATAATAATAATAATATTTTTAGATTATATAAGGCCTTATTTAAGATTAAAATTATGACTTTTTTCGGTATTTATCGGGTATTTTATAAATATATTTTAATTAATTAATATATATATAAACGTATTTATTACGTTATATTATAATAATTCGAGGTTAAATTTTGTAATTATTACGATTAATATACGGAACGATTTTCCTGCGAGCGTAGTAACGTAGGTTTTTTGGTTTTGCGATCGGGCTTATTAATTATTTTGTATAATAAAACGTGTTTTATATTTTTGGAATTTTCCGTGTTTATCGAATTTATATACGTATACCTATATATAGTTTAGTATTTGTTTGCCTTAAGCTTTGGGATTTCTTTCCTAATTTTTGTTTACGATCGTATATTTTTGTGGCTTTATAAATAATTAGCTTTAGCCTTTAAAAATAGTTTTCCGAAAAAGTATTTTAATAGCTTATAGTGCTATTTAAAGGGAGCTGGTATATCCGTTTTATATATTTTTACTTTTTAACGAATAAATCGTTTTAACGTTGCTTTATTTGCCTAATTAGGTGATTTTTGACCTTTTAAAATAGCTTTGTGTCTTGCCAGGAATACGGCTTATTATAAGACTATTTTGGTTTTTTTTAAAAAATATTATATTTTATATTTTAGTCCCTTTTATCGCGTATATTAATAAAGCTAATAAAAGTGATTATAATAAAGTTATAAAGGTAAATTTCGCGGTAATAAACGGGAAAATTTATCCGTTTTATTTTGCGGTATATCCTCGTTTTTTCAAATATTGTTTTTACTTTAATTATCGCTTAGTAAATTGTTTTTACGGCGGTGTTTTTAATTTTAGGTAAGTGTAAAATTATTTTTTAATGGGGAATAATTAGTTATAAAATCTGCGATTAAATTAGTGTTTATAATTAATAGTTCGTTTTTAAATATATTTTATTTTCCGTTATATAATTTGTTTTTATTTATGATTATATTTTTTGTATTGATTATTTTGTTTTTGGTAGGAATTTATATTCGGTAAATATTTAATGATTTATAACCGACGAGGTATTTTACTTACGTTTTGGGTAAAAGTCTTTATAAGCGGTTAAATTTTTATTAGGCAATTAGCGTTATTGCGTACGTTTTATATTCAAATATTTTAATATACGTCTAATTAGGCTTATAATTTGGGTTTAGTATTTTTTTTGTTTTTATAATTATTTTACGAAATCGTATATATAAATAGTATTATTTTAAGCTATAATTAAGCGTTTTGTTATATAAATATATTATAGTTTTGCCGATTTCGGGCCAAAGTTAATATAAGAATTTAGAGCTAATTTATATCGCGCGCTGTTTTTATTATTATACCTTTTAAACGTTTAGCAGCGCTATTTTAAGCTTATATATAAGGTATTAAAGGCTCGATTTTCATATTTTGTGACTCGATATACCTGGCTACCGATGGTTTAACGTCGGTAATTTTATTATTATATATAATTATTTTGATTTTAATATTATATTGTGTTTTTATTATCTTAAAAAATAACCGGAATATAATAATTAAAGCGTTAATAATTCGTTCGGTAAAATAATAATTTTAAATGAATTTAATTCGCCGATATATAATTAATATTTGGGATATATAGCCTTCATACCTTTTGGTATAATTTTAAAAATTTACGGCAATTTTTTTATTATGTTTTTTTTTAAATTTTTATAAGACGCGTCGTAGTTAACGCTTAATTTTTGCCAGGGTATAAGCCTCGCATTTTATCATTATTGGTCTTTTAATTTTTACCCCCTAAAATACGTTAATAAAGTATTCGAACGCGTTAAATCTTAAGTGTTTTATTTTATAATACTATTATATTGTTTAGCTAATTAATAGCGGTCGCTTAGTTTAAATAATATATTTTTTTCGGAATATAGCAAACGACGCTAATAATAATTCGTTAAGTTTATATTCGAGGAAATATTGCCTATATTTGTTTTAAAGTATATTTATTAAAGTTTTATCGCGACGGCGGAGAATTATTAGGTTATTTTTATTGTTTTAATAGTATTTTTTATATTATAATTGGCGGAGTAATACTAATATAATTAATAGCCTCGGGTAATAAGCAACGTCGTTTAGTAGCAATACCCGTGATCCGAGTTATATAATTATCGTGCCGTACCCGTAAATCGGTAATTTCCGGTCGCCGGATTAAATAAAATTATAATTAGGAGTTTATCGGTAATTAATGAGCTTTGCTTTTATATTAGTGATAAATATCGTTGTTATAAGGTTTAGGATAATTAAATAACGGAAAAGATAATCTTTTATTAACGTAGCGAAATTTCCGTAAACGGGTATTTTTTTGCTATTTAGTTATTTTGTATTAATTAAGAGTGATTTTTTTGGTTATTTTTAAAGTATTGTTTTTGTTATTTTTGGTTTTTTTAATCCCCGAGCTCGTTTTTGTAGGTCGGTATTTTTTTTAAAAGCTTTGTTTGTTCGCGTTTAAATATTTGAATATAAGACGAAGCTCGTTAGCGCTTTTTTGGGGAAAATATAATAGCAGTGTTTAAAAGGGTAAAAAAAGTTATAAGCTGGATATTTATCGTTTTTTTGCCTTTTTGCGCGGTTTTTCGCCTTTTTTTCGTAAATATATCGCGTTTAATCGAAATAATACGTTATTTTTAACGGGGCGAGTATTTTCGTTTTAATTCCCGTTTTAGGATTAATTATTAGTTTTATTAGCATATACTGTGAAAGCTCCTTTTTTAACTTTTGCCGATTTTGGTTATTGGAAAGCTACGCTTTTACGGAAGTTATTGCCTAATTTTCGATATTTTAAGCTTTTATTTGCGATAGTTGATTTTTTATAAAATTAGTAAAAGGCTATTTATTATGGTATAATCGGGCTGACCGTATTTAGGAAATTTATAGCTTACGCTAAATTATTTTGGGTATTAGCTATTTTTTTGCCTGAGTTTTTGTTATTATTATTTTTTAACGTTTTACCTAATTAATAGTATTTTTTTAACGTTTTTGGACCTTTTAATAACTTTTTAATATTATTTTTTTTGCTTTTATCCGGTTGTCCGTAATTAGTATATTATATCGAGCCTTTAAATTACTATATTATTCGTGTAATAGCTTATTCGGTTAATAATAAGTCGAAAAAAAGCTTAGTGAAATTATAGTTACGATTTATTATTTAAGTTTTTTAACCGTATTATATTATTTAAAATATACGGCTTTTCGGGTTTTATAATAAATATAATTAAAGTTAAAATTTTTTAACTACCTTCGGTTAAGTTTATTATTATTTATTCCCCGTTTTTTATTTTAAATCGTAAAGGTTTTTTATCGATTACTTTCGCTTTAGTTAAAGCTACCGCGGTTTTCGTATATTTGATTTTCCGGATATCGGGTTCGATTAGTATATTAATTAACGGCGTTTCGTTTTTAATATGTTTTTTTAATCCGACAATATCGATTTATACCTAAAACGCGTTTTTTTAGTCGGTTTAGTCGCTAGTGGTTTCTAAGGACGCCGTAAGGCTAATCGAAGGTTTTTTCGTAATTGCTATTTTCCGGTATATCGGCAAAAATAATAAGACTTTTAATTGTTAAATATAAGGGTTTATAATCTAGTGATTAGGATAAAAATTAGTGATGTATTAATATATGTTTTGTTCTAATTAGCTGGTACGCTTTGTGTGCCTATTTTGGTGGTGCCGGGTATTCCCCGGAGGTCCCCGATTATTTATACTAACACCGTGGGGTTCGGGTGGTGTATTTAAGCATACTCCACCTGACAACAATTTACGGGTTAAAATAACCGCGGTATAAAATATAAATTTTGGCCTAATATATAACTTTGTTATTTATAAAAGGGATATATATAAGTTTATAAACGTATAATCGGTTACAATTTATTTAGTCGCGATAAAAACGTTATAAAAAGAATAAACTTACGAGCCTAAATTTTTTAAAAATTTTATTAAATTAATTTTAAAATTTTAAAACGTAAACCTAAAATACCGTCGGCGTCGCGCCATTATTTCGGAAAAGAATCCCCGAAAATAAAATAATACGTAAACCCTAAACTCTAAAAATATCGTCCGTTTTAAAAATATTATTTATATTCCGGAAAACCGAGGTTTAAAAAATATTATTTTAAAATTATATTACGACGACCCGCTAACCGGCTATTTCGGTATAAACCGGACTTAAAAGCTAGTTCGACGGAAATATTTTTAGAAATATATATATAATAATATAAAAAAATAAATATAAACCTACGGTTTATGCTAAAATACGAAAGCGAAGCGATATCGATTTTATAGCGAATTACGGTCGCTACTTTAATTTAGCAAGCCGTAAAAAATAAAATCTAAATTTTATTACCGGATTCTTAAAAGTTAATTTCGACGGCAAAAAAGTTAACGCGATCCTTATAATTATCGATAAATATACGAAATTTAATCGTTTTTTCCCCGTTAATACGACGATTATAACGGTATAGCTAGCCGAGCTAATATATAAAAAAATCGAATTACGGTACGGCTCGCCGTTAAGTATCGTTTCGGATAAAAAAAGCGTATTTATTAATAATTTTTGGTTAATATATTATTTTTATTTTAAAATCCGTAAAAAATTATTTACGGCTTACTACCTGCAAATTAACGGCTAAACCGAAAAAGCTAACTAAATTTTTAAATTTTACCTTTAATATTTCGCTAACGAAAATTAAACGCATTAAACATAACTTTTCGCCGAAACCGAATTTATTATAAATAATAATAAAGCAAAAACTAATAAAATAACGCCGTTTAACGCCTTATATAAATATTACCCAAAAATAAAATCGGACGTCGGGGACGATATCCCTAAAAAAAGTGTCACGGTCGGCGGGCGCGGGCAGTATAGGCGGTCGTATAATAGTCTATTTTTTACGGTTTTGGCAAGGTTACAGGTAACTTTATTGACAGGACGTAGCTCGAAAAGCTATATCTTTAGTTCGGGCGGAGATAATAAAAATATTACTAGTTTGCGGGTTTATATCGGTCCACCCGGGCCGCCTATAGCTGGCGCCCGGGGTTTATTTATTTCCTGCCTATAAACAGGGTCTAGCGCCGTAATAATACTCCCTTTTTTAAAGCGGAGCTCTTGCGACGCATTTTAGTTTTTTTTTTTTTTCCTCGTAGTTCCGTATCGGTATACGTAGCTTTGGCGGTTTAAGGTCAGGTTTTGTGATCAGTATAAACAAGGTCCAACGGCAGGTCGTTAACAAGGTCTAATTTAGCTTTATAGTAGAGGGTCTAGCAAGTAGGTTAATAATACTGGCAAAGTTTAGTTTAACCTTATGGTGGAAGACGATCGGGACCAAGTTTATTCGGGTACCGGCGGTAAAAGTTATTTATAACCTTTTGGGCGTTTTTGAGCCAGGTAGCAGGGTATTCCGTGGGTTCGTCGTATTTTTCCTATTTAACGGTATATTTTAGGTTAGGCTTTTTTCTACGGCCTCGTCGATCCTAGCGGGAATTTAGTATCTTTTTTACGTTCCATTTTTTTATATTATTTACCTCGACGGGAGGTAGCGGATTTTAACGTTATCTAAATAAGGGATCGGTAAAATCAAAACGCAACAGGTTTACGTAGAAAACGGGATAAATTTTTATAGATATAGGTAATTCCAGGCTATAAGCGTACGGGCTAATAACTTTAGTAATTTTCTAAAGCCTAAGGTTTTTTTAATTAAGTTTTTTTTGGGGGCGGACGGTTTTAATATTTTTGGTATTTAGCTAAACTTTTTGGTCGATATAAAATCTACGGGTAGGCTGGCGTTTCCGGTTAGCGTATTCCTTATAACGGGCTTATACGATATAAATCTCGGATTTTAGGTGTTTATATATAATAAATATTTTTAAAGCGACTTCCTTGGCGTTTTTGGCGGCAGGACGGCGTCCGGGCAAGGTAGGCTCGAATCCGAAACGGGGGTAGTATCCGTAATTCGCGAAAAACGGTATAGTTTTTAGGCTTTCGTTTAAGGCATTATTAATCGCGAATTCGGCCAAGGGTAGCTAACGTATTTAGTCGTCCTGCAGGTAAGATACGTAGCCTCGCAGGTATTGTTTTAGGAAAAAGTTGGCGATCTCGGTTTATCCGTCGGTTTTAGGGTAATACGCGGTCGATAATAATATAATAATTCCTAAGCGCTTTATTAGGTGTTTTTAGAATTCGGATACGAATTAGGGTCCTTAGTCGGATATAATAGTTCTAGGCAGGCCGTGCAGCTTCTAAATATACTTAACGTATAAGCGGGCGATTTTTTCGGAGTCACAGGTTCTTTTATAATAAATAAAATGTTTTATTTTAGTTAGGCGGTCGATTATTACTAAAATAACGTCGTAGCCGTAGCTATTAGGCAGGTATGTAATAAAATTTATCGAAATGTTTTACTAGGCTCTTTAAGGGATCGGAAAAGGTCTTAATACTCCTTGGCGGGCCTCCCTCGAGGCAATCGTTTTTTTATAAATATAATAATTCCGAACCTATCGTTTAATATAAGAAAATATACCGGGCCAGTAATATTCCCGGGATAAAACTTCGTAAATACGGGCTTGGCCTATATAACCGGCGACGGGGCTGGTATAATATAGGCGTAAGAATTCGGCGTATAGTTCCTCGTTGGCTAAGACGTATAAGCGTTCGCGGTAATATAAATATTTTCTAAATAATTCGCACTCGGCTAAAAATATTTTACGGTGCCGGGGTTTTTTTTTTTTTAGTGCTAAAACGATCGATTTAAATTTTTTGTCTATATTATATCCTAAATCGAACAGGTTTTATATTTAAGGCGGTAATAACGGTGCGGTTTTTTCGGCGGTTAATGCGGGTCGCGACGGTTTTCGATTAGGTTACGGCTAATAATCCGGTATTCTAAGTTTTTAGAGTTAATTTCGGGTAATCGGGTATAATTTTAAAATCGGGTCCGCGAATTATACTCGTTTAGCGGGACGGGCCGGTTTTAATACGGTGTCGGGTATAATAACGGGCGCGGGATCCGGGATTTTAAAGGTCTATAACGGTAGTTCGACGGGTTATTCTTCCGATTTCCTGCCTATAAGCAAAGAATCGTTAAAGTTGGCTTTTTTTAATATTACTTGGCTTTAATATAATAGGCGTTTATCCCTTTTTTTAGGTAAATTTTTTAATTTCCTGGTTAAAGTATCGGGCTTTGCTCCCTGCTTCCCCGGTCGGTAAATAATTTTAAAATTAAAACGGGACAAAAATTCGGATTATTTAGCTTGGCGGCGGTTTAATAACTTCGTCGTTATAAAATATTCCAGGTTCCGGTGGTTTATAATAACTTTAATCGGGGAACTCGTTCCTTTTAATTTTGGTCTTTATTTTTCGAAATAGCGGATAATCGCTAGCAGCTTTTTGTCGTAAATTTCGTAATTATACTCCGTAACCGAGTATTTTTTCGAAAAAAAGGCTATTAGCCTTAGGATTTTATCGTCCCCGTACTAAAATAATACTCCAGCGGACATATAGTTAGACGCGTCGGTCTCTAAAATAATCTTTTTTTCCTAATTAAACGGTGTTAAAACAGGTATAATTATAAAAGCGTGTTTTAGGCGGTTAAAGGCGGTTTGGTAGGCTAGATTTTAGTCGAAGCGTATTTTTTTTTTAGTTAGGGCTATTATCGGGGTAATAATTTTCGAAAAGTTTTTTATAAAGCGTCGGTAAAAATTGCTAAATCTAATAAATATTTAGACGTTTGTTAGGCAGGACGGGGTTTGCTAGTTTTGGATCGTTTCGATTTTTTTCGGGTTTATGCGAATTTTATTTTTGCCGACGATTATACTTAGGAAAATAGTCTCGTTTTTAAAGAATTCGTATTTTTGGATTTTAGCGTATAAGCCGGTTTATCTTAGGGATTTTAGTATTTTGCGGACGTGGTCTAAGTGTTTTTTTCGGGTGCGGCTATAAATTAAAATATCGTCCAGGTAAGTAATATAAAATACGTTTAGGTATTTTCGCAAAGTATCGTTTATAAACTTTTGGAAGGTTATAAGGGCTCCGGTTAGTCCGAAGGGTATTACCAAGGATTTATATAAGCCGAAACGGGTGCGGAACGCGGTCAAATATTCTTATTTTTTTTTTATACGAATATTATTAAAGGCAAATACGATATCGATTTTTATAAAATACTTTATCTTTTTTAGATTATTTAGGGATTTTTTGGTCAAAGGCAGCGGGTAACGGTCTTTTATAAAAATATTATTTAGTCCTCGGTAATCGATATAAAAGCGAAAACTTTTATCGGCTTTTTTTATAAATAGGATAAGGGAGGCAGCGGGTGACGAGCTCGGGCGGATAAACCTTTTGCGCAGGTTTTTTTTTAACTATTTTTTAAGTGCGATCAGCTTGTTACGGGATATCGGGTATAGCGGCCTAAACGGTGGCGTTTTACCGTTTTGTAGACGGATATCGTAGTCGTAGTTTCGATGCGGCGGTAGCTTTTCGGCTTTTTTAGGCGAAAAGACGTCGGCGTAGTTTTTTAGTTCCTCGGGTAATAAATCTCGGGTTTCCGGCGGGGTTATATTTTATAAATAACGGTCGATATTTTCGATAATAATAATAAATAGCCGGCAGTTTTTCCGGTTATATATTATATAGGTTTTTAGCGATATTCGGGCGATATCTAAATATTGCAATTTAGGTGGTCGGGGAGGCAGGTTATACGGTTTTGTTTTGGCGGGAACGTTGTATAAGGCTTTGATTTTTATCGGGCGGGCAGGAATATTATAATATTTTCGGTAATATTCGCTATCGAATATAAACGTATAGCTAGCAAATCTAATTTTCGGGTTATATTTCTTTAGCTAAGGTATTCCTAAGATAATAAAATAATAGGCTAACTGCGTTATAAAGAGCTTAATTTCCTCGTAATGGTCCTCGGTTTTTAGTCGGGTTTCGATATAATGGGTAATTATCTTATTTTTAGCGTTTTATCCGTTAAACACCTTTAGTCCGAACGGTTTTTTTAATTTTTTTAGGGGTAGTTTGTGGCTCGCGGCCTAGTTTTGGTTTACGAAGCTTTTTTTTTCGGCTCCGGTATTAATTATAGCGTAGGTTAAAAGCGTTTTGCTTCTTAATTCTAGGGTGATAGGTAGAATCATTAAATAGGACTTTTGGTTAGTTTTTTCCTAAATAAAGACTTTTTTGGCGGCGGTAGCAGATAATCGGACGGTGGCAGCGGTTTTTAGGCGGCGCTTTTTTTTGGGAGCCTAAATGCGATTTAACCCAAATTTATTTTATTTATCGAGCTCGGCGGGCTAGGAGGCGGGCTAATAAATTTGGCCGAATCGGGATTACCGGGGCGGTAAACGTAGCTAGCACGGAATTAACGAAACTAAAACGAAAAGCGGGTATCCGGTTCGGGGTAAATAGCGATACGGTAGTTTTTAGAGCCGCAGCGGAAGTATTCGCCGCGCTCCTTTTTCCTACCGGGTACGAATCTTTTTTAGGAATTTAAATTTATTAGGTCTTTTCCGGTGGCGATAAGTAAGGCAGGCCTCGGGGCTTTCTATTTTTTTTTCGATAAGTCGGGGCTAGCGGTGGTAGTTTAACGGGGTATAGCAACGGCGGTATTGCTAATAAAAGTCCGGGCGGGTATAACGGTACGGTTCCGGGAGATTTGTTGCTAATATTAACGGAAGCGGTTATTTAAGGCTTATAAATAATTGGTATATTTTTTATATTTTCGGGACGGGGTCGGGCTGTATAAAAATATATCCTAGAGTTCACGGGATATTCCTTGGAATAATAACGGGGCGAGGGTATTTTTAGGTATTTCTCCTTCTAATATTAGGCGTTAAAATTTAAAAAAAAACGTGCTAAAATCTTGGTTTTTTTGCTTTAGTTAATATAATCGGTTTTAAGCGTTTTAGACGCGGTTAGGGTTTTTAAAAGTATTTTCTAAATAAGTAAATATTTTAAGGTAATTTAGGAATTCGGGGACTCTAAAGCGGGTTTTCGGCAGGATAAGTTTATAGGTTTTTCCGGTTAAACGTTTAATAATATAGGTTAAGCGAGCGGTAATAATCGGGAATCGGTCGGAGTTAGCGGTTATTTTGCCGTAAATTTGCTGCGTAAACCGGCGAAAATCGTTTCGAAAGCTATCGAATTTTTTTGGGTTAGGGATTTTTTTACTAAGGTAAGAAGATCCGGAACGGACGGGAGGAGTAAGCGTAATCGGTCCCGGTGCTGGATTTATAGGCTGTTTAGCCGGAGTATTCGGGGTATCGGCGGGGGCGGATCGGGGGGTTTATACGGCGGGGACGGCGGCGTCGAGCAAGCGAAACTTTTCGACTTTAAGCAAGGTAATTTGTTTTTGGGCGTCGTAATTTAGTTTTTTTTAGTATTTTACGACGCTTTTTAGCTCGGAGATCCTAGATTTTAGGGATAAAACGGTGGTATTATAATCGGATTCGGCGAAACGAAAATAATCGATTTTTTTTTTAAAATAATAGCGTAGCCGTTAATATAGCGTAAATATAATAGCCAATCGGACGGGTTATCGGTAACGTAAGTAACGAGTTTTTCCGGAAAGTCCGCTCCCGAGGGCGGTTCGGGCCGTTTTACGGATATTTTCGCGGGCGGATACGGCGCCTATGGGGTAAAAGCTACGTAATATTACGGTCGGCGGGCGCGGGTAGTATAGGCGGTCGTATAATAGTTTATTTTTTACGGTTTTGGCAAAGTTATAGGTAATTTTATTAATAGGACGTAGCTCGAAAAGCTATATTTTTAATTCGGGCGGAGATAATAAAGATATTACCAGTCTGCGGGTCCATATCGGTCCACCCGGGCCGCCCATAGCTGGCGCCCGGGGTTTATTTATTTCCTGCCTATAGGCAGGGTCTAGCGCCGTGACAAAAAGTACTAATAGCAAAAAATAAAATATAAAAGCTTAAAATCGCACGCGAAAAAATAAAAATTATTTAGCGAAAAACTATCGAATTAAAAGAAAATATTATAACCAACGGCGTTCGGTAATAATTTTTAATATTAGTGACTTAGTCGGCTTATTTACGAAAAACCTAAAACTAAAAAACATTATTAAACTAGCCCTTAAATTTATTAATCCTTTTAAAATAATCGCGTTTATTAAACCGTTAACGTATTATTTAGTTTTATTTAATAAATATAACTTATTTTATAACGTATTTTTAATTAGTTTATTAAAACCTTAAAAAACTCGCGGCGGTTAAAAACCGGCCGGGGGCTTATAAATACTAAATTTTAAAAACCCTAAAAAATAAAAAATCGAAAAAATACTAAAAAACGAAAACGCTAAAAAGCCTTAAAATACCTAATTAAATAGGTTAAATAACCGTTAAAATATAACCAATAAAAGCCCGCGGGCTATTTAGCTAACGTATAACGGAAAGTTAAATAATTCGCATAAAAGCAAATAAAACCTTTTAAACGTGGCCGGGGTAAGCCTAAAAAACAATATAATCAAAAGCAAAAAATTATATTTATAGCTAAAAACAAAAAAAATAACGAAATTACGATAATATAAAAACAAATTATTAACGCTACGGCAATATAACGGCAAAATAATATTAGCCAAAATTAAAACTAAAAATAGCCAATAAAACTAAAACGTAATATATAAAAAGTATAACCGTAATATAAACAAATAAATAAAATATCGCTAGCCTTTTTATAAATAATAACCGGTATTAACGCGGGGGAAATATTAAAAATCTTAATTAGCCAAATATTAGCCGAATTAGGCGATTAATTCGTCGTAAATAACGGCTTTAAAAGCTTATAAAGCAAAACTTTAGCTAAAAAAACCTTGGTCCGAAAATAAGCAACGGGGAAATATAGCTATTTTTTAAATAATATTTTTTTTGAAAAAAAAAAATAGCAACGATACGTAATAAAGTCACATGGCATGCACGCTAGCCATTGTGGACGCTCGCGCTTTAATTAGAGGATCATACGCACGGACCACCTGATAACGATAAGGACCGCCTAATACCGATAAGCCCTACTGGCCCCATAGGCCATTATTAGATAATTTTTTCGATCCCACGAAAACTAAGATCGTTATATAAAATTCAATATATTTAAATACCTATATTATCGATATATCGCCGTCGATATTAGTTAAACCTCGCTTAGTAACAATTTTACACCAATTTTTTATAGGCCCGGACGAGCCTTAATCGTTTTATTTACCGATCCCGACCCCCGAATATAATATTCGTTAACCGATATTTGACGATACGATACCGAAACCCGAACCCCGAACACGATACCCGAACTTTACGAGCCTTTAGTTATAATAGCTAAATTTAATAATCTTAAGACCGTCGAAAGTTAAAAAACCGCCCGTTAGGTCAGATTCGACGAGACCTCCTTTGGCGATACCTTCCCCCGCGCCTTATATACTCCCGCCGGCGAGCTGCGCCGCCGTAGCTTTTTAATATTCGTCGCTTTTAACGTCGAAAAAAACTACGAGATACGCATTTTTAGCCAAAAGGACGAGTTACTCGACGTCTCCGACGATAGTTTTATTGATTTTCCCGCTTATAACGAAAATATTACCTATAAAAAATATAAAGCCAAGTGGCTAGACGCTAAAGGATAATTTTTGGAAAACATCACTTTCGAAATTAGATTTAAGGGTTTACGCGAGGATATTAAGACGCGCTTATAGTAGTTCGCTAAATATTATAGCAAAAAAAACCCTATTTTTCCCTTCCGTCCCCTTACTAAGGATAGTAAAAAGGTCTAGCCTAAATTCGATAGTATTGTCGATATAGCTTAGTTCGTTAAAATATTTAAGACCGATCCTAAAGCTTTCTTTATAAAAATCAAGCTGCGTATTTTAATAACTATAATATATCGCGGATAATCCGATAAGCTTTTTTTGCTTTATAGAATTATTAATCGTAACTTACGTCGTAGTTATAGATAGTTTATATATTTCGGCAAGAAATACGACGATAAAAAATTTTAATATATAAAGGCTATCCGAGTTTATAAGGAACTTATTAAGGATAAGGACGAGGAGATCGAAGAGCTAAAAAATAATATCGTTAAGCTTTTTCGCCGTCCCTAAACTAATAATACCTCCCGATTTAGTCAAAAGGCCACCCCCGCTAGTTTTGTCTCGTCCGGCGGAACTCGCTATAGTTGTAATGCCAAGGCTGCTAATTTAGGAACCTTTATTAATAAAAAGGAGGATATAGACTTTTCCTAATAGTTTATATTATTTAAAAGAAAATTAACCGATAATAAAGATTACTTCCTTATTAAAGCCAGCAAAATTAATTATATTTTAGGTAAAATAGATAAACCTACCTCGGACGATTTTCTTTTTTTTATATACTCCGAATACGGAGCTAAGCCTTCTTTTATTACGGCTAAATAAATACTTTATTATCTAAAGACCTATTACCGCAACCCGAACGCTCGAAAAAAAGCCTACGAAAAATTTAAGAAATTGATTATAGCTAATAATATAATTTTCCGTATTTTCCGTTTAGAGTTTATTAAATTGGTAGGACTCGTTAGTACTCCCCGCGCTAAATATAAACGCGATCTGAACGATAAAATCCCCTCCCGTTTTAACGAGCGAGTCGTTAAAAAATTTTACGACGATAAAGTGACTTTCGAAGACTTTTATAAGACGTTAATTTAATATAATAATTAACAGTATAAGAATTTTATTAAGCGCAACGCTCGCAAAGATAAAGATACTGCTCCCGACAAAAAAAAAAGCTCGGGTAAAAAAAAAAAAAATTAGAACTCTATTAATAAAAACAAAATAACCACCGCCGYATCGTCTAAAAAAAAACCGACGGGCAGCTCCGAGTATAGATCTCGCTCCTTAGGTACCACCTCGGGCGGCCAAAAATTATACCGTGCTCCTAAAAATATAAAAAACCGTAAAAAGCTAATCGCTAAAAAACGTTGTTTTATTTATTACGAATCGGGTCACCGTTCTAACGAGTGTCTTTATAAAAATAAGGCTAGTAAATTGGACGATATACGTATTAATACGATCGCTATAAAAATTTTTACTAATAACAACCGCGCTAAGCTAAAAGCTACCATCGCTAATAAAAAATCGGAAAACTAGCTTTTTTGGGATAACTAGACTTTTTTCCCAAAGATTACCTATTAATCAAAGCTTTAAATAACGTTAAAAATATCCCGTTTAACTTTTTAAAAAAATACTTTAAAGGAACGCCTTTCGTAGTAAATTACTTTATAATAAATAACGGAATATCCCTTATAGCCAAAGTTTTTTTTAATACGGGAGCAAACGTTTATATTATTGCTAACGTAAAATTTGCAGCAAAAATTCGTAATCGACTCAAAAAACGAATTATATAAAGATTCCGGCCTTATTCCGTCGCTAGATTTAACGGGACGACGTTATAATTAATCGACAGCGCCGTTATCGCCTATTTAAAAATTTAAAAACGTATAATTAAAAACGTACCTTTTTTTATACTAAATATAAAATATAAACTTATTATAAGCAAAAAATTTTTCGAACGCCACGATTTGCCTATAGACAGCCGTCGTGGACGCCTTATATTCCTAAACTTTTGGCCTAAGGAATATTATATTCCAAAAATATCTCGTGATAACGCCAACTAGTGGCTAAAAAATCCTAAATATACTAAAAATGCTCGACGACGGGATGCTATTATAAAAAAAAACGAAAAACGAAGATAAGATAAACGTAAAAACCAATAACGCCATCAACGACCGCCAAAGCCCACCGTCGAAAAGGCTGTGGACGAAAAGCCTAATATATATAGTGTCGGAAAAAAAACGCTGTTAAAAGACTATAATATCGCCAAAAAAAAACACGATAATAAAATCCGCTGTCAGCAAATCACCAAACGTATTATTAAATTGGAAAAAAAAGCCAAAAAAACACCTCCGGCGGAAATTCCTACTATTCCCCATCGATTCGTACCTACCGCTATTTTACAGCGTCCTCTCCCCAAAACCGAGGGATTGCCTATACAAAAATTATTAAAAAAAAACATAAAGCGACGAGTTAAGGAAAATATTAAAGTTAACGAAATACAACGCCCCGTCCGCAAAAAAAAAGAGGAATCCTCGGACAAAACTAAAATAGATACTTAAAGACCTTACGTATTAAAAAAAAATAATATCGGTTAATACAAATCACGACTATTCGACGTATACGCTATTAATGCCTTTGTTTTTAATTTAATCGCTTACAAAATTAAATTCGTAGGTATAACGAGCTTATATTATATCGAAAAGGTCATTTTATACAAAAAGGCTAATAAAATAATGCCTAACGACGAGCCTGATTTGGTGGCTTTCGCTCGCAGCGTGATCCCTAAATAATATTATACCTTCCTCGACGTTTTTAGCAAAGCCAAATTAAACGAACTCCCGCTTAAAAGACGCGCAAATTACCGGATCGACGTAAACCCTAAGGTAAAACTAAAAAACGCTATTAAATATAATCTTTTATATAAAATAAATATAGAAAAACTAAAAGCTTATAGATTATATATCTAAAATTATATCCGAAAAAGCTTTATCGAACCTAGTTCGGCGCTATAAACGTCTCTTATCCTATTCGTATAAAAGCCCGGTAAAAAAGGGTTACGCTTTTGCGTAAATTATCGTAAACTTAACGCCTTAACGAGGAAAAATCGATATCCCTTTCCATTAATTAAGGAAATATTGTCTCGAATCGCTTAGGCTAAATTCTTTACTAAAATCGATATCCGCCAGGCATTTTATCGTATACAAATAAATCCGGATTCGGAGGAGTATATTACCTTTTGTATACGATACAAGTCTTATAAATATAAAGTATTACTTTTTAAACTAACTAATAGCCCGTCGACGTTCCAAAAATATATTAACACAACTTTATTTAATTACCTAAATAATTTCTGTTTAATATATATAAACGATATCCTAATATTTTTAAAAACAAAAAAGGAACACGAAAAATACGTCAAAAAAATCCTAACAAAATTAAAAAAAACAGGTTTTTAAGCGGATATTAAAAAATACGAATTCCATATCCAAAAAACCAAGTTTTTAGGATTTATTATGGGAGTAAATAATATTAAAATCGATCCCAAGAAGATCTCGGTCGTCAAAGACTAGAAACCGCCTATAAAAAGCAATAATAAAATATATATTAAAGGTATTTAGGCGTTTTTAGGATTTTGCAATTTTTATCGCAAATTTATACGCGATTACGGCAAAATAGCTAAATTACTAAGCAATTTAACCAAAATTACAACGGGACCCCTAATTTAGATAAAGAGCTATAACGAAATATTCTAAGCCTTAAAAAAGGTACTGCTATCAGCTCCGATATTGCGTCACTTCTCCTACGATACAGAAACCAAAGTCGAAACAAACTACTCCGATAAAATGGCAGCCGGCGTTTTACTTTAAAAGGACCACGGGGAGGTAGACTGGCATCCCGTAATATTTTATTCGGAAACGCTATAAAACGCCGAACTAAATTACGGTATTTACGACAAAAAACTGCTGGCAATGGTCTACGCTTTATAATATTAGCGAGTAAAATTAATCGGCCTAAAAAACGTTAAACCGTTTATGATCGTAATAAATTATAAGCCGTTAATATATTTTAGCACGAAAAAACAGCTTAATCTAAAATAAGCAAAATAGGCCGAAATGCTATCGTAATATAATTTTTTAATTACCTACCGTCCCGGGAAAAAAAATATATTAGCCGACGCGCTATTACGCAAATCCGAAAAATTATATATTTAAAAAGCCAAAAAAAAGGCCGCTCGATAAATAACGCTATTTAAACTGGTAAATCGAACGGAAAACCTTTAGGAAAACAGCAATATCGCCACCGATATCTATTGTCTAAAACCAAAAAATATTATAAAAGTGTTTATACTAAAAGACGGTAAAAAGCTTCCGATAAAGTCCGGATTCGAATTAATAAATAATATATTGCGGGTAAACGTATATAACCCAGAATTAGAGGAATACCGATAAAAGGCACGGTTAGGGTTTAACGAATGCTGGATTATAAAAGCTGACAAATTCGTATATCACCAAGGGAGACTAATTATCCCGAGTGAATTTAAAGGACGATATTTAAAGACTTAAATTATCGCTAAAGCTTATTATCGTATAACAACAGGTTATTTAGGCAAAGTCAAATTTAAAAAGCTGGTATCTTTACGATATTGGTGGCTTAGGATAAACGGAGACGTAGATAAATACGTCGACAACTGCCTATACAGACTATCCAAAGTCTTAAGAGACAAGATACCCGGATTTTTATATTTTATGCCGATACTTTTAAAAATAAAACAACACTTAGCGATAGATTTTAAGACACAGCCAAAGGATTAACGAGGATTCGATAATATATTCGTAGTTATTGATTACCTAAGCAAGATCCCTTGGTCTACGTTATACTATTTAATAACTACGGCCAAAAACGCTGCGAAAATGTTTTATAAAAGTTTATACCGATGGTTAGGAATACCACGAGAAATTTATATTAATAAAGGATTATAATTTGTGGCCGACTTTATTGACGAGCTATCAAAAATATTGGGATTTAAGATTAACCTAGCTTTTGCCGGACACTATATGGGATAAGTAAAAATTATAAACGAATATCTAGATTAACGCCTCCGTCCGTACGTTAATTATTACCAAAATAATTAGTCCGCCGCTTTCTTTACTATAGACGCGGTATAAGCGTCCGTTTTTTATAATTCGATCGGTATATTTTTACGAAAGTTACTAATAGGCTATCCGATAAATTTGCCTATTAATTGGGAAGCTAAAACTGGAAAATTAGACAAATTACCTAAAAAAAAGCGTTTAAACCGAGAAAAGGCATAATAGATAATGAAGACTATATAGGATTATACCGAGACTACTAGGAGGATTGCCGGAATAGCTTAAAAACGTATAGAGAAGGCAGTGAACCAATATCGACGACTCCTAGATTTCGGACCGGGCGACAAAGTTTATATATTAAAAAAAACAGGCCAAGCCAGTAATCGACTAAGCGATAAGCTAGATTTCCCTATAACTCGATAACTATACGAGATTAAACGAATAAAAGGTTATTCGTATATCCTAAAAATGCCAGCATTATAGAAGGGAAGCTGCAAATTCCCTGCGGATCGTCTGCGAAAATATCCAAATAACCCCCTCCTAAGACAAAAGCCTAAATAGCCAGCCGGAAAGGTAGTAAACCCCGACCTTCCGGAAAAAGTCGAATATATAGTATAACGGATATTAATATCCAAAATTACCTATAATAAGCTGCGGTATCGCGTAGAATAAGTGGGATACCCTAACGACCCGGAATAGTATATCGCGTCCAATTTTAAAAACTTAGCAGACAAGTTAAAGGCTTTTTATAAAGAGAATCTATAAGCCCCAGGACCACTAAAAAGGCTTTAGCAATGGTTAGAAGTAGCAGAAAACGAGAAGTTTGATAAAAATCACGAAAACGATAACAAGGCAAAAAATTAGCGGGAAATACGTTAGGGTACGAGACGCAGGTTCTACCCGGTAAAAGGAAAATAAAAAAGGAAAAAAAGGCACTTAGGTAGGTAATTATAAAGCCCGATTAAAGCAGAATTCCCAATAGACCCTATAATTAGCGATCCTGTCAAGGTAGTATAGCGGTAGGGTCGGGCTCGAGGATATGGCCCTTTTGTTTGGTTTCCCTACTTTTAGACCTCGGGTTCGAATACCGGTTTCGGGCATTCCGGCGTATTCGAGGTCGAATTCTTTTTTGCCATCCGAGGGGGGGGTAGTTATATGGTATGCACGCTAGCCATTATGGACGCTCGCGCTTTGATTAGAGGATCATACGCACGGACCACCTAATAACGATAAAGACCGCCTAATACCGATAAACCCCATTGGCCCCACAGGCCATTATTAGATAGTTTTTTCGATCCCACGAAAGCTGGGATCGTTGTGTAAGATTTAATACATTTGAGTACCCATACTATCGATGCATCGCCGTCGATATCAGTCAAACCTCGCCTAGTGACAAATAAAATAATTAATAAAAAACAAATATATAACAAAAGAATCGGCGGGGCCTTAATAACGGTATAAAAAATCGATACGGTCTTAAATAATACGCGAATAACGCGAATTATTATTTTATTAATATATTAATACGCGTTAATAAAACGGTAACGGATCGCGTATTTTTTTAAATTTTTTAATACCGGCTAAATAAAATTAACAAATATTAGCTTAGTTTAGCGTATAAAAAAACCTAGCTAAACGCTAAAAATATTCGGCAACGGCGACGCGCAGCTATTTTAAGTAATAAAAAGCCGGTACGCTTTCGGTATCGATATAAAGCTCGCCGTTTTCGTCTTAAAATCGCTCGAAATAAAAAGTTATAAAAACCCGTAAAACGCAAAAATTCTTTATATTACCGGCTAAACCGGCGGCGTATTATTAACGCGTTAGCGTATACCGTATAAAAAATAACGAAATTTATTATTTCGTAAAAACGTTTATAAATTTTATATAGCGTATAACGGAATTTATTAGCGCTGTCACGGTCGGCGGGCGCGGGCAGTATAAGCGGTCGTATAACAGTTTATTTTTTACGGTTTTGGCAAGGTTATAGGTAATTTTATTAATAAGACGTAGCTTGAAAAGCTATATTTTTAGTTCGGGCGGAAATAATAAAAATATTATTAATTTACGGGTTTATATCGGTTTACCCGGGCCGTTTATAGCTGGCGCCCGGGGTTTATTTATTTTTTGTTTATAAACAGGGTTTAGCGCCGTAATAATATTTTTTTTAAGGCGGAGCTCCTGCGATATATTTTAGTTTTTTTTTTTTCGTAGCTCCGTATTAGTATACGTAGTTTTAGCGGTTTAAGGTTAGGTTTTGTGATTAGTATAAATAAGGTTTAACGGCGGGTTGTTAATAAGGTTTAGTTTAGCTTTATAATAAAGGGTTTAGTAGGTAGGTTAATAATATTAATAGGGTTTAGTTTAACTTTATAATAAAGGATAATCGGGACTAGGTTTGTTTAGGTACCGGCGGTAAAAGTTATTTATAACTTTTTGGGCGTTTTCGAGCTAGGTAATAAGGTATTCCGTGGGTTCGTCGTATTTTTTTTATTTAACGGTATATTTCAGGTTAGGTTTTTTTTTACGGCCTCGTCGATTTTAACGGGAATTTAGTATTTTTTTTACGTTTTATTTTTTTATATTATTTATTTTAACGGGAGATAGCGGATTTTAACGTTATTTAGGTAAAGGATCGGTAAAATTAGGGCGTAATAAGTTTACGTAAAAAACGGGATAAATTTTTATAAATATAAGTAATTTTAGGTTATAGGCGTATAGGCTAATAATTTTGGTGATTTTTTAAAATTTAAGGTTTTTTTAATTAAGCTTTTTTTAGGGGCGGACGGTTTTGATATTTTTGGTATTTAGCTAAACCTTTTAGTCGATATAAAATTTGCGGGTAAGCTAGCGTTTCCGGTTAGCGTATTTTTTATAACGGGCTTATACGATATAGATCTCGGATTTTAGGTGCTTATATATAATAAATATTTTTAAAGCGATTTCCTCGGCGTTTTTGGCGGCAAGACGGCGTCCGGGCAAAATAGGCTCGAATCCGAAACGGGGGTAGTATCCGTAATTCGCGAAAAACGGTATAGTTTTTAGGCTTTTATTTAAAATATTATTAATCGCGAATTCGGCCAGGGGTAGCTAACGTATTTAGTCGTTTTATAAGTAAAATACGTGGCTTTATAAGTATTATTTTAGGAAAAAATTAGCGATTTCGGTTTATCCGTCGGTTTTAGGGTAATACGCGGTCGATAATAATATAATAATTCCTAAACGTTTTATTAAGTGTTTTTAAAATTCGGATACGAATTAAAGTCCTCGGTCGGATATAATAATTTTAGGCAGGCCGTATAACTTTTAAATATATTTAACATATAAGCGGGCGATTTTTTCGGAGTTATAGGTTTTTTTATAATAGATAAAATGCTTTATTTTGGTTAGGCGGTCGATTATTATTAAAATAGCGTTATAGCCGTAGTTATTAGGCAGGTGTATAATAAAGTTTATCGAAATATTTTATTAGGCTTTTTAAAAGATCGGAAAGGGTTTTAATATTTTTTGGCGGGCTTCTTTCGAGGTAGTCGTTTTTTTATAAATATAATAGTTCCGAATTTATCGTTTAATATAAAAAAATATACCGGGTTAATAATATTCCCGGGATAAAATTTCGTAGGTACGGGCTCGGTTTATATAACCGGCGACGGGGTTAATATAATATAAGCGTAAAAATTCGGCGTATAATTTTTCGTTAGCTAAAATATATAAGCGTTTGCGGTAATATAAATATTTTTTAGATAATTCGTATTCGGCTAAAGATATTTTACGGTGCCGGGGTTTTTTTTTTTTTAGTATTAAGACGATCGATTTAAGTTTTTTGTTTATATTATATTTTAAATCGAATAGGCTTTATATTTAGGGTAGCAATAACGGTGCGGTTTTTTCGGCGGGTAATACGGGTCGCGACGGTTTTCGATTAAATTACGGCTAGTAATCCGGTATTTTAGGTCCTCGGAGTTGGTTTTGGGTAATCGGGTATAATTTTAAAATCGGGTCCGCGAATTATATTCGCTTAGCGGGACGGGCCGGTTTTGGTACGGTATCGGGTATAATAACGGGCGCGGGATCCGGGATTTTAAGGGTTTATAGCGGTAATTCGACGGGTTATTCCTCCGATTTTTTGCTTATAAGCAAAAAATCGTTAAAATTGGTTTTTTTTAATATTATTTGGCTTTGGTATAATAGGCGTTTATCTTTTTTTTAGGTAGGTTTTTTGATTTTTTAGTTAAAATATCGGGCTTCGCTTTTTGCTTCCCCGGTCGGTAAATAATTTTAAAATTAAAACGGGATAAAAATTCGGATTATTTGGCTTAGCGGCGGTTTAATAATTTTATTATTATAAAATATTTTAGGTTCCGGTAATTTATAATAATTTTAATCGGGGAATTTGTTTTTTTTAGTTTTGGTTTTTATTTTTCGAAATAGCGGATAATCGCTAACAGCTTTTTGTCGTAAATTTCGTAATTATATTCCGTAACCGAGTATTTTTTCGAAAAAAAGGCTATTAGCTTTAAAATTTTATCGTCCCCGTATTAAAATAATATTTTAGCGGATATATAATTAAACGCGTCGGTTTTTAAAATAATTTTTTTTTTTAGTTAAACGGTGCTAAAATAGGTATAATTATAAAAGCGTGTTTTAGGCGGTTAAAAGCGGTTTAATAAGCTGGATTTTAATCGAAGCGTATTTTTTTTTTAGTTAGGGTTATTATCGGGGCGATAATTTTCGAAAAATCTTTTATAAAACGTCGGTAAAAATTGTTAAATTTAATAAATATTTAAACGTTTATTAAATAAAACGGGGTTTGCTAATTTTAAATCGTTTCGATTTTTTTCGGGTTTATACGAATTTTATTTTTGCCGACGATTATACCTAGGAAGGTAGTTTCGTCTTTAAAAAATTCGTATTTTTGGATTTTAGCGTATAAGCCGGCTTGTTTTAAGGATTTTAGTATTTTGCGGACGTGGTTTAAATACTTTTTTCGGGTGCGGTTATAAATTAGGATATCGTTTAGGTAAGTAATATAAAATACGTTTAGGTATTTTCGCAAAGTATCGTTTATAAATTTTTGGAAGGTTACAGGGGCTCCGGTTAGTCCGAAAGGTATTATTAGGGATTTATATAAGCCGAAACGGGTGCGGAACGCGGTTAGGTATTTTTATCCTTTTTTTATGCGAATATTGTTAAAGGCAGATACGATATCGATTTTCGTAAAATATTTTATTTTTTTTAGATTATTTAGGGATTTTTTGGTTAAAAGCAGCGGGTAACGGTTTTTTATAAAAATATTATTTAGTCCTCGGTAATTAATATAAAAACGAAAATTTTTATCGGCTTTTTTTATAAATAAAACAAAAAAAGCAGCGGGTAACGAGCTCGGGCGGATAAACCTTTTGCGTAAATTTTTTTTTAATTATTTTTTAAATATAATTAGCTCGTTACGGGATATCGGGTATAGCGGCCTAAACGGTGGCGTTTTATTATTTTATATGTAGCCGCGGAACCATCCGGCCCGGTTAAGAGGCTTGAGGACATCCAACACGGCTGCCTCCGGACCGTCTGCGGCGCCTATAAAGCGACGCCGGCGCGGCTACTCGAACTTAAAGCTGCCGTCCCGCCACTCGATTTTTATTTGTCGTACCGCAACGCCAGGTTCGAGAAGAAGTTGGTCAAAAGGGACAAGGCCAAGTACCTATAAGGTGCCTGCGCACGCGCAGCGCGCCAGCTTCGGGTGGACTTTAGGACGAAGCCCTCGGGCTTGGGAGACGCGAAGCAGACGATAGATAGGCGATCCGCCGCCGATGCTTGGGCCGAGCCCGGGGCGAATAAACTCGGTTAGGACCCGTGCCTTAACGCGCTTAAGAAACACTGGTTTTGGAGATGGGGCGCCACGGAGCCGGCACGGGATCGGACTATCAAAGCCCCGGCTGAGAGCGATGTACCGGAGGCGCTGAAGCTCGGGAAGTTTAGTCGATACTGGCAGCTTTTACGGAGGCTCGCTACGGCGCTTTTCCAGATCCGCACGGGGAGGATCGGGCTATCGGGGTTTTTGTGGAAGACGAAGGCTTTCGGGACCTATTCGCTATTGTGCCGTTGTGGCGAAGCCCCGGAGACGGTGGTGTATATCGTTTGCTACTGCCCGTTGTTGGAGGGCAAGCAGGCGGAGCTACGGCGGACCTTGGATAATAGGAACCCGTTGGCCACGGCAAAAGATATCGAGAAGCTTATTAATAAGCCATAGGGAGCCGTGATATTAACGAAGTGGGTGCTGGCTACGGGCCGGCTAACACAGCTGCCGTCGTAGAGGAGAAAAGGGAGCTAGGCTAGTGAGGTGAGAACCAGCTTAGTATTAATGGGAACGTGGTGTAGACACACCCGGATCGCCGGCGGATCGTAAGGGGATCGCCTGCGGCACGGGCGTGGGCATATATAGCGGCGTAGGGTTTTCGTCCAGCCCGGGGATAAAACCCGTCCTCGGCTGACTTCCTGCCTATAGGCACGGGATCCGGCGTGGTAGGGCTCCGGGCACGGTTTTACCTACGGGTTATTAGCAGTGGTACCGAATAATTTTAGAATTATACGGAGTATTTAATAATAATATTATTTTATAAACGGATATCGTAGTTATAATTTCGATACGGCGGTAGTTTTTCGGCCTTTTTAGGCGAAAAAACGTCGGCGTAATTTTTTAGTTTTTTAGGTAGCAAATTTCGGGTTTCCGGCGGGGTTATATTTTATAGGTAACGGTCGATATTTTCGATAATAATAATAAATAGCCGGCAGTTTTTCCGGTTATATATCGTATAGGCTTTTAGCGATATTCGGGCGATATTTAAATATTATAATTTAGGTGGTCGGGGAGGCAGGTTATACGGTTTTGTTTTGGCGGGAACGTTATATAAGGTTTTAATTTTTATCGGGCGGGTAAAAATATTATAATATTTTTGGTAATATTCGTTATCGAATATAAACGTATAGCTAATAAATTTAATTTTCGGGTCGTATTTTTTTAGCTAAGGTATTTTTAGGATAATAAGGTAATAAGCTAATTGCGTTACGAAAAGTTTAATTTTTTTATAATAGTCCTCGGTTTTTAGTCGGGTTTCGATATAATAGGTAATTATTTTATTTTTAGCGTCTCGTCCGTCGAATACCTTTAATCCGAACGGTTTTTTTAATTTTTTTAGGGGTAGCTCGTAGCTCGCGGCTTAGTTTTGGTTTACAAAATTTTTTTTTTCGGCTCCGGTATTAATTATAGCGTAAATTAGAAGCGTTTTGCTTTTTAATTTTAAGGTAATAAATAAAATTATTAAATAAAACTTTTAGTTAGTTTTTTTTTAAATAAAAACTTTTTTAGCGGCGGTAATAAATAATCGGACGGTGGTAACGGTTTTTAAGCGGCGTTTTTTTTTTAGGAACTTAAATACGATTTAACCTAAATTTATTTTATTTATCGAGCTCGGCGGGTTAAAAAGCGGGCTAATAAATTTGGCCGAATCGGGATTACCGGGGCGGTAAACGTAATTAGCACGGAATTAACGAAACTAAAACGAAAGGCGGGTATCCGGTTCGGGGCAGGTAGCGATACGGTAGTTTTTAGAGCCGTAACGGAAATATTCGCCGCGTTTTTTTTTTTACCGGGTACGAATTTTTTTTGGGAATTTAAATTTATTAAATTTTTTCCGGTAACGACGGGTAAAGCAGGCCTCGGGGTTTTTTATTTTTTTTTCGATAAATCGGGGTTAGCGGTAATAGTTTAACGGGGTATAATAACGGCGGTATTATTAATAAAAATCCGGGCGGGTATAACGGTGCGGTTCCGGGAAATTTGTTGCTAATATTAACGGAAGCGGTTATTTAAGGCTTATAAGTGATTAATATATTTTTTATATTTTCGGGACGGGGTCGGGTTATATAAAAATATATTTTAAAATTTACGGGATATTTTTTGGAATAATAACGGGGCGAGGGTATTTTTAGGTATTTTTTTTTAGTGCCAGGCGTTAAAATTTAAAAAAAAACGTGTTAAAATCTTGGTTTTTTTGTTTTAGTTAATATAGTCGGTTTTAAGCGTTTTGGACGCGGTTAAGGTTTTTAAAAATATTTTTTAGGTAAATAAATATTTTAAGGTAATTTAGGAACTCGGGGATTTTAAAACGGGTTTTCGGTAAAATAAGTTTATAAATTTTTCCGGTTAAACGTTTAATAATATAAATTAAACGAGCGGTAATAATCGGGAATTGGTCGGAATTAGCGGTTATTTTACCGTAAATTTGCTGCGTAAACCGGCGAAAATCGTTTCGAAAGCTATCGAATTTTTTTGGGTTAAAGATTTTTTTATTAAAATAGGAAAATCCGGAACGGACGGGAGGAATAAACGTAATCGGTCCCAGTGCTAGATTTATAGGCTGTTTAGCCGGAGTATTCGGGGTATCGGCGGGGGCGGATCGGGGGGTTTATATAACGGGGACGGCGGCGTCGAATAAACAAAGTTTTTCGATTTTAAATAGGGTAATTTGTTTTTAGGCGTCGTAATTTAGTTTTTTTTAGTATTTTACGACGTTTTCCAGCTCGGAGATCCTGGATTTTAGGGATAAAACGGTGGTATTATAATCGGATTCGGCGAAACGAAAATAATCGATTTTTTCCTTTAAAATAATAGCGTAGCCGTTAATATAGCGTAAATATAATAGCTAATCGGACGGGTTATCGGTAACGTAAATAACGAGCTTTTCCGGAAAATCCGCTTCCGAGGGCGGTTCGGGCCGTTTTACGGATATTTTCGCGGGCGGATACGGCGCTTATAAGGTAAAAGCTACGTAATATTACGGTTGGCGGGCGCGGGTAATATAAGCGGTCGTATAATAATTTATTTTTTACGGTTTTGGCAAAGTTATAGGTAATTTTATTAATAAGATATAGCTTAAAAAGTTATATTTTTAGTTCGGGCGGAGATAATAAAAATATTATTAATTTGCGGGTTTATATCGGTTTACCCGGGCCGCTTATAGCTGGCGCCCGGGGTTTATTTATTTCCTGCCTATAGGCAGGGTCTAGCGCCGTGACAAGCGCTAATAAAAATTATTTATTAATCGAGCAGCTCGGGGGTGCTTTTTTCGAAATTAGCAATTTCGTAATTAAATCGTTTTATATAAAACGATTTTAAAAATTACGGCGGGAGCCGCGATATAATTTTTATTAAAAAAATAACGGGCCGGTATTATATTAATAATAATAACGGCGCGAAAAAATAATAAGGCGAAAATATAAAATTAATTTTAGTTTAGTTTTTAAAAATTAAAAATAATCGACGTTATAATAATAAAGTTTTTTAAAAAATACACGCCGACCTAACGATATATTAACGGGTCGTCGTTTTTTTAAACCTAAAATAAAATAACGGCGGCAATTATAAAACTAGGCGAATTACGATTCCCGCGTACGGATTTAATATTTTACTTATAATCGGGTCGGCTATTATTAAAAAAAATAATTATAAAATAATAAAACTATAATATTATAACAACGGTGGCCTAGCGCTTTAATAGCGCTAGCGCCACATTAATAATATATTAACGCTATTACGCTACGTTATATTTTTATAATTATAAAAATTAATCTTTAAATAAATATATTTTATACTGATTATTACCTGACGTGCTATTAGCAAACCTTGTTACACGAGCCGCTAAATATTAATAAAAATATTATTATTTTTTGTTATTTTTTCGTACGTAAAATTTTTTTTTATACCGGTCCGGAAAAACGTATTACCGTTTTAAAAAAACGTTTTATTAAAATTACCGGTCGCTACCCGCCGTACCGTATATATTAATAATTACGTCGCTAATAAGGTTCGTAAAATTTATTATCGATATATAATAATATATACGTATATTTTTTTCCGTTATCGGGGAAAAAAACTTTTTATAAAATAAACACCGTTATACGAAAAATCGATATACGTTTTTTACCTTAATTTATTTAAATTAAAATAAAATAAAATATAACACTTTTATTACGTATTACCGTATGTATATAAAAAATACCGTTTTTTTAAATTTTACTAATTTATACCTACGCTAAGCGTAAATATACGCTTACGCTAAACGTAAATATTAATTAATATTAAAATAGCTTTATTATCCGTATCGACACGGATTTTTACTTAAAAGCGACGGCAATAAAATCTTATAATCTTTATATTAACGTAACAAAAAAAAAGGGGGGATCCCCTCCGTTCATAAATTATTGATAACGGCCACTACCACGGATGCTGGCATCCGACAGCCACATCGTGGCTGCAGTGGCTAACCGCTACGATACCGCAATATCGTGTTTGAACAATTATCCTTATTGGGAAAACGGCTTGTTGCTAAATGCCGCCACCATAGCCAGGGGTGAAATAAAAACAACAAGCCACGCCGCCCAAGGGTCTCTCATAAGGCGCGCTGAGTAGCCCTACATGTTTTCCGACGCTCAGCCAAGCAACTGGACGTAGCCCAGACTGCATCCTATTTGCAGTCAGTTTTTTGTCGGTGCAGGTATCACCAAGTATATTTCTGAGGCGCCAGATACCGCACGACTCCCTCTCACGGCACCGGGTCGGTCTTCAACTATGAGACCCTGAATCAGAAAAAACTTGTATTGTAGCCCAAAAGGTTCAAAATGGCTCCTTCACAAACCGAGGTCCAGCTGTGTGACGATCAAAATGATCAGCAAAGAATACGCACATTCGGCCGAACAATACCCTCCACGGCTGCTGCTAAGTCGAGCGGCCACCCGATACACAACCGGTCTCGACGCGATCATTTGCCCTCGTACAAGGCAGTGATATGAGCAACGAATCGGTCTGGTTCCTTTGATCAGTCTTGGTAATATCCACCTTGCCGCGATACTGCATTGCTTCGAGATCGACAGGCCCTAGGGTGGACGACTACTTGGAAAGAGGTTACGCTAGAGATATCAGCCTGCCGGCAAGTGTGTCCTGGGAGATTGCCGGGTATCTGAATCGTTTAAGTTCATGCTGGAGCTCCTAAGAACGGGTTTGTGGTAGCCCGAGGGGAAGACAGAATCTGCATGTGCTGCAGGTCCCAGCTTTCGTGGCTTGGATCCCCCAAACTCTAAATATGTGTGTATAGGACCGCTATTCATTAGTATGACTTTTTAGCCCGACGGGACCTGTTCGCATGAACCGTCCGGTCCGGGCACTATCCAGTAGGTCCCAGCGAGGCAGCCCCTTGCCAAGATGCGAACCGGGTCCCTATACGCTAAGACGGGATGAGAATATATACATGTTTCAGAGTATTCGTCGACTCGAGATGGACGGTCGTGCCCTCAATGTGAGACATCATAACTTTCATTTCTTTTCAATTTCTTTATTCGTTCGTTCCAATAACGACACTCTTCGCGGCCATGAGCTTGGTTTCACCCAACTATGTGCTCCAGGAGGTCACCACCGACGATATCGCCATCGCCTCGCTGGCCTTTGGCTTTACCCTCGGATTCGGTTGGCTCACTTGTTGGACAGCCGCAAGGCAGACATGGCGAGCGTATAAGAGGAGCGGCGTTGATGTATGGCGCAATGGATATATCTGGATGATCTGGCTTGAGATCCTGGTCTGCTTGACATTCGCTATAATCTGCTGGTTGCATCTCAAGGGTCTTATACCGCCCAGGTAAGGCGAAAATTCTGATAACATTTTTTGATATGCTAACTCGATCATTCCTGCAGTTTTGCCTTTTACTTCTGCATCCGTAAGCAATCTTCTACACCCCCGATGGCTCCTATATCAAAGCTAACGCATCAAAAGTCACACTCTGGGCTCTCCAAGTACAGTTTCTACTGCAGATTATCATCAATCGTTGTTCCATCCTCGTCCGGAACCCAAAGCTCGTATGGCGTCTCAAGGTCGGAGTCGCCGTGCTGATCACAGCTATCAATATTTCCGTCTACACAATCTGGATTCCGGCCCGCCTGCAAATATCCGAGTCATACATCCATATTAATGAGTACTGGGATCGTTGCGAGAAAGGCATCTATCTACTCGTCGATGCCGCTCTCAACATCTACTTCATCAGCATCGTTTCGAGGAACCTCGTACACAATGGCCTTGGAAAGTACAAGGCTTTGTCCCACTTCAATATGTTCATCATTGGTTTCTCACTGGGCATGGATGTACTCATCATCGCCATGATGAGCTTGAGGAACACCTTTGTGTAAGTTCTACCCTGTCTTAAATCGATGAGCGGCCCCTTTTTCCTACTGCCCCCGTAATTCTTGGCAGAAACGTTACAAGCATGCATCAAGTCGGAATGATGTACTAACATTTCATCACAGATACATGCAGTTCCATCCACTGGCATACATCGTCAAGCTCAACATCGAAATGTCCATGGCCGAGCTCATTGTCAAGGTGGCCAGGGCCCGCAACCAAGCCAACGTCGACCACGACTCTCCCATCATCGAGAACGACATTGGCGGCGGCTCCTCCAACATGAAGTCCCGAACGAGGGTCGGAGCCACCGCCCTCAGCAAGCGGGATCGGTGGTCCGGCGACAGGTTCCACCACAACACCGAGGCCCGGGCCAACGGGATAGAGCTGGGCGACATGGCGAAGAACGAGATCGAGGAACGGCAGGGCGTGATCGGCGAGTCCGACGGCGACAGGAACATCTACACGACGCGGGAGGTCCACGTCGAGTTCGAGAACGCGTCGCACAAGTCGGGCAACAGCGAGTCGTCGCCCAGCTTCTACGACGCGCCGCCCGGCACCAAGGCCGAGGAGGACGAGAGGCCGCTCAAGTCGCAGCAGAGGGGAGTTACCCACGTACACAGCCACGGAGGAAACCAGCCTGACATGTAAACCTATCACTGCATATAGATTATCCCTTCTCAGTATATCCCTTTGTTCATATAGACTTTTAATGGTGCAAGACTTGAACTTGACTTGTCTCTCCAGTGCGCAGCATCCCGCCACGTTATGCTCATACCATTGCGAAGCTTTTACGTAGTTTCGTTCCGCCCATGTGGCACAACGGACCGCAGGACCTAGCTTTGAAGGGGCCATGCTTTTAGGCGTATTCGCTATCATATTCGTGGCGGCGTGTTACATTGAGTAGAATATTGAGTAGGTATACTAGGTCACAGACGATAACGGCGAACGAACCTATTGAGCATCCTGACGCTCTCTGTCACGAACCTGAAGACTTGGCCAGTAGGTTCCACCCCATGGGGATGAGGGGTGATGTTAATCCTGAGCTGGGATGCTGCTATTCATGGTGGGGATCATGGTGATGTTTACTGCTTGGTGGGGCGGGGCGGGGCAGCTGCCTTGCTGGCAGCTCTGGCAGCTAACAACAATCCGTGCCACTGCCCTGAGCTTTAAAGGGATGATAAGTAAGTCCCCCGCAACGTCGCCATGTACATACAAGGACGACGACCTTGACTTGTGATTATATTCTTCCGCATCACGGAGCTACAGTACCTTACTTTGATATAATGTGGGCTATTCTGTCATGCATCGCGTTCTGTATGGCCCTGGGGGAAGAGGCACTGGCCGGTAACCTCTGGAATGGCGGAATGATGTCTAGTCCACTCTATACTGGGTTATCAGCGCCTGCAGGTGAGATTTTCCGCATCGAATGGTTCACTTCTCAATCTAGGAATTGAAATCATGTCACATGGAGGACTTGGCGGTAAAAATGCTTGAATCCCATGCATTATGTGGTTTTTAGGCAACATGCAGTGCGACTTGACGTTCGATCCAAAGAGAAGAGATCGAAAATGGCGACCAACAGCCCTGCAGCATAACGGCAAGGGAGGAGTTGGTATCAAGATGGCATACGTGTTTGCTTTATGACGATGGAATATTAGCAGCGTATTCATTGAAGCGCTTGGAGTCAATCTACGGTATGAAAATGCGTGGGCGACTACCAACAAAGTAAAGACCTGGCCTCCGTTCAATTCAATTCGGTCTCAGACTGTCTTGAATGGCGGTGACCCCCGCACTGCTTGGGGATCGTTGCAACTTGTTGACCTGTCAGCGCTAAGGTTAACTGTTTGCCATTACCTGGCGTTCCACACCAGCACTGTTCAGATCTTACTCTACAACTACCTATTTTTTCAATTCAACGTCTTGCTCTCTTCTCCGAACGCCATACAACCGACTCTCCATGGATATGCTTTTCAGAGATCCCGCGGACGTGGTATCAAAGGCTTTTGGTGTTCTTTGCATCACGTCCGCATTTCCATTCGTCGGCATTCCGATACCCACCAGATCTTGGGCCACCTACTACGCCGGTAAAAATGAGTGGCTATCAAAGCTCTCGGGACGCAGATTGAACCCGAAACAGGCAGGCTACGCTGGCGCACTGCTACGAATTGTTGTTGGAGCTTGTTTCCTGTCTCCGGCAACGCGAGAAGCCGCCCTGCTCTTTAACGGAGCGGTGGTGTGCTGTGGTACTGTGCTGGCATATCGGGATGGGCGCCCAATGAGACCGCAGTGGACTATGTTAGGCGCCATTACGCTCTGTTTGGTGCTGGGCAGGCTTTGAAGGATGGTGAAAAAGCAAAGATTGCGGGCTACGTACTGGTTGGGAGATGGTACCCATCAAAGGCTTAGATGAGGACTTAAACTATCTCTACCCGGAAAAAGATCCTCTTTTCTCTGTCACCTGTGAAGAACCTCTCCGTCTTCTCCCATTCTTCGCCTTTCTCAATCCTTCCTTCGGCTCGCTCTCTCGCCTCAGCCTCGTCATATTCCGCCCAAACTGCCACTTCCACCCCAATCGCTTTGGCAGCCTGCTCAAATAAAGTTTTCAGGGTACTTTTTGAATGTCTGTAAATGGCTTTATGCTCTCCAGGCTCACAGAATGGTGGCTGGAGCTCAAAGTCCCCCACATCGAGCGTGCCGGTCTGTGTCCCTACGATGCATGACCCTGGTGTGGCCTTGAGCAGTCGCAGGATGTTCCGACTCGCAGCTTCTTGGTCGGGAAGTGAGAAAAGATGAAGAAACATGGAAATGTGCACAATATCCCACGTCCCTCTCGTCTTGGCGAGATCACCACTGTCGGAGAAGATATCGCCCGTAATGAAGTGCGAGGGGCCAAGACGGTCTCTATCATTGAAGAGGGAGTATCCGGCATCTCGCCAGGCCTCGTTCATATCTGCACCGTACAAACTCGATACTGGCGCGCCGTCGTAGGCCAGTGTACGAAGATCCTGGCCGAGACAGGTTCCGAGATCAAGAAACTTTGAGTCTGGAGTTTTGGTGACTTGCGCAAGTACTCGAGAATAGTCTGGATGGCGCAGAAGGCCTTGCTCGATGAACCAGAACTCGCCGATACACGGCCACGGAAAGATCTGCCAAGCTTCTTCACGCTGATGGTGAGTCAGTGATAGCTTCTAGCGCAAGATTATGCCAATGCTGGAATAGGTAACTCACAACTCGGAGAATGTGAGAAATGACTTCTTGCTCTGGGACTTTGCTCCATTCTTGGAGCAGCTTCCGACAGGGTGTTTTGAGTTTGTGTTCAAAGCTCTGAGTGTGCCAAGGCAGCTTTGCAGACAGAGAGGGAAGCTGCTTCCATTTCTCTGCATTGGTAGCCATGATGAGGCTACAGAGAACCGGTTAGGGCCACAGAAGACGAAGCACCCCGAAACTGAGACGGTATTGATAGTTCGAGATGTTTCTCTTTCGACGCAAAACTTATGTTGCGAAGCCTTCACTGCAAGAAGAAGAATGAGATGAATAGGCGTCGCATTATTTGCAAGAAGCAAACATAAGCATTTATAGTTAAAGACACCGGGAAACTCGGTCCGGCACTTATAGTAATCAAACAGCAAACCTTATTTCCATATGTAGATTCAACGTTGGTCGTTAGAATTGTTTGCGGCATCGGGGAGCATTCAGTCATCTGGGTGTATCAGTGGGCTGTCCGCCTGAACCGGGTGCAAGGGTCGGTTCTAAATATCTCATATCATGGTCTCTTACAACGCGAGCTCATTTGTTGGATGAGAAAATGGGAACAAACAATCACAAACCAAGTTAGAAGGCTGAACGCAGTACAGGGTATCTAATATACCTCGTATAGGTGACTGGATATAACGTGTGAAAAAGACAATACGTGCTTGAGAATCCAATCTAATATCTCCAACTCCGATCCACAGTCTACAGATGAAGGTCAGCCCTCATTATGGATCGACAAGACCAAGGCATAGTCATTTTGGAATTGCACAATGATGAGACTTGCCAGTGTACGCTTCTCATGCGATCGTCATGGCTTAAGGAACTATCATGAAGTCACTTCACCGGTAAATAATTGCCGCGGTCGCCACAAACAAGGCGGCCCATCTAATGCTTATCAGTGAATCGAACCTCTTCTGGAGAGAACATGGACTTACCAATGCTTTCCTTCCAATGCGCAAGGATACCAGCACATCTGGCATTCATTGCCAGTACTGTAAAAATGTTTGTCTCGAATCCACTACATGATGATTAGTGTAGTTTCCATAAGTAAGGGATGCGAATGCTGACAGGGCGGCGTATACAAGCGAGGAGTACAAGTCGGCATTAATGCTCAGACCCCTCGATGTAAAGTATGGATCAGCTGCGACCAGGCGATCGATCTCAAGAGCAACTTCAAGAAGTGGGTTTTGTGATGCTATAACCCCAAGTTCGCTCATTAGAGAGCGAAGATATCGGATTCTCGGATCAGCTGTCCGATAAACACGGTGACCCACGCCCATTAGCCGACACTTCTTCGCCCGCACATCAGCCATGTGCTTCTTCACACCGCTTGCATCCCCGATCTGTTCAAATCGCTGGTAGGCGAGATCGATGGCACCGGCATGCAACGGGCCATTCGCAGAAGCTACACCTGCGACAAGTGCCGACAGAGGGTCGCTCAGACACGAGACCGCATTCAAGAATGCAGCTGTAGAGCTCGTCATCTCATGATCGGCGAAAAGTATCCAGATCTTATTCATTATGTAGACCGTTTTCTTCTCAGGCACGCCGCAGTCATCCACTCGGCCAATCATCACAAGCAAGTTTTCAATGATTGAGAGCTTGGGTTTGACATCCGAGACAAACGGTCTGCCTTGCAGGTGACAGTATGTCAACGCGACAACAGTAGTGAAGGCGGCGACACTATTGCAAACACCCTCTTCAACCGCGTCCGAACTCTTTGGGAAGGTGGAATCTTTTGCAGCCACCGAAACTTTGCCCAAATCCGATGCTGCCCAGGCAGACAGACCTGCCGCGATAATGAGATACGCTGGCGCGTCCGTGCTATGCGAAATCAGCAGTAGTCCCATGGGAACAGTCGCACGAGTAACTTACTCGAAGGATTGAACCACGGCCATAACCGCATTGGGAGGCACCATGCACTTTCGGACTTGACTCCTGAACCTCACTTTGGCCTCCAGATTAGGTAGACTTCCCCATACCAATAGATGCATGACGTCTTCGTAGTCATGATGAGCAAACAAATGACCAATGGGATACTGTCTGTACTGCAAAACACCACGGTGTCCATCACTGAGTATGAAAGAATTGAATCAGTGACCACGAATTGACAGTAGGCATTCGGAGTTCATACATGTATGTGATGTTACTTTCTTTGACGGCGGTATTTTTGAAGCCTGGATCAAGCATCACCAAGCCGTTGGCGACATGTTCTTGATGGCTGGCCGCGATACCGAGAGGTGATATCTTTTGAAATTCTGCAGCCTGCACGGCATTGTGCCTGATCGGAATGCGGTAGAGTCGAAGGGTTCTCAGGTCTGCGATCAAAAGACTCTCAAGACCCAGAACACGAAATCTAGTTTTCAGAAAACAGAAGCTGAGACTTAGCAGAATAGTCAAGGCAAAGGCGATAAATGTGACATGACTGCAACGCACTCCAATGATTATGGGCCACGGAGTAATGCTCAGGAAGAAGAGTTGTATTGGCCAAGTTTTCGATACCGAAGTATCAACTCTAATCAGTTGGCACGAGATGCTGTCAGGGTGTCGTGAATTGAGAACCACTGAGAACTTGGAAGAGTCATTCAGCATTATCCCGGCCATATCATTCATTGTTGTGCGGTGTGCTTTCCTGGGCATTTGGGTTCAGACGACTTGTGATTCCGAATATAGTAAGTGCGCCGATGTGCCGATGTGGCACAGGTTCTGCAGAAGTACTACAAGATGCTTACCTCGTATCTAGCTGAACGATCTCTTGATGCAGACCGCAGACTTCCGAACCCTGCGCCAAGGTAGATAAATGGTGGGTGGGGTTTAGAGATTGGTAAGAGGAATACAGATGATGCTAGGTGGGAATGATTACCTAGGCAATACTATATACTCTGCACAATGTCAACATATTGGTGGCCGAAACCATCACGTCTTCTTGCCGTAGTGACATTAGGGTCGTGCTTGTTATCGTACAGCTTGTTTATCCCGGAGAGAAAAGCTTTTTATTGAGATGTATCAGAACGCCTTTTCGTCCAGAATCAAATAAAACAACTGGACGAGGGTATTGACCGCGTCCTGGCTGATTTGGTAATGCACTATCAGTCTGTTCTCCAGCCGACCCTTCATCGTCTTCAAACCTGCATCGTGGGTCATCTTTGCAAACGCGGGCGGGTCAATGCCAGCCGCTTCCAGGTCCAGCCAGACCATGTTGGTCTCTGTGGGTTTCGTCAGCTTTCCTCCGAGACGGACCCAGGCATCGGCAATGAACTTGGCCACCTCCTGCGCCCTCTTCAACTTATTGCCCAGGAAGACGTCTTCCACGGCGACTCTTGCCGGCGCAGCTATAACACCAGTCTGGCGCATACCACCGCCAATCAACTTTCTTACCCATCGGGCTTGTTGAATGAAGGCAGAAGTGCCTATAATGATGGAACCGATCGGGGCGCCCAGACCTTTGGTGAAACACATTGTGATGCTATCAAAAAGCTCGGTCACTTCCTGTTGTTGTTGGATTTTCCTCGTAAGCATGCCGGGAAAACAAATATTAACAGAAACAATTCGGCATTTACCTTGAGCGAACCGGCCCCGGACGCGACAAACTCCCAAAGTCGGGCCCCGTCCAGATGCATGTGTACCGGGGGGCTCCGGCTCAGCGCCCATCTCGATATCGCCTGCATCTCACTCAGAGGCATAATGGTCCCCGACAACGTGTTCTCCAGGCTGATGACGCGGGTGGGACAGTCATAGACCCCTTCCCGCAGGATGGCTGATTTCTGAACGTCGGCCAGGGTGAGGTGATGGCCATTCGATGGCAGCACGCCTTCCACGAGGGCCCCCCACAGCGTCGCCGCGCCTCCCGCTTCCATATGCAGGATATGGCCCCGGGCATCACACAAGATGGAATATGGAGGGACCTTGAGGGCGGTCCTGAGCGATATCTGGTTTCCCATGGTGCCAGATGAGACGAGAAGAGCAGCCTCCTTCCCGGTCACTATAAGAAAACATGGCAGTCAGAAATAGCATAGGAAGACTTGATTTATGCTTACTTACATTCGGCGATCCATTCCTGGAACGAATTGGTGGTAGGATCCTCTTGCATGACATCATCCAGGAGTGTGGTGTTGGCGATGGCCTGTAGCATCTTGGCTGTTGGACTGGTCACGTAGTCTGGAAGAGTTCAGTCTCGATCACCCAGCCTTGAGAGCCACACAACGACTCTTTAACTCACCTGACCGAAAGTCGTATGCAGCCTGGCCGACCTCGGACCATGCATTCTTGAGACCTTCAACTTCTTCTGTTGAGTCCACGCTCGAGGCATTCGTTGATATGTTGGCAGAGTTGCTGGTGTCGCCATCAATCGATCCATTAGATGAATCACTTGTGTGGACACCAGGCCTGTGGCGCTGCTCTGGGCTCAGAGATAAAAACATGGTCAATTGGCTTGTTATTCAATGCGAATCAGTGCGATGAGAGCTGCGTCTTGCTGTTCTCAGAGAAATGAGCCAAGCCAGTCTTGTATAAGTATTCGCTCGGCTGCCAATCCGCTCCGGAACCTTTTTGAAGCACACTTCTGGGAGTCTCTCGGGCGGGGAATGACTTCCGGTGATCATCAGCAGAATGGCCGGAGGCTTCCGTGTTGACTACCTCGCAATCTTTTCCCAGATCACATCATTGCATCTGCCTTTCTGTCATTCATGTGCATTAGAATGGGCTGTATAAAGAGACTATGTGGCGTATTAGACAATGGTAATAATCACAATCAAACCAGAGTCGCGCAGCCGTCTGACATGATCTTGTATTTTCGCAGTAAAAACATCAAACCATTCCGGACGGAATTTGGATTCAGTACTACTGCTTCAATCTTTTCAAATGATGTACATGACACGATTCTCAAGTCGTTTTATGCATGTCATTCCTTTCCACGAGTTCATGAATGAAGAAATTTAGGCGAACCTGCTCTATCAACACAATAGCTCTTATTCGTTTTGTGTATGGCCGCACTTTGTATCTTAGACAACGTCCGACCTTTTACGTGCCAAGCCATGTCTAGTAGCTCTTAGAAAACCAGCACAATGACACGCAAGGGCATGTAGCTACCACTATTTCTTCTCATGCGCAGAGTATGGGCTTCTTACTCTTAGAGTCTCACCGTATCTCCACAGCAGCCCAACCACCGGAAGTCCCATCCCAAGGGCGATGAATCCTATGATTGAACTGCCCCAGCCATAACCCAGTCGATCATACCTAGATCTTCCGTTAGCCGAGCGGTGAAAGAAAGATGGGACTGAGACATTACAATTCTGGAGCAAACAGCGGAAAGCTGAATCCCGCAAAGCATCGGAGGATAGATATGGCAGCTATCGCACTCGCAGAAAACTGGCCGTATGTGTCCACGACGTATGCGTTGACCGAGCTAGTGCAGACCATGGCGCCGGCCACGAACAGAGCGCAACCAAGATTGGGCATGATCCACTGGAGTGTGTACTCGGCGCTCCAGCCGTACCAGAACAGTCCGAGGCCGAGCAGAACGGTGCCGGGTGCCATGATGGGGATGCGGAACTCGGGCTTCCCCTTTCCGCCGTGCTTTGTTGATAGGTAGCGATATATGCGATCCAAGGAAATCGTGTAGACTACAGTGGCAATCGTCCCAGAGATGGCAATGGAGACGTAATTCAGGCCGGCGATCTGCACGCTTTCGTGATATCGGTCTGTCCAGAGGCTGACAAAGTCGGCGTAGAAGATGTAGATATTGCCATATAGATATGCATTATACAATGCCAGTGCTTGAATGATGGGCTGAGTTGTTAGCAACTTGAAGGGCCTGATCAGGTTTTGGTGGAGAATTCGAGTCCCGACGTGGTCCAGATGGTCAAAGTTGGTGTGGTATCTCGTGTCGCCCGTCTCGCGGATGCGTGCCCACTTCCGCCGCCGAAGCAACAAGGGCGCGTATGTCTCCTCGAGGAAGATGCACCCGAGTCCCTGGACGACGGCGCTGAGGATAGAAGATACGTAGAAGGTCCAGTGCCAGGTCAGATACTTGGCGATGAACCCTCCGGCAACCACGCCGAAGAGCGGGCCCAGTACGGAACACCAGCTGTATATCGCAACCCCCTTTCCACGCTCTCTCGGCCTAAACATGTCACCAAGGGTGCCGCCACCAATCTTGGAAACTCGTTATTGATAACCAAAGACAGAAAACTTTCAGTACAAACTCACTCCTAATGTGGCACTAGCAAAAACGCCCGACAGAAACCGCAGGACGATGATGGTCGCTGCTGTTCTCGAGGCCCCGCAGGCGGTATTGAAGACGATGTACAACAAGTTCCACGACTGGACGACCCGTACACGCCCGTAGGTCTCGGACAGAGGGCTGGCGATCAAGGGCCCAAAGGCGAAGCCGAGGAGAAAGATGGAAAGGACCATTTGCTGGACGGCGGGCTGCTCGATTCGGAGATCGGAGGCGATGGCTGGCAGGTTGGGAGCGATCATGCTCGTAGAGAAGACGCTTATGAAAACGAACGAAGACATGGCGATCAGCGCCTTTGCCCTTCTGCCGAGCGGCCAGTTTCTCGGGTTTCCGGGATCCGTGGCCTCGTCCTGCCATGTTATCTGCAACACACTTGTGAGTAGAGCACTTCCTCGAGAGGAGCAGAGTTACTGACAAGATGTTCACTTGACACCAGTATATCGCGTCCCTCGTCATTTGTCTGCTTTTCGACAGAATCGGTTGCATTGCTAGAGTCCCGGCACTCGACCTTGGGTGCGCTGCACTCGTAAGTAGGAACCTGGCGATGGGCTGTTTCGGGGTTGCGAGTCTCGTCTTGGGCCATGGCGTGAGGTAGTAGGCTTCTGTACCGAGCGAACCCCAGCGTCAAAGTGGCAGGCAGTAGTTCATTGGGATTGAAAGTGTGCAGGCTGGTCGTTCGAGATGGCTGGCAATAGATGTGCCAACTCCCGACGCATGCACCCCCTTGATGCCCCGCCAAGGACGGTAGGTAGGCCCAGGTAGTGGCCCGGAGCCGTGTCCGGAGGCTTCCGGATCCTTCTGTAGTGATGCGAACCCTGGGGTATAGGGAGGAATTGGCCGAGTTCTTTCGAATCGGAAGATATTCCTTCAGTCTGATCCTGGCGACTTTTTTCGACAAACTAATGTCCTGTGGATCTGCGTGCCTTCTCTTTCATGCCACTGGCCGATGTATAGCTGTAGGATTCTTCGGAATAAGGATTGCGTGATTGGCCAGGTAAATGAGCTATTCATTCTCCCAACTTGAATTCGGCGAATCTTACGATCACATAGCACTAGCTGGGATAATTGATCCTTGGATGGTCAGCATTGTCTGACATGAGCCAGGTGAGATGTAAAGGACCCTACCGCTCACTCATTTGCAGGTTATACTCGCGAGTAGTCAGGTGACCTATATATTGGGGTATGCTGGGTTAGGTATGTACTTTTTGTTGTTCCGGCAGGCGTGGGCGCTATAACTGATATGACCTATCATCTAAAGCAATTTGAGTATTTCGAGTAGATCTTTCGCAGTCACTTACTTCGAGTGATGCCACACATCCGTGACCTACCTACACGTCCATGCCAAGTAACAACTTGCTCGCGATTGTACTTTGCTCTGTCGGAGAGCGGTTGTTAGTGCAGAAGCGGGGCAGAAGCATGCTGTTCACCTCAGGGAGTTGACCAAACATCAGTTGACCGCTTTGTAATGTCCTCGCTTGACCTCTTCTTCTTTTTTTCTGTTTTGTTCTGCTCCCCTAGCCTGCAGGCTGTGCCCCTGCCAAGCATTCTATAGGCGTATGCCGAGATGCGGGCTAGGGACTATGGGCTAGGCGTCAGCAACGCTCCAGGATCTTCTCTTGCCACGCAATGCCGATCACTTGTATACGTATCTGAAGAATTATGACCATTGTTGTCACATTTCGGTTGATTGTTTTACAGAAAACCCGTTTGAATTATGTGATAGTAATACTGTATGTCGTTATGCCGGTGACAGTATGCTGGTCAGTTCATGACGCTTCTTAAAAAAGCAAGAAGCCGATATCAGTGCATCAAGACAGAGAAGAGCCAACTGGAACGAAATCCTCCCTTGACAATTTCTAGCATATCATCATGGTTTGTGGCCAAATTCGTGCCTTGTCCTCCTCCTGGCTACCAGACACTAGCTAACAAGGTGGCGATTGTAGAGCGGCGTAACCTCTTTCACAACCCATGATCCAGCTGTAAGCAACTTCTAATGATCTACCCCTTCTGGGTGGTCTCACGAGCACAAGCCCCCAACTATGGCGCAATCATAGAGCAACTCGGACAAAATACGCAGTAGAACTGCTCGAAACTCATTTGTTATATCGTGAAAGGATCACTAATATGAATTGTTCTAGTGCGACCGTTGCCTTGCGAAAAAGATTCGCTGCGATCGGGAGAGGCCAAGCTGCGAAAGCTGCAGACGCGAACAAACTCCATGCAAGTTTTCGGCCAAGGAGTCCAAATGTTTTGACCTGCGGTACACCATCTGTCGCTTTGTTCTCCTCCTTTCTTCCCGCTCGATTTGGGCCGCAGCTGCTAATACCGTGTCCTACTCAGGGCCGAAGAGCAAGATGAAATAGCGAGGCGACTGGTCTCCGTAGAGAGCAGCGTGTCCGACTTGATACGGCTGATCACAGATTCCGAGAACCGATGCCAACTACGCATGTTGCAATTGGAGAACCGCCTCTTGAGCAGAGCCTTTGCTGCAAAAGAGGGAACCGAGACACGCCGAAGCGAACGGCCACAAGCAGAATTGTTTCGTTCTCGCTCCAACGGCGGTGCACGTCAAACTCACAGATACACGACCCCTTCAGCATCATCACACCAGGCATTGGTACAGGAACTAGACTACAGTAATAAACGTCGGTGTGTTTGCAATCAGCACACGACAGAGAGCGGTGCTTTCGAGGACCTCTTTCCCACTGGAGACAATAGTGAGGAGTATATGGCAGGGCTCAATCTAGACATGGGTGACGAGTGGGACACATTATTGCTCGACTCGGCAAATTTACCTACGCCAGCAACGTCAGATGCTTTCGGTTTTGAGCAGCCCTTGGGCTAGGGGGCATCTTCCTACGCGTATCAAGCTTCGAGTCTGAGTTCCCTCATGTGCGCTGCAGGCATCACAGAGCCAGCCAGGGCTTGGTTGAGACACTGTTAAATATCTGTGCGAATGTACCTACGTACAATATCACACACAAAGGCAAACGTGTCTGCATTTCATCTCCATTATCGTTTGACCAATTTTACCTAAAGACATAATAGCGAGCGAATCAAACCCAATTTGGAACCTAGATATGCAACCGACCGCAACAGATACAAGAATTCCTTCCCAAGGTCCCCACGCTGCAAATCAGGACCTGGCTTCAGCCCGAAGACTCTTAGAGTGGATTGTGGGCTCGATGTTGAATATTTGCTCATCTTCCGTGACATCCTTGTACAGCTCGTTCCAACGTGGTTTCAGTGCCGCCGGCGTCTCCCAGGCGAGCTCGGTGTTTCTCAGCCACAGTCGCAACAAATGGCGCCTAGGTACGATTCCATTGATTAGCGTAGTATAATAGGACCTCACCCTAATGCGGATACTTACTGCCTGCCTGGTACGTCGACGAAGCCGTCCCGAGCATGGAAGATGCTCAGATGGTTTACATATTGGATGTCCCCCTTCTGGAAGTCGAGGGTCACGCGATACTTCTCTGCCAGAAAGTGGAGGGCATCCAGAGCCTCGGCTTGGGCTTCGCTGATGGGGGCAATGTTGGGACTTCTTGGGGCGTCTTGGTATCCCGTGAACCCGCGACGGGCGTACTGTATCACTATGCGCTCTGGTACTACCCCGCGGGCGGGCTGGTGCCACAGCAACGGCCTGACGGTGTAAGGTCTTTCGCTGTTCCCGAAGCTAGGTCGATTGATTAGTGTGTTGCTTTTTGTATAAATCGAGCATTTGCTTACCCATCAATCACCCAGTCAGCCGCCAGCACTTTGATTATATCTGGTCGAGTTGCAGCAAGCTCGTTGTAAATCCTCCAGCTGCTTGCCAGCTTGCTCTCACCACCTTCGGCGGCGGGACTCAGGCAGAACAGAGAAATTATATCACCGGAGTCGCAATGGAACACTTGATGGTCTGCCGTGTAGGCGGGTGCGCCGATATTCTTGGCTACTGGTGTATGGGTAAGATCCTTAATGTGGTTCATCATGGATGACTGCCTGACACCGTTCACCACCTTGCTATCTTGGCGACCACGAACATCTCCGACGTACGAAGAGACGCCGGTGAAGATAATTATGTTGTCTTCCTTAGAATATCGATCAACGGATAGGCCACGTACGACGAAGAATCCGCGCCCGAGATGTAAGTTCCTGGCCTCGTCTTTTAAAAGCGGTCCGAGACTTGGAAGTGGGAAGGTGTCTTGATTGACACTGCTGATTGGCAAGTTTAGCTCTGCCTGAGTTAGCTTTTGGGGTACGCTCCTCATATCCGAGGAGACTCACCTTTGAAGTGCCGCAGCGCACCATCTACCTCCTCTAGCTGGGCCGCGTTCAACGACAGAGTCCAGTCCCCTTCATGTTGAAACGACGATGCGTCCCACACAAGACCACTCTTCAATTCCCTGGGGAACCCGGCCGGAAAAGGGGTGTTGATTTCCCGATATTCCGCTAGGCGCTGGACTCGCGACTGATACTTGTCCCAGTCAGGTTGATATCCTATATCTGGCTGTTTTGAGATGAGAGTTGCCATATTTGTATTTAGTCTGGTCTGTCTGTTCGATTTGGGGCCTGGCCGATCGACAAAGCTAATGATCAAGTTGGTTCCTTGCGCCTAATATACAAAGGGTATCCTCGTAGCGTCCCTACTCACAAAGGTCTCTTATGATGAGGAGATAGCCTTGAGGAAACTCCAGCACCGGAGCAGCGCGGAAGTCTCCGGTTAGTGAGGCTTGAGTGAGACTTCGGAATCGCCGAAGCTCGAATGCTGGCTTGGGGAACAGCGCCGACATAGAACGCAGAGACGGAAGCAGAATGGTGATGAGTTCTTCCCCCTTCCGAAGAACAGATGATGTGCCTTCCATAGCGCTAGAAATAGAGTGCTTGTGATAAACTCACTCCCGCAATGAAACGATATTCACAAAAGACCAATCGGCGCCCGTCAATTTCAAGAGCCTGGGACTGGCAGTTTGCCTGGGACTACGAATTGGGCTCCATCAATCACCACTGGGAGAAAACACCAGTCTTTAGCTAAAGGAATTTTATACTCAATCAAGCTCAACTGTCATTCCGAACTCTCGCCTTCAACAAAAAAAGCTGCCTTTCAGAGCAAGAATCTACAACAAAGCCTCACAAGCTAAAATCGCTCTTCGATAATGTCTCTCAACTTCCCAGATGACTCAATTCTGACCAGGTCCTTGACAGCACACCACTCAAGCTGGATCGGCGCGATAAAGCCCTCGCCAGACCTCTTTTTCCACGCTGGCGAAGTCTCCTTGATCTCGTCCTCGATTTTCTTTCTGATGTCCTCGGACTTGTCGGGCTCGGCGGCTGCAATGCGAATGGTGATAATATTCTGGCTTTCGGAGCGCCTCACCACAGTCTGGAGCGCTATGAGCTTTCCGTCCCCGAGAGCGTTTCCCACGATCTGCCGGATCTGGTGGACCCCCAAATGAGCATTCGCGAGCTTGAGCTCGACGGATTGGCGTCCACAGAAGCGGAACAGGCCAGACTCGTAGTCTACCCACTCCCCGGCGTCTCCCACCGGATACCTGATCTTGGGATGGAGTTTCATGATGAGGTTGGTGCCGAAAATGAGACCGCGTTTGCCGTTCTCCTTGATCACGGACCCGTCATTGTCAATTATCTCGACGATGAGCGTGCTGCTGTTCACCTTGTACACCGGATTGATGTCGGCATCGACCTGATCCTGTCGGTTCACTGGAAAGGCAATGATCTTGAGTTCCACACTCCCGTATGACAGTGGTCGGATCTGAATGTTGGGGAAGACGGAATGTAACAGCGGTCGCAGGTCCTTGTAGAAGGCCTCACCGGTAAATAGAAGCAGGCGGATATTCGGGAGGACAATACTGTGGGCCTTGAGATACTCGCAGAGTCGAGTTGATATGTACACGTTGCTGATGATAGCGGTTGCCTCAAAGTCGGTGATGAGCTTGGCGATCGTTTCCAATGCCTCACCCCCGCTGATGGGGAGGTTGACGATGGGGGTTGGACAGTCCATCACGGTATATCCAAAAGTCATGAAGCCAGAGTACATGCCACCCTGCGCTGAGAGATTGGCGACGCGGTCGCCAGGCAGTAGACCGCTTGTCTCGGCGAAGCCAACGCCGTTTATTTGCGACGTGACTTTGAACTCGTGGCGGGTCATGAGCACTGTCTTGGGAACATTTGTAGAGCCGCCGCTGCGCAGAACAAGACCGTCGACAAAGGGGCCGGTGAGTACCTCGTTGGTCTTTCTATTCGATGCCTCCCAGTACTCGTCGTTGTCCGTAAGAGGCAGGTCCTCAAGACTTGTCGTATGCTTTGGCAGGTTGCTATATAGAGATCGATAATATGGAGAATGCGACCTAGCAAATTGAATAAGTTCACTAGCAGCCGTTTTGAAGGGTGTCGTTGAGCTTTCTTTGGAAGAATACACCATCTTTGCGGCGTTCAAGTTAAAGTGTTGAGGAGTGATTCATAAGTCGAAATAATCTGAAATAAGAATTGAGTGGGTCAAAATAGAACTTAGCCAAAGACCTTCAGTCTTATGATATACCGTTGATTAAAACAAATTTACATCTGTGTCGAGGCGTGCCGGAAGTCTCCCCGGAGGCTGCCGGCAGAGTCCGCTAAGCATCCGGATGAAGAATCACGATAGACCATAGTATAAGAGGTCGGCGCACGGACCGTTATCAACTGGCAGCTCTTATTAGAAACGCTTCTTGCAGTGTACTTCTACTAAATTAGGTTTACTGTGTCATAATCCGTAAACAGATCTTCGAGGATATTCTTTTGCTCCTCGTATTTATCCCGCGATCTCTCCTGAATCTTCGTTTCCATGATTTTCTTCGAGTTGGGTGAAAGTCGTCCTTTCATACCTGGCGTCACCGTCCACTTGCACACTCCAATTCTCTCATGTAACACGCCGGTGCTTTGTTCTACTGCGAGATTGCTTGATCGCAGCAGTAGGCCAAAGTGGTGCCGGTTTCCAACCATGATCTCGACGATGGGATTGCTTCCCATACTCCCCAATAATAGGACTCGTAGGTTTTCCCCACCGTATTTATTGCTCACCCTCGTTGCATATGCTCGCCAGGGATCCAGTTGCTCTTCTTGATTGTTTTCCTATAAAATTTGGGTCCAAGAACACCATTTGCTCTACCATTTCTAAGATACCAAAACAGCGGTTCGTTCATCGGATCCACTCGCCGAGCTACAGAGTACATGCTCGTCAAGAAAGACACCGGGAAGCGGTCTCCCCCATTCCAGGCGGATGGCTGACTGCGCCACGATCCAGTCTGGGCAAGAGCAGCAGAGGCCACTGACCTGAACAGAGCCAGCGTCTGTCTCTTTCATTGTTGCATGGCACTCCATGTAGTCAGGGAACAACATGTCGCGGGCCACGATGGATTCTTCAGTAATGCACCAACTTTGTCCCGATTGGGGCTGAGAAGAAACAGCTCACTACGGAGTACACAAGCCACAGTTAGCACACCCCCACTGCCCAAACTCTGCCCCACAACAGGACTGCAGCAAAAGCCCACCACAAAAGCGTGCACTACGAAGTACCAAAATACAATGTAGGTTGGAACCTACATTACCTTAGGCGTAGGCGCTATAGCAGATATGGCCTATCACCTAAAGTAATTCAGGTGATTTGAGTAGGTGCTTTGCAGTCACTTACTAGCGAGTGATGCCAGAATCCGTGGCATACTTATATGGCGATGTAAATGATAATAGAGCAGAAAACAAGAGTGGCATTGATTCCGCCCCAAAGAACTTGTGTTTTGACAATGTCCCTATTGTACCTTTACAAAAGTCGCGGCGGGAACACCACCATCATGGGCCCAGACTAATCTCTTGATCTGACCGTTTCCGTTGGCCTGGAATTCCACTTTCCAGAATGCTGCGTTTTGGTCGGCCCCAACCCATCGACCTCTACTCGATAGTTCGTTCCGCTTCTGCAGCCATGTGAAGGTATCATCTTGATAGTGTTCGAGCGAGAACTTCTCCGTCTCCAGGCCCTGAATCAACCAAAACAGCTTGCCACTCTCAAGAGTAACTTCGATCTTGAAAATATTCAAGTCGTCCCAGTACGTATCGAGGTACTCTTCTAAAGGCTTTGGGGATGTGCCGAATTTTTGCTCTTCTCGAGCTCATCAACCACAGACGAGTACCACTTGAGGTTCTCAGTGACGGCAGCATGGGCCAATGAAACGAAGTCATTCCTGGATTCCTTGGCGACGTCAAGCAGCTCCTCGATGATGAGCTGCCCAACCCAATCCGCCACGTCGTTGAGCGCAAGCGAGTTTGACAGCACAACGACCGCGGCCTCTATACCAGGAAGTAGCGCGACGTATGTGAGAGATCCAGGTAGACTGCCTTGATGGAAAAGAACAAGACTCGAATTACCCTCGCCAACGATGGGCATGCCCTCCGGGAGAAGACCTGGCTTTAGTCCTATCTGGCCGAGGCGGCCCGGAAGTTGAACTCTTGACCATCCAAATCCGTAAGAAGCCTCGTGCTTTGTAGGCAGGTCAATGGCTATCTTGCCCGACATGACATGGGCAAGTTGTTTGAGGCTTGAGTACTCGGTTAAAGTTTTACCGTTGTTGAATTGAGCATTGAACCCCTTCATATAATGTTTATACAAGCCAACAAGGTCTTTCACTGTTGACCGTGCGCCGCCGCTGGGAGCACCGTACCAATCATCGCCCATCTTTGGGTAGTTGATGGCCACAGGGGAGGAATCATCGATGGCATTGTAGCACACGTTTACGCCTTCAACCATATCCGACGCTGTTTGAAATGAGGTCCTGTCATTCCCAGAGGCTCAAGAAGACGGCTTCTAATGAAGTCAAAAAAGCTTTGGCCGCTTACATGCTCGATCACTCGACCAGCCAATTCGTAGTGAAGATTGTTTTGTCCAATTTGGGAACGAAATGGGTCGATCAGGGGCCGATGATTGATGTACTTCATCAAGTCTTCGGAGCTAAGAAGGATGTCATTATTGGTTCCAATGATGAGATTGTCGCCCCAGCCCAGTTCCGGTACAATGAGACAGAATAAAGGTGACTGTGGTATGCTCCAGGAGTATTAGGTCCACAGTTTAGTAAGCAGGAAGAACGTCTTTGACATGACTATCCCATGCTAATTTGTCATCCTCGACAAGGAGGCTCAGAGCAGCTGCAGTGAAAGCTTTCGACAGAGAACAGATAGGGAAAATTGTGTCCTTGGTGAATATAAATTTATTTGCCAACGCCTAGGTGTACGGGAAGGAATCCGCATGGGTTGTAAGGGCATTTAATATATATAAATAAGAAGGACTTTGTTTTGAACCTTTTATAACAGCTTTCTAAAGTACTTAGAATCAACAAACTTATGGTATATATTAAGACAAACCGGTGTATTAAAATCACTTATATAGTTCACGAATGTCAACATAAAAAGCAGATATAAAAGATAAATTCAGCTGAAATGTGTTGTTTGAAATTTGTAAAGAATGACTTTAGTTAGAAATAAACAAGGAAAAAAAAGCGTCAAGCCGGCCTAAATCAAGCAAGAAATCCCACTATCCATAAACGAGTGTCCACAAAAAATCCGCAGAATTCTAATGTTCCCTTCTCACCATGACTCGATGCAATAAATATGCCTTTTGATTTATTGAACGAGAACCCTTAAGAAGTAAGCGGAGTTCCGCAGGCTTTGCAAACTTTCTTCTCATTAGGCTCAACATGCTCGTTGCACTTAGAGCAGTATGTGTTGGCCATATTGAAGCAAGTAGCTAGACTTGTTGTGTTAATTTTATATGTATTCAGCGTTATTTTCTGACTTACCAAGAAAGTATTGTTTAGAAGCAGCAAATAATGATAAGTCTTGAGGCTAGATGTTGATCTTATTGTTGATCTTGGTGTTAATCTTGGTGTTGATCTTGGTGTTGATCTTGGTGTTGATCTTGTTGTTTATATAGTTGTTGATGAATCTTTGAGATAGTTTCAAGTTTTTGAATATTTTCTCTTAACGTGAACTGGTCCATTATATATCTAAAGGTCTTTTATAAAAAGCCTAGTTGTTATTTTAGATTTTGAAGCGAGTTTCATCGGGCAAACATTATTAAATCTTATAAAATAAAAGGTTTCCTTTGTTTATCTATTTAGTTCGCATTCCAAATTATAAAATAAGTCTTATCAGGCAAACACTACTATATCTTGCGGTATAGAAGTTTTCTTTGTTTATTTTATATAATTATCTGGTAGCTCCCAACACAAAATCATCTGAGCCATATGGATTGCGGCCTCCCCCGGGTAAAAACGGTGTAGAGATTGTGTTTGCTTCCCATTCTACCAACATTTAGCTCGGCCATGCTGTATATCCCACTTCGACGACGACTACCAGTTGCCGTTTACCAACAACCAACGCCTTGGCTCTGCTGCATTACCCACTTTGACGACTACCAAAAGGTACCGATCGCTGGCTACCAACAACCAACTACCAACTACCAACAACCAACAACCGGGCTGTGCTGCATTCCCCGCTCGGGCTGTGTTGCATTCCCCGCTCATGCTTTGCCGCAATCCCATTTATGGTGCTGGTTCGGCTGGGTATTTATGAGGCCAGGTTGGACCAACCGAGGAAACTTCCTTTCCTTTGTCTTATTCTCAGGCATCATTATAAACGACACCCATGGCGGATACACACACGCAAGCCGTCCCTTCAATTGAAGATGAGACACTAGTATGTCTGGCACGAGAGCTCTTGCCATTTCTTCGTCGCGTCAATCTTCTGCAAGCAGACTATCGTGTAGATGAGTCAATAGATCTGCAAACAGAAACTCAAAGTGTTGGCACTGCACTGAATCTCTCTCCTGGTGTCTTGCTTCCAACCAGTGAGACAACCTTGGTAGAAGTCCAAGAGCAATTCCTATCCATCTTCGGCATTCCATCTATCTTCAACAGCCACAGACTTCCTCCACACCTCACTCAACCCAACCGAACCGATACAGGCCCTTTCAGCAGGACCCCCTTTCCTATTCCGGGCAATGATTTTCACGCCGAACCATATATCACGTACGATCCGAAGGCTTGGTCTTCCTACCTACAACTTCATCCAACGCAAGAAGGTATCAAGCATTCGTCACCACTAGTTATTCCTCTCACATCTCTCGACCTTCATTCTGATTTAGAACAATCACGAGTTCTGGATGCTGCGGAACTTATATCTCAATTGTGGCCCGATAGTCACGTATCGCCTGCGAAACGCCGCCTGCTTGGTCCTCGTTTTGATAATCCGCGGTCGGTCGAATATGGCATCATGAGTTGGCTTGCCTCTAGGCAGGTAAACGGGGCATCGGTGCTTCTAAATATGCTTCCATATCATCCTAGCGGCTATTACTTGCAGCCGGAGGAGAAATCTGTAAGAAATTTTCTTTTTCTGGCTTTTGTCCCCGTTCTTCAAACATAGGACTATTTGCTGATTATCGGGAAAGCGAATATTGCTGCCGGCGGAGTCGCTGGAGACTGTCCAGCCCTTCCTAAAGGCGTCTCTTGCCCCGCAACCGATTCCCGAACGGTCTCAATATGCGCAGATCTGGTATGGATATTATCTCTTCATTCCTCACTGGTAACTGACCCAGGAGCAACGTAGGTCTATTACGGCTGTCACGGGTCCAGAGCCATGGATAGTTTCGATTCCACTTTTGGCTTTCATCTTGAGTATCATGAGCGATCCACACAAACGCCGAGACGAATCAGTTCACCAGACCAGCTATGTCGATCAGGATATCTTCTGGTGTTTGGACTCCCTACAAGGGTTTTCCAGACTCCAAGGTCCGACAGTAGGTGAACGTGACCTATCCTTCTCTCTTGGTACCTGTCCAGATCCTTGGATGTACTTTCACTTCACTCTGCACTACTTCTTTTTGGACATTGGGGAGCATACAGCACCTCCCAAAGAAGCCTCGGACGCAGGCGCTTCGGGTCTTCGATGTGAGCGCCTGAACGTGGCGATTCCTGGTATTGGTCGCCTCGAAGAAGTGCGTCTCCTAGTCAGTATGCGAGTTGCTACGAAATGCAACACCACGCCACCCATGGAAGAGCCCAGTCCTTCCGCCGTGGGCGTTGTCATGTCGGATGACGGCCATTCGCCCACCTCTACCACGAAAACAGACTGGGCTGAACGGGGACTACAGTCTCCAGCGGGTGCTTCCGGCGTTGCTCTCTTTCAAACGATGATGTGGAACCTTTTGGATTCATGGGACCGTGGATGGAGCCGGTGTTTAGAGACCCTTGATGGCTGCCTTGAGTTTCAGGTATGTGGCGCTCTGGTAAAGATATCAAGCATACACTGACTGACCTTCCAATACCAGTCCAGCGACCTAGGCGACAAATACCTTCTTGAGGCGGATATCTTTGATGATGAGTCAATGTCGAAGACTAGGAAGGTGTTGCTGGTGCTGAGACTTCTAGCAAAATTCCGGAAAAACTTGTCGGCTCCGGGGCAGACGATCCGGAAAATGCAGAAGGAATGGAAGAAAACGTATGAAGGGAGACACTCGGATCGGCTTGAACGTTTTGACAGGCCTACTCAAGCTGCTATTCTAGACAACTGGGATCGGGTTTTGAAGCATTCGGATCACCTGCACACCAAACTACTCGACAGAGTCCGCCTGATGGAGGAAGACTGCAGGAACTTTCAGAAAGGAGTTGGTTTCCCGCTCTCATTGAAATCCGTTCCCCCCTCTATAGATACTGACTTTCTAATAGTTGATGGACGCTACTTTGTTGCGACACCTCTCTGCGAACCGATGAAACATTCCTGCGATCCTGATCCGTTACGGGCGAAGCCGCAGACAAGGGGCCATGCAGGGCTCTTAGGATCCCGAGCTCGCGGCTTCCGACTATATTGGCAATATGGACCGGTAATCGGTGCGAAAACTTCGGAGCCTAGGGGCCTCAAATTTCACCCGGCGGCTCACGCCCGTTTAAGCAATAAGTGGCTTTGAATTGAAGTATCAAAAATACCATTACCTACGTATCGCACGGAAATTGATCTGGTAATTACAGAGGTCGCTTTCAATAATCTTTCGCGGTCCCACTTTCGTGCACTGGGACTGCCAGGATCTGACGGCTGTTCCTTCAGCTGGGATCCAGCTGCAAGGACCTCGGGGTACTCTGTACACTCAGTACCAGAACATTGTACCCGACCCACCACAATAGCGCTTGCGGTAGCGTACACCCGCTATAACAGCGCACTAACCTTAGGTACAATGGTGCTCGACTGATCCTTTGAGACTTCTTTCGTTTCTTACACGTGCAGATATACTGTGTACTCATTCGAACCACTACATTCGGTGCTATCCATGTACTTCCTTCAAATGTAACGCTCGCCTCATATTCAAACAACTTGTTTCCTAAGTGGAATTAGAGCAGCTGCGTGGCGTTACAAGCCGGCATTCCCAGTGCACGAGATAATCAAAAGCCATGGCAGGGTTGTCATCCAGAATGCCCGCCTTGTGAAGGTCATCATACCTCAAAATGCTCTTCATATCCTTGGAGGCTTGACGTTCCATCTCTCTCCACTCGTCTTCTTGTGGCCTGGCTAGCTTCAGAACCTGCGACAGGTAGTACTCGGCACGTATGATATTTTCCACAGGCCACTGGTTGCCTTTATTTGAGGCGATTGCCTGTCGGATTTGATTCCTTGTAACGTTAGTGAGAGTTTTGATAGTACGAGACGGGCATGAGAGATGATCATCTTACTCGGCATAGACGAGGTCTCCCATCATGTAGCTGACAATCCCGATATTGAGACGAATATCGAGTGTGCGTACGCCATTCCTCCCGCAATCTCTCTCACTTGATTTCAGCAATTCTTTCAAGATGATAAGTGACTCTTGATGGCGGCCGACTTGGAAGACGATATTTGCGTAATCGAAGCGGTAGAGAAGGGCCGTTCCTGTATCAGGGCTTGCCTTTTCGACTAGTTTGTACCCACGTTTGGCAAACTCCACAGCGCGTTGTCCGTTGTTTTCGTAGAGCAATACATATGCCATATGATTGTAGTACTTGCCGTACTCATATGGGTATTCGTCTTCGGTACCCCATGTTTGGTACTGCTGGAAGCATTGCTCGGCGTACTTTCTGACATTGTCGAAGTCGTTGGTTTGCTGATAGCTACACGCCAAATCCGTATAGCTGTTGTGGAGTCGTATCTTGTCGTGGATCGTCAATTCGTCCTGGCATATTTCCCTGTAGCATTGCTCTCGAATTTCCACGCATTCTAAACGTGTCAGAAGTCCTTCTGCACGTTTACTGAGCGCCATGAAGTCCGTACAAAACCCGATGATGACCAGAGCATCACTTCGCAAAGGCTTCTGATGTGTTACATCCAAAGTGTCGAGGATTTCCAGGACTTTCTTGTTGAGCTTGTAAGCTTCGAAAATTTTTCCATGGGCAGCTAGATCCATGCAACCGCTGTCGCTCAGTAGTTGTGCAAATTCAAGATTATCAATCATGCTTGGGGATGATTTGTCCAAGGCGTGAAGCATTCTGAGCACATGAGGAAGGACTCTCATCAGATTCGGCCAATTTCTGGCTCCCGCGATCTGCAGTCTCGAAGGCGACGGATAGTTTGCCCTGAGTAATTGAATGACTCGATTGACGGAAGCAGATCGTTCATGATCATCTTTCTGAAGCTGCACATGCATGGCATCTTGAGTCGCACGATGCATCCTCAAGTAAGAGTTGTCATTTTCGTGTTGTCTTTGGACAAGACCAACTTTCTCGAGTTCGGCTAAATGAGTATAATACCTGCGACGTGTCAGTCATTGCTAGATCAAATGATTCATTTACCTTACTCTGATTTGTTTGCCATAAATTTGAGACTGGGAATGCCATGAGGGTTCAAGAGGAGGTCTTCCCGAACCCCATCAGCACTCATGAAGGTAAGCATGAACAGAAGCATTTTAGAACTGGTCGATAATCTTTCCAGTATCTTGTCATGGGTGGCAAGGATAAGGCTACCATGACGCCAAGTGGATGGAACTTTGTAACCGAGTATACTGCTGCTTGTCTGGAGAAACTCGGCGTATTGTTGCAAGCTACAGCCTGTGAGGTTCATGAAGCCGAGAGCATGGCTTAGGTACAATGGACAACCACCTAATAGCTTCGAGATATTTCCAGCCAGCTCCAAGTGTAGAGAGTCCGCATTCTCGACTCTGATGTTCATCCGTTGAAGGACAAAATTGCGACCCTCGATGTCATCGAGGGGTTCGACATGAATCGTATGGGTTGCCCAGGGGGTGCGGCTTCTCGAGGTTGAAATGATTGCGCTCGGCGCACGACTGCTGTGCGGCCAGTAGCGTTCGATGTTTTTGTAGCCCTTCACGTTATCCAGAACTAACAGCCATCGTCGCTCTATATACTGATTAGCCAACCACAACAAATAATTCAAAGCCCATGAAAGGAGTGCGGACCCGTTGTCTGAAGCCACGTATAAACAGCTTCAATCTGAGCGTCTTCAGTCTCGTCTCCTTTGAAAAGCTTCAATTTTAGGCCAATGTTGCAAAAGGTTCGATCGATCTCCGATTTCTGCTCTGGATCGGCGCTGACCCAAAAAATAGCATCAAACTCTGGGAAGTTGCTGTACAGAAATTTGAGCGCCGTCTGGGTTTTCCCAACACCAGCTATCCCATGCAGGGCGCATGAGACAATACCCGCTGATTTGTGGTCGAGTATCAGTTTTTCTGTCAAGACGTCTAGCTTTTTTTGACGTCCTATGAAGTTCCTATTTTCCGCGATCGGTACAGAGATCACTGGAAACTTATTCTGGTCCAAGTTCTGCAGATCTTCGCTGCCTTGTTTTTGCGCCGTCTTTAGGACCGGGGACTGAGATTCAGTAGTAATGCCGATATCATCAAAAGGGTGACCCTTGTTTTCCAAGATCTGGCTGGTGTCTTGCCATTCTTGCCGTTTGTGGGCTGGTTCCGTAGAGTGGACCAGGGATTGAAATTCTGTAACAATTCTCTGTTGGCCTAATGTTTTCAGAATCTCGCTGACTTTCTGTAGATCTTGGTGTTTGAGTGCTTCTGTCATGGAGTGAACTAGACATTGAAGCTCGCTAATGATCCATGTGCTGTCATTGTTCAGTGTCTCTAGAGTCTGTCCGGTACTCCGCCGAGGGGGAGCACTTGCTGCACAAACACTAGTGTCTTCATCGTTCAGATATGCCTGTATTGCTGTATTCGATGTGGGATCATCTTCGGTGTGCGTATAGGAGGCTTGCAGGGAAACATTGCCCTCTTGGAAGACTTCCTCGATCTGATGAAGGATATCTTTCAATGGAACAACGTAGACTTCTTCAAGAGGGCTTGATGCTATGACCTGCCCATACACTTTGTGGTCACTTGCATCTATGACGAGAGAGCCCGAATCCCCTCTTCGAATGACTATTTTGACATTAGTGGGTATCAGCACGAGACAAAAATATCTTCCATACCATGACCATCTTCCAATCGCACGGTCCACACCTCAGATGTAGGTGAGCTCCAGGTGCCGCCAATGTAGGATGGTATCGAACGAAGTATGCCATGGATAGCGGGACCTCTCGAAGATAGGATTAAAACTTCCCGGTTTTTGGAAGGGGGATGAATAGAAACGGACGACAAAGATATAGGGTTCCCTAAGTCAGGGCCAAGCCAAATATTTGGAAGCCATTGAGAAGGGTTGTTCAGTTCTAAGAGCAGCCAGTCGAGATCCGCATGGCTATTTGTCCATGTGGTATCAGTAGGAGCCTGAAATAGTGCATGACCTTCAGCGATTATCTCTGGCCCCAAGACTTCAGACTGGGCCCATGCCTCTTCAGAAAATGATTCAAGCTTCTCGTCTTCGGGGAAATCGTATTGATCCTCACAAGTTTGCAGATCCATCTCATCTTCATTCCTTGATTCGGGATGACCATCTTCGGCAGGCTCGGCATCGGCTGGCAGGATTGAAGATTGTCGAAGCGCATGGGCCGTTGTCAACGCGAACCGGCGACCCTGGACAGAAACGAGACATGCCACCGTAGATTTGCGACATTCAAGCTTGTCATAGATAACTTGTACGCCGCAAAGAGTCTGGGGAGAGAAAGGTGCGACTCCTTCATCCATTTCGTCACTATTCCGGACACCGAAGGCTCTGCGAACCATGGGCTCGGCCCAGATCACGATTTGAAGTTCGGGGTATAGGTTGGCAGGTGAGTCTCGGCTAGGCTTACACTGGTCTTGTACGTGGGGTTTGGCAATAACCGTACGTAAGTGCTTCGCTTTGTTGGCAGGGCAAGTGATCAAGATGGCAGGCAACGCATTGCTTTGGTTGGTACCACAAACATGAAGTTCATAACTGATATCGGCCAGGCAGTCGTACAACTCCCGACATTTTTCCGCATTTCTTTGAAGGATGTCCTTCAGGTCGGCAAAACGGTCTCGGTGGTCGTCCGAAATCTGGCTATCTGCGTTGAGGAAAACATAGACTGGTTGACTACTCCTGCTGAGATGCGGGATGGCTCTTCTTTGCAAGTGCAAGTGCTCCGGAGCTGCTCTTGGAGGGCTGCTGATTGCTGTAGCAGATTGTCCAGACGACTGAGCCGGAGCACCAGTGGCGGAGTCTTCGACAATGGCTGGCAGTAATCGCTCCCTCTGGAAATTAAATAGCCTTCTGAGTTTGGGGCGCCTTCCAGAGTCAGCTAGGTGGCACAAAACAAAAAGCGGGCAGGTTTGCTCACCGGGGACGCCGGCCTTCTTCGGTTACTGTGGTCGACGAGCAGTCGGTCCTAATGTCAGCAGGTCGATGGATTTCGCCTGACATGCCGGCTATGCATGCACCTGTCCGTTTTAGGTGAGGGGCTTCTAGACGGTCATGATGTCCGTCTTGCGATGTGTACAGTCAAACACAAATCATTGTCTCTACGAAGAAAGAGCAAGCTTGAGCAGGATGGAGGACTCGACAGAAATAAATCCAAGAACAAAACGGGCTACCTTACTACTCTAATTTGTACATACGTAATAATGCTGCTTGACTTGTGGATGGTAACACATGATGCCTACGTAGGTAAGCAATGCGCGCCTCGATCTTTCGCTGGTGAACATTTGTTTGTTACCCTTTACTCGTGACTAGGGCTTCGTCGGATTTGCATGTCAAGAGCGATATTCGAATCAATCTTCTTTCTATTCTCGCCCAAGTTCGGTGAGAGTTATCAAAGCTGCGGCATATCGACGATGGGTGCTGATGTGTATGGGTAGAACGAAAGTCCCTTATCAACCTTGGAATACATCAAATCATCACAGAAAGCCCGATTGGCGGAATGGGGGCCATCTCAGCCTAAACAACCCCAACCCATCCCAGTCGAAAACGTGGCCGGTCGCTGCCGCTTGCTTCATCCAAAAGTCCATGATCTGCATATTTAGCGCTCCCAGGCCTCCCCACCAGACCAGTAGTGATGTGCCCAACTTATACTTGGATTCCATAAGAGGCGCTGCAGGAGGTTCATGTGCCCCAGATCAACGATGCACAGCATCCGTCATCGGCAGACGGCAGCGTGTTGATTGCTCATGCAGGACTTCGCCTTGGGCACGATCGCATATTGGTGCAACACCACCGGTCAATATCCTATGGCCCTGGGCTGGTAGAGACGTCGCAACCTACAGCAGCTGAGTGAAGACCGAGTCTTTTCCAACCCAAAATTCTTTCCATCTACAATTGATTCTGTTTTTGAACCTAACGTGTTAGATAAGTCTTCTTTTTGACCAAGCTTTCCGCGTCTGGAAACGTATGTATCATGGCCCAACTGGTGGCCGCCGTTTGGATTCTGAATACGCGGCAGTCTACATCCAACTAAAAAAAATGACACTCAACTCCCCGGATGATGAACAATGCAAGGAGATTATAAAAGTACTTTGCGCACGGCCTGAAGCCTTATCAACGGGATTCCAATGTTATCTCAAATTCTATTGCCGCGTATGCTCTCGTCATGACGGCTATCGCACACATGAGGACATTCTGCAGGCGGTCACATTTCTTCGCAAGAACATGGACTCAACCAGATCAATCTTTCAAATTGGAGCTTTCGAGAGACTTGGGACTTCCACCGAACAACGGGAAAATTGTACAAGAACTGCGGTGCAGTTGGCTTTTATGGTCGACTGCTCATTAAAAGACCGGTTCTCCACACGTTATAGGCTATCGAGCACACTCGGCCGATGGGAGGACGATCAACGTTTTATCGAATTCCTAGAGGGCTGTTTTCCTACTACAACAGCGATTTGTGAGAAAGATTGGAGCACCCATCTCACAGCATGGAAATTGAAGAAGCGGTTCAAGGTCAATTTCATCGCTGCTGACGACCTGACGCAACACTTGGTATATGATTCGCACTCTAATACCGTGAGGATCTTTCACCACACCGCTTGGCTCAAGAGCCAGCTTCGCCATCACTGGGACAAGAATCTTACCGACGGATTCCAGCACTGCATAAAAAGGTGTGTTTCCGCATTACACAAAGACGGGCACGAGTGCCATTGTTTGTTTCAATGCTGACTTGGTTTAGTGGGACTCTACCCGCTCGCTTAGTGCTCGAGACGCTTGTCACCATATACTACATACTCTTCCCTTCGTCAGACGATCAGTGGTCCGCCAGGCTGGCGAAAAGCCTCATCGAAAAATGGAAGTTCGATCCAGATTTCACGAATGATGATTTGAGGCGCATTCTTACTATTGATAGAAGTCTCCTTACTATTGATGGATTTGAGTGTATATACTGGGCTGCAAGGCTGAGAGATCTTGAAAAGATCGCAGAAAAGCCCCCAGCAAGCAATAGATTCATCTCTTGGGTAGACTGGCATACATCGGAAAGGAACGCCTTGACCATTGCTATCTTGGGGCTTTTCCTCGCCGCACTCTTCGGTCTCATCGGCTGTCTGCTGGGTGTCGCACAGCTCGTGGTTGCCATACTCGCTTGGAAATATCCAGTATAACGTAGCTAGATAGATTCGCACGGCTTTCACTTCTCAGATTTTGCGGGAGAATCAAAATGAAGAAATGCCGATTGATTTACCTCACGCGCCACCCGGGCTCAGCAGATGCATGAGACCGTGTGATGCTACTTGGTGGCCGCCGAAAAACAAAATGACGAATTGTTATCTTTTCTGAAAGTGGCTCCTGAGGGCAAATTATTGCCCTGTCCTCGCGTGGGCTACAACATCCCCCACGCTGCACAACACTCGATCATTGAATGACTGTCACGGACTATGACCCCCCCCCCCCCCCCATACAGGGCCCTTACAATGACACTATTCTTCGGCGTCGAACACTAGTGCCCTCACCTCAAAACTCTCTCTAGGAGTTCCAATCTCTTGGTCCTGGATCATGAAGGACGAATGCAGCGAGACTGTAAAATGTCAGTTTCTTCTCTTGGGCGATCCAGAGCTCATATCTTACATCTAACTTCGGCCGACTGGTCTGAGTCGTGTATTTTGAGCATTGTGACTTCTTCTGGTGATTGCTTTGATAAGTAGTACCACCGATGGTTCTCATTGTACGTTGAATAGAAAGTTTCACCGACGTATTTCCGTCGGACAAGATCTGATGAGACTAAATCGTCCAACTCAACGGTTCTAGAATCGCAAACACCTAGGGGCCAATTGGTGACCTCGGCCAATGGCTTCCACACGCTGTTGACGTATGTCAATGTGCAACGGATTCTAGTAGCAAGATTAGTATTACTTACTTGATGATCCTGAACCTTCGCTTCAAGAGTTCTTCTGCTAAGTCGCCCATGTGCACTCGGACTCGCATTTGTGAGCCAAGGAAGCTCTGATCTGTGCCGATAAACGTCATCATTTGCGACTTTGCGAACTGAATGTTGGGGTACCTGCATACCAACATGTGGATGAGTAGCCGGAATGACGGGATCGAGCCCATTATTCAAGTCTAGGACTCTAGCCTCGAACTCCTTAGGGTCCGAGCTGACCCTCAACTTGAAGAGCAAACAAGATCAGCGAAATATGACTTGGCATGTCAAAATATGTGACTTACCCGGTAGTCGAATACCTTCACGATATCGTTAGGCTTTCCGTCTTGCTTTTCTAGCTCCTGGTGAATGAAATCCTCCACTGCTTTGATGTATCCGGATCGTATGTTATCGTGACCGAGCTTCATGACGCCTGCTGCCGTCAGGTCTCGCCAATCCGCTGGACCTTCCCATCTTCTCCAGCAAACGCCATTTTTGTTGAGTGAAAACTGATCCTCGACTCCGCGAACGTCCTGGACAACAGCCTCCCGGTCTTCGAACTCTTGATTGTGGCGTCGATACTCAGAGTTGCTACTGTCGCTTGAAGGCAGATTGATAAGGATCTCATAAGGTTTTTCGTGATCGTGTACAGCTGGATTAAAATGAAAATAAGAGAATACCGCTGGCTGCGCACCCATATTCGACATTGGTAGGTCCTCACTGTGATCTTTGGCTGGCATGGTGGTTTGTTGGTGAACTGGGCAAAAGACCATTCCGGAACAGGCTCGGTTGGTTCCCGTGTAATCTTATATCTCCCTTGACAACCCCGCTTGAATTTCTTTTGGGATCTGACCCGAAGTACCGCCTGTCCTGCCATAGTATATATTGCAAAGCGGCAAAGCTGGACCTGAACTTTCTTTCTTTTTTTTTCTTGCCCGTGTTAGGAATTTGACCCGATACAACCTGTGAGGTCATGTTATGTTTAAGGAACAGGGGCAAAAGAGTGGCAGAATGATAACTTTACACGGAACCACAATCATTACAGCTGCAAAGAAATTTATAAAAGAATACCCGACGGGATGGGGGGTTTGGAAAATCCATTGGATACATCCACTTGTTGAAATCATTGATGCTCTTCACCGTAGATTGTACTCATTTCTGGATCGCAAGCAGATGTGACCAAGCGCCCGGAGCCGAGGGAGCCACGGAATTACCTCTTTTTTTCTTCTTCCTTTTTAATTCAACTCAAACAGAGACATATTCCGCTACAAACCGTCACACGATCTCGTCACTCGAAATAGGTCCGACTATGGACGACGTCAAATGGGAGCTCGGTACCTACATGCCGGCAAAGGGATAAGGTGTCTTCAAAGCCCAGTATGTATAAATAATCCGTATGTCCAATACAGCAGTCTGAATATGGCTTTCCTGACTCAACGCACTATTTTCGTCTCGTTTCAAGTGTCGAACAACAACAACCAGAACATATAATGGAACCTAACCCTCTGGACAACCTCGAAAACGTGTCCACCGATCCCGCCCCACACATGCCTGAACAAGTCGCGACCGATACAATTACAGATGAGCGAAGTCAGCCGTGGAAGCAGCACATAGACAAGATCCTCAAATACAACCGGGAGAACAATGTCGATACCGAGTTTTTCAGGGTCAGTGAGGGATTCAACGACCATTCATTAGCTGCTTAGTTAGAAGCCGGCACCCGTCCATGTAAGGCTCTGGCTCACGTATATATATATAGGTATATATAGTCTTCGAATCGTACACAACTGATGATTTGGTGTAGTCTGGACCCGGTGTATGGGATGTACTTATGTGTACGATATTGACAAAGCTGGACAGTTTTTGGATCTCCAGCCCAGGCAATCCTTCCACCTGGGGAGCAGGGGAGGTATACGTTGGCCTTTAGCAACTAGAATATATTAGCGCTACATGTATCATAAATCAATGTCTTGTGCTTGGAATGGCGGCTGAAGCCAGTGTGCGGTAGCGTGGGAGCGGCAGCGTGAGCCCTGCCCTAACAAAGCCAAAAAGATAAAAAGAAAAAGAAGAAAAGCATCCAAATTGACAAAATAACATACAACACCGGGGATTCCCCAGTCGTCACCGACCTGAGTACTAATCCAGCGATCACCAGCTTATCTAGGGCAGAGCGGACGGGATGCCGAGCTTTCTAGTGTCTATGGTCGTATGTAATAGCAATTTATTTTATTTTGAATTATACAGTACAGAAGATCGGTAGGCAACGAGCAAGATTCGAGAACATATCTGCTATAAATCGAAGGACACAATAACCCAGAACTGCTTTCACATCGACGAGGTCGGTAAAGTGATATTTAAAGCATTCTGGTCAGGTTAGCAATCAGTTGCTGCGGTGGTGACTGTAAATGAAAAGAAGCAACGATTCAGATTTATGGAGCGATGCTGCTCATTAAAGTCACGTGAAACGCGTTCGTGTTGTGGGGCAGGCACGCGCCAGGTATTTTCTCACGCGTCACCAGCGCCGCCGCTGTTGCTGCTCAACGGACTTCCCCAATCCTTGACCACTCTCATTCAATGTTGCCTTGGCGTCTTTGCAGGCCAAGGTGAGCAAGGCGCGCGGAAAGTCAATCGGATCGGCTGTCTCATATGCTGGGGCTGGGGAAAGATGGCGGCCGAGGTCATTGACCTGCTATCGAGCCCAGAGGTGCGGCCTCAAAAGCAGCCAAGGCCTGCCCAGAAGCCCCTGGCACACAAGCCATCATCTCACGTGCTGGCGCTGGAATCCGACGATATGGAATTTCCAGACATTGACGATATCACGGCTCCCACAGTAAAGTCCACTTCTCGAGCTACTTTTTCTGCGCGCAGCCCGAAGAAATCCAGAGACGTTGCCAAGGATGACAATAAGCCACGGCGCAAAGACGGCAATGATTTCCTGTTTCTCTCGGATGATTTTGATACGACTGGAGACTTGGATTTTGATCTTCCCAAGAACAGCCGCCCGTTACCCAGGCTAGCTGCGAAGGCGTCCTCGAGCCGCTCAATGACGCGCGCGTCGTCTGGTGTGCTCGCGACAAAGCCCTCTGGATCTGGGCTGAAGCGATGGAGTTCGGTGGCAGATCCTATCCAGCATACAAGCTCTCCAATCGGCTTTGACGATGACCCATTCGCTTCCAGTCCGCCACCTGCAAAATCAACCAAAGGCAAACAGCCCGAGAAGAGTGGCTTGTCAAATAATGTGAGCACGATTTCACGAAGTACCGCGACATCTGCTACCCATGTCCTTGATCTTACGAGTGACTTCTCAGACTGCTCGCCAGCTCAGGACCGAAAGGGCAAAGGCAAGCAGAAAGTCGAATGGGATCCGATCTCTAGCTCGATGCCAGAAATGAGCACAGTTGCCAAGGGCAAGAGAGCGGCCTCCAGCTCGCCCCCGAAAATAGCCAAGAGAAAGGCCGACGTGATAGAGCTGGACAGCTCGGATTCGGAGGACGAACTCCCAGAGTTGGGCCACATACGCGCCAATGGCCCGAAGCTGTCACGCTCGCTCAGTTCATCGCCACGAATAACCAATCGATCGAAGACGACATCAGCTGGCTCAAGCACACAGAAATCGGCACCGAAGACACAGGAAGAGAAAGATCTCGAGAAGAAGCGGAAAGCCCAGGCCAGGGAACTCGAGAAGGAGATGAAACAGCTAGAAAAAGAGAAAGCCAAGAAGGAAAAGGCTGCGCAAAAGGAAAAGGATAAGGCACTGGCAGAGGTCAACAAGGTTCGCGTCAACAAGGCCGATGCTCAGGTCGAGATGATTGTCGACATTCCCAGGTCTCTCGATATAGGATTGAACGAGCGAATCATCGCTCTACTCAACGAGTTGCGTATCGAGCATGCGACTTGGGACAGTCCCATTGACAAGGCTATCCGGTGGCGACGAAAGGTGGACAGAAAGTTCAACAAAGACAAGGACTACTTCGAGCCCGTTCCCCTGCGAATCGTGCAAGAGAAGCATGCGCTCATTGTTGTGGATGCTGACGAATTCGTCAAGCTCTCGACCGCCAGCGAGGACAGCGACCTCGCCGCCCACGTACTCAAGATGAAGAGAACTTTCCCCGACAGCGAGATCATCTATTTGCTTGAAGGTCTTGATCAGTGGTTCCGGAAGAACAAGACTGCTCGCAACCGGCAATTTCAGAATGCCGCCCGCAACGAAGCCAACACGGCTGTCGCTTCAGGTCGCAGGAGACAGGCAGCACATGAGATTGTGGACGAAGAGGTGATAGAGGATGCTGTGTTGTCGCTTCAGGTGGATCACGGAGTCATGATTCACAAGACAAATGCGCCTGTCGAGACAGCGCAGTGGATCACTGTCTTTACTCAGCATATTTCTACGATACCTTACCGGAAACGACGTGATGAGCTCTCGAGAGATGCTGGCTTCAGCGTTGAGTCCGGCCAGGTCAAGACTGGCGAGAACGCCAAAGAGACTTACATTCTGATGCTGCAGGAGGTCGCTCGAGTCACGACGCCGATGGCCCAGTGCATTGCCGATACGTATCCCACTTTGACGGACCTGGTCAAAGGCTTTGAGAGGGATGGACCTGGACTACTTGAGGATCTCAAAAGAAGCACAACTGGAAACGGCCACATGACAGATCAAAGGATAGGCCCATCTATCAGCAGACGCCTGCACAAGATCTTCACTGGCAGGGATCCGACGAGCACGGAGGTCTAGGCTTTTCTACTGCTAGGAGTGTATGATCTATCCATCATGACGAGAAAGAAGTCTTGGGTTATCGAAGATGATTCACCATAAGCAAGATATTGGATCTCCCAAAATGGGTGTTCTACTGTGGAGACATAGGTTAGTCTTGGCGCTGATGAATCCTCTTTTGTGTTGGCGCGGCCAAACTCCGAAGCGGTTCGGCGACACAGACCCAGCTGACGACGCTTCGATCTCTTCTCCGTACCATGCCGGCGCAACAAGAATAAGCTACCTAGGTATTTTGAGGCAGTGTAAGCTTTGCAATTAGGCTGAGCATGATGACGGAGTCAGGTACACCTTATATACAATAAATCAACCAGGTACACCTTATATACAATAAATCAACACATATATATACCTTGCTCTGTTGAGCACTACTTCATGACGTGCGAACTCTGCCTCCAGACGATCAGCCATATTCCAGTTGAACATCCATTTATAGCTCTCCAACAAAGAAAGACAATAAACATCGTAATAACCATCCAAAGATCAACACTTAACAATGTTGACCTCTACTCCCGCCCTCCTGCACACGACGCAGCTCGTCTCCCTGACCACCTCCATATTCCTCTCGGGCATCAACTTCGGAGCCTCGCACCTATTTGCACCAGTCATCCGCCGGCTCGATGCTCAGACCACGGCGCCAGATGCTCTCGCGGCTCTCTATCATCGCGGCGCCCGCCTCGTCCTACCACTCGCCATCATCTCAACGACCGCCGCCGCTCTGACGGCTGCTCAGTCATCAGGCCGCGAGCGGACCAACTGGATCATCGCGGCCGTCGTCACCTTTGCCAGTCTGCCATGGACCAGAATCGTCATGAAGGAAACATCAAAGCCATCGACGTCGCTGCGGTGGGCAACTGCGGATGGGGACGAGGAGGAGAAGACGGCCTTGCATGTTGACGAATCATCATCTCACGTCGACGGGAGTGACGAAGAGATCGTTCGTAAGCAGCTGAGGCGCTGGAGGCGGATGAACCTGATCCGGAGCACATTGGCGCTGGTCGGCGGACTTGTCGCTGCGGTCACTGTCGTCTATCACGGTTGAGCAGGCGGTGGAGAGAAGAAGGAAGCCGTGATGCGCCGCAGGGATGCTGACGGATGAACGGAGACCTTCCGGTAGATTTCTTTACAGGAAGGAACGATGCCGATCACCAGGTCGAAGGCACTGCGGGCTTGAGAGTAGGATCGACTGGGATGCATAAGTGTAAGAGACTGAGTGGACCAGTCATGCGAACCCTGGGGGTTGTCTGATTTGGCAATTGACTCGGACAACCTGACTATGCAACCTCAATGGTCAAGGCATTTTCTCTCATCTGACTCGTCCCTATTGCGCTTTGTTCTTGTGAAAGTAAACACACTTGGCTTACTGATTATGACACCGAGATTGATAGTGATCATTCTAATTTCGTGAGTATATAACGATGTGGAGCTGTTTAACTGTATTTCTTCTATTCGGACCAATGGCTGTCTATCATAAAGCGGTACTAAAAACGACTCTAATTTAAATCATGTACGTCGTTATTTGAGAAATGAAATCTGCCCTTGTATTCTTCCTCCAAGCACAAATATACTCATCAGTCCAGGTTGTACTCGGCCCTCAACTTCTCGGCGGCGGTCAGGCCGGTCACGTAGGCAATGGCCTGGGTGTGGCCGCTGGCCAGGATGGGCACGGCGCTCATGTCGGCGACGCGCAGGCCCTCGAAGCCGATGAGCTTGAAGTCGGGGTCGACGACGGCGTCGGCGTCGCCGGGCCTGCCCATCTTGAGCGTGCCCGTCATGTGCCACGACGACGACAGCGTCTGCCGCCAGTACGCCAGCAGGTCGTCGTCCGAGTCCGAGGCGGGGCCGACGAGCTGCGCCTCCGTGTCCTTGGCGAAGGCCTCGGACTGCGCGACGCGGATCACGGCGCGTAGCGACTCGATCGCCGCCCGCCGGTCGTACGGGTGCTCGAGGAACTTGGGGTCGAACAGCAGCGGCGCGTCCGGGTCCGAAGACTGCAGCCGCACCTCGCCGCGGGCCTGCGAGTTGAGCAGGAAGGCCAGCAGGCAGCTGTAGTTGAGGTTCTCGGGCGGGAAGTCGGGCAGGAACCAGTGCATGGGGAAGTGGGTGATGACCTCCATGTGGGGGACGGTGGGCGACCGGAGGTAGGCCTGTTCCTTCGGGGGCAGCGCCGCGAACTCGGGCGACGACGTCACGGCGTCGAGCTTGAAGAAGCCGATGCCCGTCTCGCACGCGAACTTGGACCACGCGCCCGTGCCGTCGGCCTCCCACTGCTTGGTCGCCGCCTGCATGGCCGCGTCGTCGCCGTAGAAGGCCGACCGCCCCGTGCTGCCCGCCTTGCGCTTGAACACGAGCGGCGAGAACTCGTGGTCCCGGAGGCCCTGGCCCACGTGTGGGATGTCCTGCACCACGGGGATCTTGAACTGCTCCAGCTGCGCGGCCGGACCCAGGCCCGAGTGCATGAGTATCCGCGGGCTGTTTAGGGCGCCGGCTGCCAGGATGACCTCCTTGCTTGCGTGGTCTGGTTGGGTACAGTGGTCAGCTTCTCAGCCTTGGGGATTTCTGGAGTAAGGATAATGTTCGAATGACTTACACTTGTGTCCATTGCTCTCAGCAGCAACCGCCTTCTTTCCGTCCAGGACGATGCGCTGGACGGGGGAGTTGCTGAGAATGGTAAGGTTCTCAGGCTTCGGCGCCAACAGGTCCCTCGACGTCGACCGGAGGCCATTGGCGGCTGTGTTGATGAGGACCGACATGCCGAGCGGGTTGCCCGAGTTGTGGTCGAGGTTCAAGTCGTAGCCGGCCTTCTGGAAGATGTCCAGCATGGGCGGCAGGTCTTCCTCCCACTCGGCGGCGTACCCGGTCTTGAGCGGCCCCGAGAAGCCGTGGTCGGCGTCCTTGGGCGCCGCGTACCTGGCGTCGATGTTCGGGGGCAGTTTGCCGTTGAAGGTCTCGAGGGCCTTGTAGCGGGCCTGCGTCCGATCCCAGCCAAAGGCCTCGTCGCCGGTCAGGCGCGCCCACTCGTCGTAGTCGTCGCGGGCGCCGACGGTGTAGACACCAAAGTTGATGGCGCTGGAGCCGCCGAGCACTCTGCCGCGCGAGTAGTCAATCTGGCGATCGGCGCACTCCTTCTGGGGCACCGTCTTGAACCCCCAGTTCATGTTCTCGCGCATGAACGTCTGCCACCGCTGGCCGTCGACGCGCAGGCTGCGGTCGTCATCGTCCCCGCCGGCCTCGAGCAGAAGTACGGATGGCCTCGCCTTTGAGTTTGCTAGACCGGCCGCCAAAGCGCTTCCCGCCGGCCCGCCTGTGTGCGTGGTGATCCCGTCAGCGTCTGTGTGTCATGTCTTCTATGGTGGTGGTGACCGAGGTAGGCAAGGTAGTCAGATGTCAGATGGAACTTTTTGGGGAAAGCTTACTTCCTACTACGACGAAATCGTAAGTGTCGGCCATGTTTCCTGGTGTGAAAGCTAGATGGTGAAACTCTCGATCAGAGTTTGAACGGCTCGAGGAATAAGATGAAATATTTTGTTCTGGAAGGCCTTTAGAAAGTCGAGAAAGAGAACGAAGTCCGCCAAATATATCGTCACCGTCCTAGAATTCTCATTCGCCTCGAGCCACGCATAACCTTGTTTTCACCTAGCTCTCGCTATCGCAAATATCCCCTTCATTCCCCGCAGATTGTCTGCCCAGAAATGGTAGGATTTCTCCTCACCGATCCCGTTATGCGGCAAAGATAATAACCCTTGGAACCATTGTAATTTGCGGGTCGCACGCTTGGCTGGGGGGTCCGGCGAGTCGCATGAGAGGCCAACGGTGCAGACACGCGCAGCTGACTACGACTATAATGAGGTCCCAATTTCCCGGGTTCATTTTTGTAAGGAATTGGAGTACTGAGGGGTGTTGCAACGGTTCACCAGACCCCCGAGACCCCTAATAGGACCCCAAAGCCAAGACCAACTGATCGTCGTTTTGTTTTCTTGGGCGGACTCTCCAAATCAGACTAGGCATGAGGAGCGACCAGTGAGCAGTCGATCTATACTCGGGCTATACTCCATGCCGATTAGAGAGGGCGACTACGTGGCCCGTGAAAGCCAACTACCATTTCGACGGCGCCCGGGCTACCACGCAGTCAAGGACTCTAGATCTGCAGTAGAAGACGAGCCGACTCGTCCTGATACAGTTCTAGAACCCGGAGCCGAGGGAATCCGTAGGGTTCCTGAAGCAATGTCGGGGAAATGGAGCTATGCGCATGAACCGGTATATCCCGTTGGGCTCTGGAGGCGGTGTTATCACAAGGCCAAGGCTGAAATGGTAGCAGAAAGCCACGCTCAGTATCTAAGTCGCCTGGGTGTTAGAGGTTGGCGCGAGGGACAAGGCACGTGGTTCCACATAAGATCTCCAGGCCCCTCACCCACTCTTACCCGTCCCCAGCCACGGCCCACGGCTTAGATATTTAGGCCCGTGGAGAGAGAGGGAGGAAGGAAGAGAGAGAGAGAAAACAGAGGGGATCGCGAGATTATCAGCATCCAAGCTGCGTAATACGCGACTTTGAAGGAACGGGAAAATAAAGCTTGGTCTTGACAGCCCTGCAGTATGTAGTGTAAGCTGTTGATCTTCCAATAGTCTCTGGGAATGAGAAGCATCCTAAGCATCCTCCTTGACCTTTGGTGAGGGCTGATCATTGCTCTCAAGAGGAAAACCACACCATCTTGCTATTGATGCAACTACTAGCTATCATTTCGCAAGCAAGTTCCAGATATCCATATCAATTGGCCCAGTCTTGCTGACGACTCTGGTTCTCTAGCGTTATGCTCGTAGTGGGTTTGGTCTTGGTATAGCTCCAATACCATACATGGGTTTGAGGATTGATCGCAATGCCTCAATGCATAACACTCCTCTATTGTCTTTCTTGCTTGCAGTGCCACTGGATCTGCGAAAGCATGTATGTACATAACCTGCGGCATCCTCCCCCGAGGGCCCCCCCCTCACGGGGAACCAAAGTGCCGCTGCCCGCGTTGCAGTGAAAGTGGGTAGAGAATTGGGGACCCTTATTGATAGTACGGTGACTTTGGATGCGATTGGGCAGAATGGCCCCTACTATACGATACCTATAAAGCTACGGTAGAGCAACCGGGGGGGAGCCCGGCAAGCCTGGGATGTTTGCGAGGAATGAGTCGTTCATCACGGCCCAACCGATACCCTTCTTCCGATGTGCCACTATGGTGTTCTCACCTCATACGGGCCAAGGTGAGTCTCTTTGTCAGCTAGGTACTCGTTATGTCTATGCAGCTCTTGTCGTTCACGTCCACCATACACAGTAGATCAACGCCCGGAATGCCACCGCAACCACAAAGATTCCACCTAGTGACGAACCATATTATCCCACTGTTATCTCCATCTTACTCTGCTTACTTACCAAGACAATAAGAGGACCGACGAATCCTCTCTCTTACTTTTCTACCCGTCTCTAGCCACTCAATCCTCGTGCGTGTGTTGATTGAATCGTCTCTTCAAAGTTCAGGCTTGATGGGTCCTTTTGCGCACAGAGGTTGGCCTAAGGCAACGCCCGCTGATCAGCCTACGCACCTCTAGGCTCAAGCACAGGACAGCCGTTGCTCACTCCACTCATTAGACAGAGCATTCATCAACGCCTTTTGCGCAAAGACTACGAAAAGATCTATGAGCGCGAGGAAGGAAGAGAGACCTGGACCTTTTGACAGGTACGGACTGACCTTGCTAGAACCGCGATCTGCACCACAGGCGAATCAGTCTGGCAAGCCATGTCAGACATGATCAACTGTGCTGCTGGACTGCGCCCTGAAAGACTGACTCGATTGGACACGATATCTACCGGGTCTGTATTCTGTCCTGCAGAATCTCCAGTTTCGAGGATACTGTAATTTGTGTACTTTGGTGTTCGCTGCAACGATAAATGTCTCGACTGCTTCTCATGCCTGGTGTTATCGGCTGCGGCATATCACCGAGATCTCCACTGCAATCTGAGCAGAGGGCACGCGAAATGTTTGAGATCTGAGAGTCTAAAAGCGCCCTCCCATGTGGCAATTCGCGACCATGAAATGACCATCAAGGAGCGACTCCCGACAGGGCTGTCTGAGTGGCCTGTATGGCCTGTTCTACTGTAGGGCTAGTAGGCGAATGCCGGCCTGGCGGGACGGTGGAACACTAAAGCAAGCCCACTACGAGGTAGATAATTGGCGTTCCTGGCTCCTTCGAGTCATGGCACTGCTACCATGACAGGAGCCCTCGAGGGATGTCAATCCATTGCCCATCGAGCTACAGCTGGGGATATGAAAGGGGGTTCAAGGGTTTGTAGCTTGGCCACCGGATGGACGTTACAATCCGGCCTTGATAATGAGAACGACCGATGGTCCTCGGCTGCAGACAGGGTATAATATCCATGAACATGGCTTTTCTGTTCCCTCCGGGTATCGCCAAGCACCATTGAACTGTTCATTCTTTTTGTAATTTTTTAATCGAGTCTCTTCGAGATTCATTGTCACCTTTTGGGACCGAGGCGACTTGCTTTTCTCATCGGCTACAATGGGCGTGGCTGAGGCGTGGACGTTGCTCTCCCTAGGGCTTGTCGTCATAGGCATTCGCGTCTATGTGCGCTGGACACAGGTCGGACCGAGCAAATTTCAGCTCGATGACTACCTGATGCCTCTCACCGGGGTAAGAAACCTTCTTCTTGCTTTTCTCTGAAGTCAAAATACAGGACAAGAGAAAAGGCACAATGGCTAATCTAGAGGCTATTCACAACAGCTCGTTTTTACAGCAGAAACGGTAGCCGCATACCTGGTAGGGGCGTTATTCGACGGCTTGACAAATAGTTACATGACGGACGAGGAACGCGCCGCTCTCGATCCCAACTCGGAGGAGTACTACAATCGCCAATGGGGCTCCAAGATCCAGGTCATCGGCTGGTCTTTCTACGCGGCTATTCTATGGCTGCTCAAAGCATGCATTGCCATATACTACTCGCGGTTAACGTAAGTTGATACCCATTACTGATACAAGAGAAGGGTCGTCTTGCTGACTGATTCAACCTCCAGGTCCGGCTTGGTCCACCTCAGACTACGCGTTCGTGCAGCCTATGTCCTGATCAGTGTGACATACCTCGTGGTGTCGCTGAGCATTCTGCTCGGGTGTCAGCCCATGAACAAGTACTGGCAGATAAACCCAGACCCTGGTAGTAAGTTTGAACGAGAAGATCCCAAATTCATGGACATGATCCAATGCTCACGACTTTTATCAAACAGATCTTTGCCAGCCGACAAACTCGAAGCTATACGTACTAGTGTGCTTGATTCCCAATATCATCACGGATGCTTACTTGTTGTCGATACCGCTACCTGTAAATCTCCCCTCCCGTGACGTCGAAGAGAACAAAGAGCTGGATATCTAACAGCGAAATAAATAGCTTTTATGGACGGTAAATATCGGCTGGCGCCGAAAGGCGACATTGATGATCCTGTTCAGCGGCGCAGTGTTCGTCATCATGGCCGGCACAATCCGCGCCGTCCTGATCCTTACAGTACGTCCACTCATCATCCCCTCGTTCTCGAAAGTCAAGAATCTTCCATATACTGACGACATCTTCCCCAGTCCGGAGTCGAAGGCGCCGTCACCGGCAGCGAGTGGGCCTGCCGCGAGACGTTTGTCGCCATCGTGGTCGCCAACCTGCCCATCATCCAGCCCCTCCTGCGCAAGGGCGCCAGCCGCATCGGCCTCAGCGGGCTCTTCAGCAAGTCGACGCGCATGGGCCGCAGCGAGCCCCTGGGCAGCCAGGACGACCGCACCGCCGACACGTACGCCCTCACCAAGGCCGCGCGGACGGGCGGCGGCGGCAGCCGCCGGGACGCCTCCACGTCGCGGGCCGTGTCGAGCCGGAGCAAGAGCCGGTCGAGGTACGGCGGCTCCTCGCGCACCGGCAAGTCGCGCCTCGACATCACCATCGACCAGGAGGTGCACATCATACACGAGGAGATGGACCGCAAGAAGGGCGACAGCGACTCGGACAGCGGTGCGGTACAATACCATTCCAGCATCCGCGCCGAGAATCGGGTGTGAGCCTTTTCTCTTTGTCTTTTTTTGAACGAGCATATATTGTATTATAATTATTGTATACCACAGCGATGAGGTCTAGATTTCGGAAAAATATACCATCTTTCTTTGTGACGAATAGCTACGCAAGAAGACCTATGAGACTTATTTATAAGACCAAATGCTGACTAAGTCGGCGCGAGCGTGACCTTTGAAATCAGCTACACGAGGCTCGAGGATAGCAATTGTATTTGTGCGTCCAGTGAGTGTCACTTCCTAGTAGCTGCCCTAGACTTGGTCGGATTGTATATCGCAATTACGTGATATTTATATAGAGAATGGTGTTTGCGATGCTTGCTCAGCGTGGCAGGCATTCGGGCCCAGCCAGATGGTAGACCCCCCGACACCATCTTCGGAGCCTGCCTACCCCGGATTCCTTCCCAGTCAGGTACACTAATGATGGGCCCGACAATAGACGCGATTACGCGTTACTGGGAAATGGCGCACAAATGTCTTCCCGTCGTCGTCGTCGTGCGAACGCCCACTACCGTCTCGACGAACTCAATGCTGACAGCCAAGGCAAGTTCGATATCACTTGCGCCCATCTCCCACAAGCCATAATCGCCGGACGGCATTGATATATAAGTCGGCGTGCATCAGCAGCACGCTACGCTGACATTGCCGAGCCAGCGAAGATGGGACGCCGATCGAATCTCTTCTCCAAGCAAAGAAATCCGAGAAGTACATAGGGTTGACAAGTCCGAATACTCCGGTACGGAGATATAGCAGTAGGTGTCGCAAGCCACCCGACGTAGAAAAGGGGTGACAGTTGACAGGGCCATGATATACTACCAAACAGACGCTGCGGCTTACGAGGTATCCGCTTTCAGCCACGAAATAAACATTGAATAATGTCCTGCGCGCTATGTAGCCGAGGAGAATATTTCGACCCTGATATATTCCGTACATTGGTGAAGACGTCAAAACAGGCTGCATACAGACCTTTCCGAGGTGAACAGGTTGCGCAAATTGGAATCGCGCCACGTATCAGAGCATTCAGTGCGAGATGCAAATCATGGCCTGATTCCAGCCACGATGCCAAAGCGCAGCATTAGAACACAAACAGAGGTACGCTTCTCCTTTAGCCGCGGCAGTCATATGTAAACAACCAATTGCCCAAGGCGAATTGAAAATAAGGATAATCGCTTCTCCCAGCCCTATCAGGCTCAGGAGTCCGACCGCAAGCCAGACCACATGGCAAAGCCGATTTAAACTTTGCACTACAACGCCCGAGCATCTGTTGGGCGCAAAACACCAGAGCTACTCATCAGTCCGCCAGAATAGTGGCATGATCATACAGCAGTAGTACCGGTAGACGGCGGTAGTAGAGCTGGAGTGCACTAGGTTAGAATGGACTTACACAAACTAGCAGCACAAGTGAACCAAATCTACGGAAAGACAAGAGTCAGATTGGGATAGTATCAGTATATCAAGACCAGAAATGATGAGCGTGCCCCTGTCAGCAGCCGCGATTGCGAGTCTACTGCACAATCAATATGTGTAGTGCCTTTGTTAGTCCGCGATGGCTGCTCACATCACAATGCTAGTCCCTCTTCAGCTTGTCGGATGGCGCTCCGCGAGCCCTTGGCAGTTGGTAGGTAAGGAGTCAAAAGCAGTCAGGTAGTCTTCAGAATCAATAAATCCGGGTTATAACCTGCTGTGCCGCTGTTCGTTTGTATCATAGATGAAAAGCAAGGGCAGAAACTCAAAGGCAGGCCAAACTTCAGACAAGCATGCTGCTATTCTTGTTGGCAGGTGCGACTTTAGTGGTAGCAGAGGGGTAAAAACAGAGCTTCGTTCTCAAGATTTAGCAGCTCCCGTTTCTTCCTCGGCATCAACATCACCAACATCACGGTTGACTTGCTGTATCCATCTCTCAATTACTCTGTCCTTCCTCGATCTAATTGACCGTCGAAAGGTCAGTCTGATAACGCCCGATAAGGCTCGTCGGATGCCTAATCGTTGGTTTCCCAATCCGTCCTAATTAAATGACGGCGAGATGTGACGCGAGATGCCGACGCGCCTTTTGTATGACAACGGGACACCTTCTGACCAATCAGGACCCCAACGTTTGCTCCTGTTGCTATTGAATTCAATCCTGGCTATATGAACGCCCGCGCAATTCTCGACAAGAAGCCAACTTGTTCGGCATCAAGCATCACATTCGTGCATCCAGTGGATATCTCATATTTGGCGACTGCCTGGACCTGAACACCGCTCACTCACGCTGCCTCGTCATCTTTGACACAACTGTCGCCATCACTATCGTCACCATGGCCGCCAATCTCAAGCGCAAGCGTGTAGTCGAAGAGGTCGCGCCAACATCCTCCATCGTCAAGCCAACCAAGGTGCCGCGTAGCTCCCTCGCAGCCAGCCGGGACATCACATCGGCGGGTCCCATCACCACGCCCGCCAATGCCGCCGCGCAGCTGGAGCGCATCGCGTCGTCGGACCGCACTCCCTTCGAGAAGAGGGTCTGGTCCCTGCTATGTCAGATCCCGCCAGGACACGTTTCAACATACGGCCTCATGTCGGCGTCGCTGGGCTCGAGCCCGCGTGCTGTCGGCAACGCCCTGCGCCGGAACCCTTTCGCTCCCCAGGTTCCTTGCCACCGCGTCGTGGCCACCGGCGGCCAGCTCGGCGGCTTCAAGGGCCACTGGTCCACCGGTGGCGAGGGCATCACCATTGACGAGAAGAAGAAGCTCTTGAGGATGGAGGGCGTCAAGATTGATCCCAAAGGCCGCGTCCTCGGCACGCCTTGGTCGGCATTTACTTGAGTCGAGCTCATTCTTACTATTGCTCATGAGACTGGCGGTTGGTAGTTTGGTCGTTACCACCAACTTACCATCAAGCCAAGGTCTTGCTTTTCCATCTGCCAAAAACACTCACTCGCATCGCGACTGCGACTCATGACTACAGCTGGACGTTGTTCTCGAACACCGGCCGCGTCATGGCTGTCTTTGCAGTCTTCACCGGTCAAACCTCCATCACTTCTCCGCGTAGCAGATGCAGCTTACAGCTCGCTTCCAAGATAAGCATCAGTACAGCCTCGGTCGCATCCATCACCCACCGGACAAAATACATTCGAAATTGCCGATTTATATCCGCATTCTTCCTGCACGCGGCGTCGGCTATAATAGCTGTGACCGAGCAGGGTTCCATCAGTGAGACCTAACCCCGTACTGTCGTTGGCTGACGAATGCCGGCTCAATCCGTCGTCCTCGGCACAGCGGCATCACTTCAGTAGAGTTTTGATAATTGAGGCTCTTTGGGTCCTCGCTTGTCGGCACCGGAAAGATCTGCTCTGGTCAGTTTTTTTCAGGCTCAGCTGGCCTGCTTTTGGTATCAATGCCGCACGCGACTCATGGTTTTAATATATCGTGCGTATGGGGTTACACCCGGGCGCGGATGAGCATGACATCCCGCTCTAACAATATATTGCGATTGCAGAAAATGTCCATGGACCATGTGGTCCGGCAAGGCTATTTTGAACAGTCCATATGCGCTACGACTGATTTGGTCATGAATTTGTGCCTGACGATGTATTCGATACGTCAACTGGCTGCCTCGATCACAGATACTGCAGATTTCCCCCAAGCTTCCAAAGCTGTTCATGGGTTCGATCCTTCCGGAGAAATATTCGCGCCATAGGCGGCTTCGGAACCTTTTGAGGCAATTGTTTCGAGCCAATCGTGGCCCGGACATAGATAATCGCCGCTGTAACGAGGAGTTTTCACACGCAAGGGATACCGGAAACCGACATGGAATCGTATATTCTGGTCATCTGGCATCGCGCAACAATCACGTTCGCCCTTAGAGAGGTCGTATATCGCCATTGTCATATACCCTCTTCCGTCGCCGGCCGGATCGAATCGTGTATTGTGACGGAGAGTCACAGGTAAGCAAAAACCCGATACTGTGACGGTGTGCTGACAGCCTGATGCTGACGAAGCAGCATACCATTCGGCACTGGGGCTAAATCCAGCCAGTCGGTTTTGACATGTCTTGGGGTCTTGCATCATTGGTGCCAGCGGTCAGATTTTCTCCAACTTCCAAGAAGTTCGAGATGTGCCTAAAACGAAGCAAGCCTTTTTGGATCCCCTCAGTTGGGATGGGATCAGCCTATAGGACCCCCTGTATACTGGCCCATGGAAGGGAGGGCCAATCCTGCAGACGATATATGCAAGCCACAAGTCCTGGAATGGGGGATCCCCGCGCTCTCTGATTGAAACACCTCTGTCCCCGGACGTAACACGTGCATATCAAGTGCCGCAGGGTGGCATCAGGCCAATGGGACTCCCGGCGAGAGACTGCAATATCATCCGCGTGAACCGCATATCCTGGTGATCGATAGCCTCTCATGACGCTTGACACTGCTTGTTTGTACGGTCAGCAGGGTCGGATGCAGCCTCCTCATGCATTCTTTGCATGCTACACTACACATTTCGCTGATGTGTCTCAGTACATCGTCCATCACCAGCGGAGAAGTGAGAAAACTTTTCCTGTTGCTCCCCTGCCGAGGGGAAATAAGACAAGATGTGAAATGGTCTCGGAAATGGACTTTCTCGTGGAGAATCTCCGGGTGTATCTGGTCAATTGGGTTTGCGAGTATAAAGATGACGCTCAGGTCTCGTCATTGCCACGAGGAGGCCAGGATGACGACCCGGCAGCCCAGAAAGCATATATCCCGGACTATATCTCTATACAGAAGGAGATTAAGAGGATTCGACTCGATTGCGACCCAAGGTTTTGGTGAGAGCTACCATCTGCCTGCAGGGACCTTCATTATACTCCTCTGTTAAGACGCGACCTTGCACTTAGTTGGCGGTCGATATGCTTTCCGTCCTACTTCTCGCGGCCCTCCTGCCGGCTCTGGCGAAGTCCGCCTGCAGCTCCGGCTCGCCACCCGCGTCACTAAGCACGCGACACAACGTGACGCTGCCGGGCTCCAACCGGACTTATATGTACTTTCTGCCGGCAACGTACGACCAGTCCAAGCAAACCCCGCTGATACTCTCCTTTCACGGCGCAAGCCGGACGGCCGAATGGCAAGCCGACCTGGACCGACTGACGGATCCGTACTTTAACAAGGACCACATTGTCGTCTACCCGCAGGCTCTGCAATATGGCCCGACCGAGAGCTACATCTACTGGCAGGGGTCTCCCAACGCGACGGCCAACGACGTAGACTACGTGGGCAAGGTCCTGGACCACGTGGAAGACGAGCTGTGCATCGACACGAGCCGCATCTACGCCACGGGGAAGTCCCAGGGCGGCGGCTTCGTCGGGGTGCTGGCGTGCAACGCCGGCGCCTCGCAGCGCATCGCGGCCTTCTCCCCCGTCTCGGGCGCCTTTTACGAGACGGGCGCGACGTCGTCGCTGACGTCGTGCGACAACATCCCCCGGAACCTCGTCCAGACGTGCAACCCGGGCCGGGGCGACGTCCCGCTGCTCGACTTCCACGGCGGCAACGACACGACCATCTCCATCGACGGCGGCCTGCGCAAGGGCGGCTGCCTGCCCGACGTGCGCACGTACGTGGCCGGCTGGGCGGCGCGCGACGGCCTGTCCAGCGCGCCGTCCCTGTCCAAGGTCATCAACGGCTCCGCCGAGCTGTACCGGTACGGGTCCGGCGCCGACGCCGGGCTCGTCACGTTCGTGTACGACGGCGACCACGTCAACCACGACTGGCCCGCCACCATTGCCAACACGGACAACGAGGACCACGGCAGCGGGCCGGCCACGTTCAACGCGAGCACCATGATTATGGAGTTTTTCAAAAAGTATTCCCTGTGAGTCGTCCCAACTTATCCGATTGCCTGCCGAGAACCATATCAAAGACTCAACACCAGACTAACAAATCAATCTCGATAGACCCTCGACCGCGGACGCCCCAGATAGCTGCGACGAGCAGTCATCCTCCACCCCCGGCACAAGCGCCAGCACAGTGATCAGCAACACGGGCGCCAAGACGGCGACTTTATCCGCCGTCTTGAGCAGCGCTTCATCCTACCCCAACGATACCAGCAGCAGCAGCAGCGTCTTCGCCACCGCGACCGCCAGCACAGTCACCGGCAGCACACTGAGCGCCACCGTATCCAGCAGCAGCACATCCGCAGCTCCGACATCCTCGAGCGTGACCGTCAGCGGCGCCGGCGGCATCGCCCCTCCGCTGGGTCTCTGCGGGCTCGGCGCCGCGGTCGGTCTATGGTGTGTATCGTGGCTGTTCCTGTAGATTTGGAATATCCTTGGACTGTAGGACCTTTGGGTGCTTCGGGTCAATAGTTCAGGTGCTTGAGTTCAAGATATTTCAATACTTGATGTACTTGATTGGTATCTCTTACATACTAGGAGACGCGCAGCAGTTAGATTTGATTGGAGATAATGTGGATACCCTCTATATATATAATATCATAGAGCAATCGCAGAGATATGACAATGATCAAGATCGAAGACACAACGTGCACCGCCTATTGATTCGCATAGACGGCGAGGACTAGCATGTGCCACAAATCTGCTGCCAGAGATGAAAAAACAACATCACTTTGTCGCATGGAATATTGCTACGCTTCTTCATGCGCTTCACCAAGGCTTTTTATACTGTTGGCAGGATTACGTCCATTGTTTCAAGTTTTGACTGCCTAATTCATGTGCTAGATTATGTACATTCCGCTAAGACACAGATGGCGACCAAGAATGACGAATGGTCGCTCTTAGCACTGCTTCTTTTGCCCTCATTGATGTGCCACTGTCATGATTTGATAAGGAGCCATCTTCGGCGCCGATATTTTTCGCTGCGAGGCACAAATCCTTCGTACCCTTTGTGTTTTCAGCCCATATATCAAATCCAATCCGTGTATACTCATGGTCTCCGGCAGTAACGTGATGGAAGTGGACACGTTCGATGCGTGCGTATTATTCACTGCTTGGCAGCAGCCAGCTAATGTTGACCGAAAGTGCCTGTGTGTTTGGTATATAGATAATCCTTCGGGTAATGGATTTCGTATAAGCCTCTTATATGAAAAGGCAAGCGTGCACAAGATGTGACTTGTCACATCGTGGTTCGATTCGATTAGAAGAATGTGGGCTTTGTAAGCACCCGATATTCGACATAGTCTTCACCGTCGATGGTGATGATCTCGCCACGGCTGACTAGCTTGCCAGCAAATGGTCCAGTCTGTTTCCGGCTGTACGTGACATTGCCGAGAACTCTGACCTCTTCCATGTTGGGAGTGGGGGCCATCTGTTGTGATGGCAGCTGGGGCGGTTGCTGTTGCGGTGGCATCTGCATCATCTGTGCCTGGCTTTGGGCTTGAGCTTGAGCCTGGGCCTGAGCATTCGCCTGTGCATTGGCCTGAGCTTGCGCATGAGCTTGTGCTTGTGCCTGGGCTTGCATCTGTTGCTGCTGCTGCTGCTGCTGCTGTTGTTGTGCAGCCTGCTGTTGGCCGTGATGCCTGGCCGTTTCCTGGTTCTTCCAAACGCCGTTCAGACGGACCATGTTCTCTTGCAGCATTGCGCGATTGTCGGACGGCACGATTGCCGGCGGAGGTGTATGAATCGGAGCACTCGACAGTCCGCGTTGGCTGAGGTTACGATCTTGACGCAGCTGAGCAGCCTCCAGCTTGTGAACTTCACGCCGAGCAAGACTGTTGGTACGCTCCAAGGGATCGATGCTAGCCGCGCGGCCATTCTGACGATACTCAGCTTCTGATACGGGCCGGCCCCGAATGTCTTGCAAGACTCCACGTCGGTGATCTCTCAAGTCATGCACATTGGGGTCAGCCTTAACTTGAGGTTCCTCTGCGAATGCGTTGAGACTGTGTCGGCCTGCGTGGACGGGAGGGCCTGCGGCAGCCTTAGGGTTGAGGGCTGCCCGTCGTTGAGCTTCGTATACGGCCTTGGTCTCGTTTGCGACACGCTCGTCCTCAATCTCGCCGCTATCGATCTGATATTGTCGAACGCGCACGTATTCCTTCATCTCACTCCTGCTGAGGTCGCGGATGTGGGCAAGAAAGTTCACCTCTTCGTAGGGAATCCACAAGGCTCCAGCCCCAGTAGGAAAGTTGCCATCGACGAATCGCCCGTCCATTGTTTCCCTTACCAGCTTGACTCTGAACATATCATTGGCGCCAAGAATACCATACACTGCGTGTTTGTCGTGGTCCTTCTTAGCACTGCTGCGGGACCAACATCCGACCAGAATTCTGGTCGGGCGCTGGCCCGGAAGGTTTCCTAAGTACGACTTGTCGTCAACGCGACTTGACATTGGCGCGGGCGAGACTTGGGACACAGCCGGTTGGGGAGTAAAGGACTGCTGCGGTTGCTGGATAATCTGCTGTGGCTGAGGCTGTGTCTGCTGCGGCGGTGTTGGGGCAGACACGGGGGCCTGAGCAGGTGTCGGGGATTGTGATGGCTGGGCTGGCGGTTGAGGCTGTAACGGTGTCTGGGACTGAAGTGCTGGCAAGACTGGAGACCTCCGTTCGGATTGGGCCGAGCCAGGCGGTGGCCGTCGCACGTCTGACCGGGGCGTAGGCGTGCTTGTCTGCGATGGTACGAGCGGCGTAGAGGCATTGTTGTTAATAGCAAATATGGTAGAACTACCAGTACGCCGGCGCTTCGATTCAGGCCGTCCTCCATGCTGGTGATTCTCTGGCACTATCTTGCCGTACGCAATGGCCGGGGGAATTGCGGTCTCGGGGTAAGGATTGATCTGGAGATTTCGCTTGGCCTCCTTAATGGCATCCAACTCGGCCTGACGTTGATTAACCTCCAACTCCTCGTTTTCCATCTGTCTCAGGCGAATCTTGATGAACTCCTTGATTTCATTGTGATCCAAACCAACCAGGTGATCCTCAAAGACTGTACGGTCGAACGTGGTCCAGCTTCCACCGGGACCAGGGGGAATAGGGAACAGTCTGCTGTTAATCTGCTCTCCTTCGCGGGTAAAGGCCTGGATCCTCGTACGCAGCCGATCTCGAATATCCGGAAATCCTATGACGGCATGTTTCTTAGCATCGTTGGGTACAGGAGAATCCCGCCAATATCCTAGCAGGATCCCCTTCATGTGAGGAGGGCGCATGTGCGTTCCAGTCAGCTTGGCATGTCGGGCTCTAGCGTCTTCAGCAGGCTGGCTTCCGTCGAGTTTGTCTTCGCCGAGATTCTCATATACAGAGAGTCGCTTCCGCTTAGGATAGTGTGAGGCCGGTGTTTCGACACCAGCTTCAGTCATCTCTACGTCCTCCTTGTCTGAAGTGACCTGTAACGGTGACGACTTGTCGCCGTTGGCATTAGAAGTGGCATTCTCGGTCCCAACCACAATCTCATCGCCTAGCATGGCAGGGTCTACACTAGAGACTGAGCTGGACGATGGTGGACTGAGAACACCTTCATCGCCGTCATCATCGTCGACCTTTCCGGGTCCTTGAGTGGTTTGACCCCGACTGTGTTACACTTCTGGTCAGCAAACTGGTAAAAAGATGTATATGAATCATGACTGTTGGGGGAAATGTCTTCTGCAGGGTTCGTCGAGCGAGAGAAGGAAAAACAAAAGGCTGGAGGCAAAAGAAATGTCGTATGAGTGTGCGAGAGGCCGACCACTGGGTCTTGTTATACCAATTCTGGGAAACAGGACCTTATATCCGAAGAGCCAAGATGGAACAATCTGATCCAACACAAAGCCTGACGTGTAAACCGCCGGCGGCAATCAGACAAGTATCGTTGCTACTACAACCACACTGGGCCATCGAGCTCAGGTTCTCTCCAAGTTGACAACTTTGCAAGTCAGGGACGAGGCTGCGTATGGGGAGTATTGGCCGCGGGTAGCTTCAGTAAATAAGCCTCGTCAACGAAGACTCAAGCAGTTGAATAGACCAGAAGAGCCTGTATGATGGGTACAGAAGCCGTCAGGGCGTGGACGCATCAGACTGTCTCGGGCCGAGTCAAGAGCAAGTTGGAGCTCCAGTAATGTAAGGATGTGGTTATGTTGGGGGCCAACGACAGGTGGTTGTGTGAAGTGGAGAGGTGCTGGGACAGCAAGGCATTATGGTTGACAGACGGATAACCAGCCAAGCCAAGCCAAACGACGCGACGGGGGAGCGATCGACACTGAGCCGCCTGGGAAGGCAGCAAGAGGCCCGGTCATGTTCTGGAAGATGTGTGGAAGGATGCCTCACCGTCTCATGGAGTATCTTGCGTGTGCCGAAGCCATCGCGCGAGCACCGGGGTGCACCCGGGAAGCTGGTACAGGTCGGAGAAGAACGAGTATAGCGCGCGACGTTTGTTGATGGGGCAAGGGTCGGAGGAGGAAGGCAGTCAAGTCAGGTAGACGACTGGAGTCGGAATGGGAAGAACGGGGAGCAGCCGCGAGATACGACGATCCGGGCACAAGTCATCCGAGTGTGTTTGGTGCAACGTGGAAGGTTTCTTGTCGATTGGCCAGTTGACAGCTGTGCTGACTGGCTGATAATTGGATGCGATTAAAGAAATGCAGATGATTCCAGTTGTGATGAGGGAAAAGGTTTTTTGATTGTTGTGGTTGCTGCGACCAACGAAGCCACGAGTTGCCACTGGTGCGTCGGGCCTCGAATGGAGAAACGCGACAGTATAGGAAGTTGTCCTTGACAACAAGGTATTGGTGGTAATGAAAGGAACTTGCCGCCCGCCGGAATATTGGTGAGGTAACCGAGTCCTCCTCCACGGGCGCTGTCATCGACAGGTTGCAGGTAGGTAGGTAGGTTTCATGAAATAAAAACGGCGGCAGGAAGCAGCCCCGGCCCAGAGGGTGCCGCGCCTTATGCTTTAGTGTAGGTAATATGCCCACAACTGTGACATCACATGGTGATGTGAAAGACACGATGAGACCGCCGATGAGAAGGAAGACGAAGGATGAAGAGCAATGAGAGAGAAACAACTGGAAATAGCAGCATCAGCGTGCAATACATACCTCTCGGTAGCCGGAGTGACTGAGTCTCCCTTGGGGCTGGCGATCGCGTCTGTACGGCCGCGTGCCGCAGCTTCGGAGTCGTCCATGGTCGTCTCAACTTGCACTCCGGACGAGGAAGGGACGGAATCTGCCTGCACTATATAATCGCTTTTCGGCGAAAATCAAACGTGTAAGTGAGTAGGCAAGCAGACGATCAAGTCGAACGTTGTCGCCAGGTTGCCAGCCACGCCGCGGTCAAGTTGAGAAGTCGGGTTTGGCCACTCAGCAGAGCAGGCGGATGATAGATTTGCTGCCACAAGTGTTGTGTCTGTAGTGGGAAGTAGCGTCAAGATGCCCAGTATTCTGCTGAGTAAATCAAGTAAGTTAGGTAGTAGCGTGGGGAGCCACGGAGAACGGCGGGCCACGCGGTTTTGATGGATCGGGTCTGGTGGACAGGGAAACAGTTGGTTGTGATGGATATTACAGAGCTGTTGGAAAATTCCGTGGTCAAGAAAATAAAACAAGAACAAGGCGAGAGACGCGCGTGTGTGTGTGTAAGCGCGAGATGGGAAACTTTTTGTGGTCCAGACTCTCGAGGACGGCAGAAGGGCAACTGCAGGAATAGAATGTTGGATACTGTAAAATGAAACGTGTTGTCAGGTTTCGAGTTGAGGAGCGGCGAAGGGGAGGAAAAAAACGAAGGGAAAAAAAACATAGAACTGCCTGGGAGTGGGGGCGTTGCACTTACTTTTCTTGCTAAGCGGGAACCCCCTAGGCAAGTACGAGACTGTGATTGGGGGCGCCGCCTTCTGTGGGTACAAGCGCTATTAAATTCTGCCGCAACCTCATATCATCCAAAACTCTAAGCGAGAAACTTTGCAACTCTATTATCCGCAACCTGCTGAAGATCTGGTTGAGCGAGCGATCTGTATCAATGATTCCGTTTGTTATCACAGATATATAGGGACTAGAAGCTCGTCTCTACCGACTTGCCACGATACCGTCAGTCTAAGGAAAGCTGGCAACTCCGTGAGAGCTGAGCAAGTACATGGTTATGGCGCTGTTCGTATAGGGTTGAGTTGAAACAGGTTAGATCACTGATCTTCGCATATTGCACAATCTTCCGAACGGACCACGGCAAAGAGGTAGGTACCTACCTAGGTTACCTACTCTACTCACTCAAAATCAGGGACACATGCCTCAACGCACACATCATACTACATTACTTTAAACCTCTTGTTTTTTCGTAACTCTTGTTGAGATGCCATCATTTGCGCATTCTTGTCTGTTCCTCGCGATATACTTTCTTGTTTCTGTTTCTCGTTCGATGGCGTCGAGACTCAATCTAGCTGTCAAAGTGGCTGTGTCTTGGTCTCACTTCATTGGCTGTCGTGTTTGCAGCATCAGTTGACTGGGATTGATGATCACTTACGTTGGATGCCTGCCATGTTATGATGGGACAGCCGAATCATGCAGTCTGACACTGTACGTGCCTCCAGAAGCGTACATACATACATGATTTGGTTCTTGAGAGATAGAGAGAAAGCGTATGCCAGGCAATCACATAGATAAAAAACTGTATCATGCTGCCGTCACAGACCCAAGAAGGAACCAACCGAACGCGCGCGCTCCACAGGCGTATCTCGCATGTAAACTTTGACTGCCAGCTAATAAATACAACCCAGGAAGCGGCTCCCTAACCGGGCCAATACCAGAGACTATTGGCTCCAACAATGGCCAGTAGCCAATTTCCTTTCGCATTCCACACGATGGCGGGTGTGTCAACGCGTCATAGTCCATCGAAAGGAAAACCGCCCATCTCCATCAAGACATGATCATTTATTACAAATTACTACACAAAAGCTCTTTGTGTTGATTTTCTTGGGATTGTCGCAGAATGGTTTCCGCATATATATATACAGTCTATATCTCATATTCTCATTGCCTTGCTGTCTTTCCACGTCCATCACTTCAGATGAATGCATCTCGCATCAATCGGGAAAATCCAATACGCATGCGACAACTCGCAAGTGGCGATAACCCCCATGATTCCATAGCATTCCTATTCCAAATGCGAAAAAAAAAAAAAAAAAAAAAAAAAAGGTGCAAACCGCAACGCAACACACCCCCTGCAAGTGTATTCCGAAGCCTACAGGGCTTGGCGACTTGGCCTACTACCGTGCCTAAATACGCTGCCTTCTCGGTACCTTGTTGGACCGTTGGCGTTGGGGAGAGGGAGCTAACGGGCTAACATACCTAGAGGCGATCGACCTCCCCGAAAGGACGGGCGCTAGGGCCTAGGTCATGTCATTCCAACCCAACCCCGGCCCTGTTCTTTCAGTTCTCTTCTGTCCTCTGCGCACCGCACGCACCGCACCACCTTTGACTGGTTATTGGTCAGCTGGCTTCCCGGACCTGCGATTGCAATTCAGCTTTCAGCTCAAGGTTATACTGCGACTCTGAGAGTATTCGTCTTCCCGTCTGCCCGGTTTCAGCTCTGGGATGGGAGGGGGTGGCAGAATGGTCGGCATATCTCGATAACTCCCATTTCTGTCAGCAATAAAGAGTCCTGAGAGTAGTAGTAGTCATCTTTTTTTTGTGTCTTGTGTGTCTTGTCCGTTCTATCGCGACCCCATGCCCTTTACGGCCGGATTATGCTCTGCATGTCTGACCAAGCACAACAACCCCCCAGTAGGGTCGTCATCACAGGGTGGATATGGCGGCATCGTAATCACAAATCACTGCGCTCTTCTGCTCTCCTCTCTCTCTCTCTCTCGCTCCCCGCTGGCCTGTCTTGTTGACACTCTACAGGGCACTACTATCTACGGTGTAGTATCTGCAAATCGTGTGTGGTATCTGACAGTTGTCACCATACCCCCAGATGCGGTGTACAAACAAAATCTGCGGATTTCGGTCTGGAGGTGTAATCTCGCTCGGCTGTTGATCAGGGATTCCACGAGCGCTAGGCCAGTGGCAGTGAGAGATAGTCGAACAGGGGGGTAGGGGAGGCCGCTCATCAACGGGTCCCACTCGACAATCAATGGGTAAAAAAAGAAGAAACTAGAAGGAAAGAAGAAGAACACACTGTAGTAAAATACCAGATGGCACTTCAGACCTTGTCATGACCCCGTCTGCTAGGTTCCAGATGTAATAAGTAGATATCCATTACCTACAGCGCCAAAGGATCACATCAAGTTATGTATCTGACGCGCCATCGTGGGAAGATTCCTTTCAAATCTTCCTCTGCATGATGCCGAGCACCTCGCAAGAAGAAGAGACATTCCGTTGCACAGCTTACCAGGGTTATTGTGAACATTCTGGGTTTCTGGTGTTACGACCCTTGGCCGGAATGGGAACGTGGAACGGATTCCGCCAACAGCATTTGAATTTGATAAAAAAGCCAACTCTCGAAAGAAAAATTACTATTATTGGCGCCAAGCCCCATGGGATCCTATTACATACGCGAGCCACATTTTAGGTCATTCCCTCGGTATTCCTTCTTGGCTTCATTACCCAAACAAGTCAATCAAATCTCTCGAGTTTTTATCACCATTGAACTTTATGTAATCTTTCAACTCGCTGTGTATACAACTTATTGTGCATCTCTCATTGACCAGACTGCATCGGCGCTTTGAGACTCTTTTTCGCGTTCGCGGTTCTATAGTGTTACACGTACTTTTTAGCAGATACACGGTCCGTATGTATGTATTACTGCCAAGACCGGTTAGGTCATTAGCGGTGCCCAAATCGAGTGTTGCCCGCACAGAGAGAATCAACGGTAGGCCCCATCACTCGTACCATGGGCTCTTGGGGAAAATGGTCGTAATTTGCTTGATCAAAACACGAGACATCGTATCCGAACGAGTAGTCCCACTAGCCGCATCGCTCTCGGTATTGGCTGAGTGCGAAAATTACAATGAAGATGAACATACCTGCAGTATACTCCATTGGACCGATGCCCGAAAACCCCCCGGAACCAGTCCGTCGGGTGCCCATTCATTCCAAGCTTTCACGGAAGACACGAGAAGAGGGCAGAAGAAGAGGGCAGAATCAGAGGCAACAAACAAATTACATAACTGGTCCAAGAGAACAGAGAGCGTGACCATTGCTGACGCCATGGAAAGAGAAAGAGCAGGCTCGCATCGTCTCACAAGCGGGCCCCCTTCGTGTGTGACCTTTTTGAACGGACGCCCCGGCCAGAAGATTATTGGCTGCTTCCTTCCTGCTTGCTGGGCGCGCCCTTCCCCAAAGTTCCACAGTAAGATACAAATATCTATTGTCTTGGGGCCATCTTATCTCTTGCGCATTCGTGTCACCTCCAATGTAACCCTCTCTCTTTGGGGACGATAAGGCGAGCGGGCGGGCAAGCAGGCTCTCCCGCAGGGGAAGCGTTGCGAAATGAATCAGACATGCGCGTGTGAGGCCCAGAGACGCGCATCTGTAAATGGGTATATTTTGCAACAGTTATGTGGATTCGCCGGGATTGATTGAAAAAGGACGTGGCAATAAAGCTGCGAGCGCAAAAACAGTATATATGACCCCCAAACCGGAGATCATACGGTCGTCCCAAGTCAATATAAATCCGGACGAAAATGTCTCTTGTTGCATCATATAGAAGCGGCGAGCGCGAGAGCAGTACATATGACCCCCGAACCGGATTTGTATGGTCAGCCCAAGTTAATACATATCAGACCAACGCATGTATTGTTGCATGAATATGAATGAATTTTGGCACATGGTCCTAGGTTAGCTACTTGTTTGCCACTCTATAGCACAACCGTGCCTTTAACAGCTCGAGCTCTGCTCCCGGGACAGATGTATTGTTACACAATTACTGTTTCAAAGTTCCAACTTTGCCTGAGCTCAGTCATCTTTATCCATACTTGCCACTCGCCCTGGGTTGCTCAGCTCTGCTTGGTATGGCCTGATGGTGGACCAATTCAGGGCATTGTGGATCATTGTTTCTTCACAAGGCTGGTTCGGCGCCTCACCTTTACTGTGAAATCTCTATGAAGAGCTCATGCAAAACATGGAAACATTCGATCGCTCATATCAGTGAGAAGTAATTTGAGACACAAGGATGAGCTAGCTCAGCTGTTGGCAGTGCGCAACAGCTCAGTGTATTGATTGGATGTTGCCTGTTGACTTAGGTATATATTGTGTGACTGATCCACCTGACCCGGGCAAGCCACTGAATCGTCCCAAGTGGCCCATTAGAAAGTCATACATTCACGATATGAACCTTGTCCCTGGAGCACTGAGTACGTCATCTAGAGCCCGTTCGGATCCTATAAAGGGAGATCTGGTGAGCATTAGTCCCATCAGAGCCCGGGTAATATCTGGGCCATGGAGATAGAAAGCTTGCACCTCTATGCCGGGTGATCACTGGCTTTCGTAAGCTGTTCTGGCCACAGGTTTTCGATGCCAGTATATGACTTGCCAACCCGCGACCTGTTGAGCTTGAGCGACGTGTTATACTGTTAGGCATGCTGAAGGCCGCTGCAGAATGCGGCAGATGGGGCATGCAAGATCCAGATCGTCGCACTGACAGCATGGGGCGGCTATTACGAGCGCCCGAGGAAGAGACAACCATACAAGCTGCCTCGTCTGATGTGTCACAGTCGATTGTATGGCGACTTCATCCACCACGCCCTCTACCGCGCCCTCCTCGGCCACGGCCGCCGCCCCGTCCGCCCCTCCCACCTCGTCCACCGCCACCACCACGCCCTCCCTTCTTGCCGCCCTTCCCTTGAGGCCGATCGAATGTCTCGTAGAGTCTCTCCTCTCCAAATGCCATCTCCGTGAAACGTAGATAACTCGTAAAGCCGCTGTCAACCACGGCCACGATTGCATTCCTCCAGCCGTGCTTGAGTCTCTTTTGCACGAAGCCCACTCCCTGCCCGGCAGCCATCTTCTCATCTGGCGGATTCCAAGGTGTGGACTCCAACAGAGCTGAAAGTTCAGAAATGGTCGGGACCGACGTCGCCCGCGCGTTCACGACTGATATTCGGAAGTCGGGCGGTGGTGGGTTCGACTTGCTGAAATTAGGCCGTGACTTGAACACGTGGAAAAAGATATCGAACGGCGGCTGAGCCGGGTTAGAAGCATCAACGTGTGGTGTGGGCTTGTGTCGCTGGATGAGGTGAAGTTGCTGGAAGACAGGCTGATACGAACGGTACAAGCCCGGCCTGAGCAACGGGCCCTCGGCCGGGTACGATGCGGGCGGGATTCTTGGATCGCTTTGCAGCAGTGAGAAGAGCCAGCTCCATATCGACTTTGGATGTGTCCCTTGAGTGACGGTATCTGAATCTGCTGTTGCGAACGCCGCGCGCAACACAAAATATCCACATCGTCGCAGGTGGGCGTAGACCTGGTATTTTTCGAGCGTGATCTTCCCCCTCTCGCCATCCCTTCCAATGAATAGCGCATATGCCGCTTGGAAACTTAGAGGGATGCCCATTTCATCGCGCGAAGCCTTTATATCGTCCTCTGATCCCTCCGTCTTTATAGGAAAGACGTCCTCGATCTCGCGCTCCGGCCACCAGAGGTGCAGATCGCCGCGCTCGACCAGGTACAGTGCCTCCTCGGGCAGTAGCCACGTGCGATCCCACGCCGGAGCGAAGTTGGCACCGCGGCCCCTCATGGCGCGCCCCATGGCCTTGAACATGGCGCCCTTGGCCTCCTCCATGACGACGACCCTGTCGCTCCACCCTACTTCCGCCTCGTCGCTGAAGTGGTCCGGGAAGTACCAGCCCCTGATATAGCTCGGAGGCGGATGCGTCCGTGTATAGCTCAGTGTGTCGTGCATGGCCTTGCGGCTGGCCTCGAGGTAGCCCTCCTGCAGGCGCGTGCCGTGCGACTCAAAGTCCTTCTCGCCCTTTCGTATCGACTTGCCCGAAATCTGTGTCTTCTGGAGCGCCGATGCGAACTTGCGAAAGTCCTGCACTTCCTCGTCTGCCAGGTCGTCTTCGGCCGTCGGCGGTGCCTCGTCGCCTCCCGCAGTCGAGCCCGCAGCGTCGCTGGTGACTGCGGGCAGGGCCGCTGCCGTGGGATCTTCGTCGTCGAATGCCATTGTTCGTTGTGGTGCCCTCGAGGCGCAAGCGACGGACGACAACCAGGGCTTCAAGTGTTCGCGCGTCGTATCGAACCTTGGGGGACTCGTTTTCGGGGTTTGTCTGGTTCGGCTCGAGTGTTGTGTACCTAGATTCAAACTGGACTGTCATGATGGCGGAGCGAAACTTTTAAGTGGGGACCTTCGCCTCAACCCGCATACCGGAGCTCAGCTGCTAGGTTGAGCTGCAGTGCAACCACGACCCATCTGTGAATACCCTCTTGGCATCCAAAACTATTTGCTTGATTCATGACTGATCAGCGTCATTAAGATTGATCAAAGTGGACGTTTATTTCGGTAGTGGAAATAAGACAAATATTTAGAAGAAATATGTCATAGCCGGAGTGCTATTTGAGGTTTGTCACTGGGCATATCTTACGTCGTCCATAAGCAAATTCAAGTACACGAGTATTTGTAAACTAATACAAAAGATAATCGATTTCTTATGCCTTGACCCTTTCTGTAGTGTCTATTCCAGTATCCGGCCTGGGTTCGTTATCATTACTCTGGTATTGTTTTATGTCGTCATTGGATGATCAATCCACAGGATACCAATTGTATTATATAAATAAAAAAACTGTCCATAATCATTATAATGATCCTGGTTTTTATAGCGGGAAGGTGGCTTGACTTCGGTAGTCAAAATCTTCCCAAGACATCCCGTCGGTAGGTGTCACGATGTATGTAAAAATGAATTACTTCGGTGGTGATATGGGACAACGAGAGCGAAAAGGAAGGGCAATAAAAAAGAGAAAAAGAGAAAAAGAGAAAAAGAGAAAAAGAGAAAAAGAGAAAAAGAGAAAAAGAGAAAAAGAGAAAAAGAGAAAAAGAGAAAAAGA